>BSBK01004529.1:230000-390000 GCA_027943335.1 Chamaecyparis obtusa
AACTGCCATAGTTCTAGGAGGTAGTGGAATGTAGTCATTAGTTAGATGATTTGGTACAGATTATCCAATCCCAGATTGATACAATTATTTTTTTCCATGTAGAGAAACTTTCCTTGTTCAACTTAGATACTTATCTCTTATACATCTTCAGATATTTTACTTAAGTATTTTAAACTTATTTCTTGAGAGTACTGAGCTTTGATAAGAATTTTTGGATTATGACTTGGGGGTGGTGAATCAGTAATCCTTGATTCCAAATACCTAAAAAACTTTTCTCTGATTAACTCGGTAGTAGCTCAATAAAAAGAACTTCACTATTTACCAACAATAGTAAATAAACTATAACAATTAGTATATTATTCACACAAATCATGCATCACATATAACACCAATATTTAATGTAGAAACCCAGCTTTGGGAAAAAACACCATGGGACTTGTCACCCAGTAAGAAAATACTCTTCTGAAGTATGTCTGGTTAAAAGCCAATCTGGATAAATATTATAATGCACATTGTTAGGTGTGACCCAGTCAAGGGATTTACTTAAGATCTATTAGGATCCTCACCCTATTAGGAGTAGCCTTGTTAGACAACTTCAAATAGTTTTTAGAATGTTACCTTTTTAAAGGATTTTATAATAAGTCTGTTAAGTCCACTCTGTTAAGAGATTTCTCTATTACAAATGCTAGTTAGCAATTGTAAATAAATTGACCTGTATATCTACAACTATCTTTTCTCAATCATATCCTTGTGTGCTCTTCAATCTTCACTTCAATTCTTGATTATCCAGGGGCTTCAACACTTCATCATATCTTTCTTTCCCACTTTGAATCTCTTTGTTCCTTCTTCACTACAAGAGTCAGTGACCATTCAACTATTCAATTTTATAGCCATTTGTTTAGACAAATCCATCCTTTATATAGATAATTTTTCAAACTTATTTTCCTTTATTTCATTTTCCTTTAGTCAATCTTAACTGTCAAATTCATTATACCTTGAATCAGGATCTTGGTAACACATTTTCTTTTCACCCAAGAACTTGAAATTTTCTTGAAAGTTGTTCCATCTCTTTTTTACATTTAGATATTTCCTCAGATCTTCACCTTGAATTTTCCTAGTTTTAGATATCTTGTAACTAACTCTCCTTGTCATCATGATCATCCAGCTCATCATAGCTAATGATTAAATGTTGATTCAATCCTTGTTGAATATTTATTCCTTTCTTGGTGTGCTCTATTTGAATTTTGGTTAACTTTTCTCAGTTCCTCAACCTTTCTTTTTTGTTTGGAGCCTTCAGTTAATTTTCCTTTAACAAGTTGCTTCCTTTTACCTTTTACCTTTATCAAGTGACATATCTTGTTTGGTAGCCAAAACAACTTAACTTACCGATTTGACAAATATTCATCACCATGCTTTACCGACTTAACATAATCATATGTTAGGTAGAAAACAATTATATCAACATAATCTAATCATTTTCTAATCTTTATTTGATGTAGGGGTATTCTAGGGTACTTAGTGAATCTACATGGTGGTGTGTTATTTTGGTTGTGTTACTCGGTTGCAGCTTTAACCAACAATCTTAGTTATTGAAGGGAGCTCAGTCACTAAAGGAACTCGGTGAAACCTTTGGTGCTTAGTGGAACTTGTACTTGGTGATGCCTATGGTTCTTGGTCAACGTGATTTCTTAGCATGCATGTGTTGCTCAGTGTTTCTTGGCATGGTCGGTTGTTTCTCTGGTGCTCAGTAGTTCTGGTTTATCATTTGGAGCTCTTAAAGATTTGATTGGCTGACTTGGTGCATTTATTATTGGTATCTTTTGTTGTATTCTCCTATGTAGATCTAGACACCGGCACAAAGAATTAACTATTTGTAAGGCTATTAAAGAGCCCATTATTGCATTTAATGTTTGTTTTTAGTAGAAGATGACTTGGCTTAGGAATTAATTATTTCTTCTAGTCGAGTTGTGGCTGAAGATTAGTATTTAAGGAGTGCTTGGGTAAATGTTTGGAAGAGGAAGTTAGGGAATGATGGAAGATTAAATCTGGATCTTACAAGATCTTGAAGATCAGATTGTTATCTGATAGTTGTAATAGCAGAGCTAGTGGTGTCCATGCTTAGAGACAAGGGGATTTCTTGGAGGCTTGTGAGCTCAAGTTTAGATTTGCCTTAGTGTTTCCATCAGCTGTCGATTTGTTTTAGAGCTAGACTAGCTGAGAGATTGCAAAAATAATTTGATTGTATTTGGTCCTGACCTGGAAGGCCTTATGGTTGGGCATGTTAATGAAAATTTAGTTGAAAACATTATCTTGTTGTGTAATTCTATAATGTGGTGTTTGGCTGCTTGTTTGGACTATCCTTAATTGGATCCTTCTTACCTATCCCACGTTAGGCGGTATCTGTACACTCAAAATGTGCACTTCTCTAAGTATTTAGTTCCAAGAGAATCCATGAATTGGACACCTTGAGAAAGCGACTAGAGCTCCCTAGGCATGGAGTGCAAGGATGTTTAGAGGGCTCTCATCTAAAGATATTAAGCATATAACCTTGCTAGTAAACCATGCAATGGGAGATTCAAAGAGACAAGGGAAAGAATGCCAATATCTTCAAGAATCACAAATGAAATATGCAATGCAAGCTATTCTAATATGAGAAGGCTAGTAAGCTATGAAAGTGAGATTGTTACAAAAACCATTACTAATTAATCTATGTGAGCTAAGCTAGAGCATAAAAGAAACTAAACTAGAAATGCAATGAAACTAAGCTATAATGAAAGTATGAAAAATAAGATGCAACAAATTCTCTAAAGCTCCAAAGTCACCAAGAAAACCTACAGCACAACATTAGCATCAAGAGTGGGGATCCTTTGAATCAGAAAAGAGCTCTCTTTTTAAAGATAAATGGACCATAGAGATTAAGAGGCAAAAGATTTGAACAAGGGTGGAGTTTGAAAGTGGGATCAATCCTTGTGCACAAATCTCCTCCAATGAGAAAGAAGTGTTGACTTTTGTGCCCCATGTGAGACAAAAATTCCTTTTCTTCTTTTTATAAAATAGGAATAATGCTCTTTTTGTGCAACTTAGGATAAGAGGTAAGTGGGGGATTTTTACTTAATAAAAAGGGGAGGAAAAAATGGTTAATCCATAGAATATAATCAAATAAATGATAGAATTAAGATTTGATCAAGGAAATTGATTTAATTTGAAAATATTACAAAGCATTAATTCATGAAATTGATAAATTGGTGAATGAGAGCTCAAAGTCTAGGTTACCATTTTAGGGTGCATACATTTTCTACTCTTTGAATAATGTGAGATCGATTTAGGATCACATGTAGTCAAAGAATGAATTTGAAATGTGAGATCAATTTGGGATCACAAAACAACCCAGATGTGTTTTCGATGAATGGGAACACATTAGGACAAAGATAAGTTGATTGAAAAAGATGAGGCCAACACCCCTGTAAAAAGGTAATTGTTAAGTCTCAAGTAAGGTTTGATTGATAGGTTTGATAAAGTTGAATCAAGGATTGAAGTTTGATAGGTACTGCCCCCTCATGATTGAAATTGAAATCAGGTAGAGGGAATGAAGAAGTGAGAGCAATATGATCAAATCACTAGAAATCATAATCGAAGATGAAAGATGATAGAATAACCATCAAGCAGTGAAGATATGCCCTAGTTTGACTAGGTTTGATTGAGAAAGTTATAGGATAAAGATGAAGTTAAACCTCAAAGAGACAAAGTGAAGGAGGTGAATGAAAGGCTAGGAGGTTAAGAGAGATGGAGATGAAGAAATGAAGATGCCCCAGTGAAGATCGAAGGATCAGGCCTCAAACGGTCAGCTAGTTGCGTAGAAGAAGGAGAAATTTGAAATGCAATTTTGACTATCATGATGAACTTGGATTTCTATTTTGATCCTAAAAATGGATCTAGGATGTTGACATTAGCTAGGGGTGTAGTTTTTGTGAAATTTTGAGATTTTTTGAAAATTAGGTCAAAAAGTCAAAATGCTATATAAGGGGTAGAAAGGTCATTTTTAAATTCATTTGTCTTTTGTGATTTCAAGAACTTTGAGAGATTAGAGAGAGATTATGGCTCAGTAGGTAGCAATTCCCATACACACACATTGATTCAAGCGTGGTTGGTTGCACAATTAGCCTCCTCAATATGGTGCCCCGGTAGGTTTTTAAAAAAATAGCCATTTGAGTTATTTAACACATTTAAAACATGTTTTTAATTTTTCAAATTATATTTTAGCAATAGATCATATGATACTTTAAAATTATCACACATCTGTTATATTCTATATCATGCAATAGTTCGTGGGTCCATAAAGTGTCACACGACTGTCCAAGAAAGTATCACCCGATACAAGACAAAACGTCATGTAACCTTGTGTGAACTATCATACAAGGAAAGAGTATCGTACTGCCATTGAAGAAAGTATCACACGATACAATATCAAAAAATAGTATCATACTAGTATAATAAGAAATATTGCATGCTTGTAATTTGAACAATATAACATGGGTATAGACAATTTTATGTTTTATATTGCTTGTACTAATTTTAGTCATCCATCATGATATGTTCTGACATCTAGTTTGTGGGTTATGGCTTGTAGGAGGTTTTTTTGGTGCTCATTATCTGAGCACTGAGAGTGGTTGGGCTACATTGTATTTGGGATCTAGATGATCTAGGTAGAGATGACCTGATTAGGATGGGGTTTGGGTACCTACTAGATATGCCCCATATATGGGAAAACCATGGGTTAGTGACAAAATTGGTAGATAGGTGGCACAACAAGCATAACAACTTCCATTTATCAACTGGAGAGGCCTCAATCACATTGGAGGATGTCTACCAGATCTTGTGTACCCATCCATGGAGATGCAATGAGTATAATCATGTTATAGATATTCATAAATGTAGCATTTCCATATGATGAAAACTGACATGATTTTTTTGTTGGCACATGTATACTATGATCAAACTCCCACAGATGTGAGACAAGCCATCTAGGACCTCTTCTAGGATGTGACCATTATTGACAGGCATCTCAGCTGGGACTAGCTGATCAAGGAGTATGGTCATGATTACCTAGTGGCATGCATCATTTTCTCAATAGTAGCATAGGCTTTGATTATAGACAAGAGTTAGAGGGGGTTCCCACTAGGCTGGGGTAGATTGGTGGAAGACTTGGTAGCACACTTGGGATGGATGGCATGGGGCCTAACTATCCTAGTAGACATGTATCATGAGCTGCATGAGATTGTATATAAAGATAGTAGATCTTGGGTATGCAGGGCTGTCCTAATGCAGATATGGGCATGGGATCACATAGCCATTGTGTGACCATGAGTATAGCCTCAGGAGCAGAGGCACCCCTACATATATAAGTATACAAGATTCATCACCCAGTCTCATAGTGGTAATCTTACTTACTACAGGAGGGTATTGGATCAGCTGATAGCCTTCGAGTGGAGGCCATATAGGTAGTGTGAGCAGTGGAGTGATAGGGATCATGAGCTCAAATACATGTTGTGCAACTGGTCACTACTAGGTTGACATGTAGATATCATTGAGCATTTTATGATCACTTGGGTATGGAGGCAGTTCGACCATCAAGAGAGGGTAGTAGTGGAGACTACCACATACGCTAGGGTTAGGGAGGATGAGGGACAAGGATCTTTATCAGGTGGTTGGAGATGGTCACCAAGATAGGTATTAGATGAGGAGGAGGGAGAGGAGGATGAGGCAAGACCAGTTCACCAATGGGTAGATGTAGGGTAGGATTAGCCTATAGATCGAGGAGGAGAGGATCTTCAAGCTAGGATTCAGGTCTTAGAGACTAAGATACAGCAGCTAAGGATTACTATAGCCATTCAAGATTAGAAGATTCTAGATGCATGAGCTAAGATAGAGTGGTGAGAGAGGGCAGCACAAGATGATGTCATAGAGCTCCAAAAAGAGGCAACACCGGTGGTGTACTATCATGGGTTATACATAGCAGTCATACCTGAGGGACAAGGAGCACCACTCCACTCTAAGAGGGTAGGGAGGTCAGATATGCGAGTTGATAGGATGGGACCACCACCACCTCCACATGATGGGGAGAGTTAGTCCTAGGTCTAGGGCTTGAGGTACAAACATATCTTGAGGCTTAATCTAGATTTTGGGATCTCACATTGTACTTGTATCATGATTTATATATATTTGAGATGACTAGATTTATGATGTATCTTGTGTACTTATCTTACTTGTGATGAATGGTTCAATATTATTATCTTGTTATATTGCTCAAATGTATGTTGTATGCTCATAAATGCTCATGTTTAGTCTCTCTCACAAATCTATGTTTAGTTCTCATGTTATGATATAGAATCATGTTTCTAAAAATCATCTCTTTATGATATAGATATGATGATAATATTAACCCCTTGTGATGATAGGAAAAGGATGTGTTTTAAAAGATAAGGAGTGAAAGACATGATCAAGAATAAGCGAAAGGTGAGCGCAGTTGACTGACAAGTCCATGAAACATGAAAGGAGACATCTCTCCATATACAAGATGAAAAACTAAACTAACATGAACCTAAGAATGTAAACTACTATGAAATGTGGTTTACTTGCAAGGTCATAAAGCCATTAGACTCTAATAATCATCATCAAGCTTTATTGGTAGCATCGCAAGATCATAGAATACACACTAGTATAACTATGGGTATATGAATATGATCTATATTAGATAGGGATGTGGGAATCCCACCTAAGCATCAAAGACATGTAGGTCAAGATGACTAGTGTAGTGAGGCTCCCTAATTTTAGTATAGCAAGATTATGCTCACATCAAGACACAAGAAAATCAAGATGACTACAAGCATGCACTTGCGGAAAATAGTCAAGGATTATACATTGTAGATCCTAGTGTCAAGTGGAAGAAGCATGAATGCTCATGATAGTTAGGATCAACAAAATATACCCATAGGAAAAAAATAGATAAAACATGTCCTCATGCCCCCAGTCTTCTAGCTAGGCATCATCAAAAACTATTAGGGAGAGAACACTCAACAAAGAAATCATCATAGACAACACACAAAGAAATAAAGTCAAGCAAGTCTCAGCAACTCAAGTGTTTAAGTGCATGTGTGTAGGTCATAGAGTCAAACTTTCACTATTACATTTGGGGCCAAATTTTGATAGAAGTTTCCGATGGGTAACTTTTTATTATGAATTTGGTGGTTTTTTTTTTGTAATAGGCCCCAATGATGTTGGTATTCCGATGGGTGTCTAATTGACCATCAGAATTCTGATAGATTCAGGGTATAGATAAAAAAAAAGTGAAATGGCCTCATCATTTTTATTTCTATTAGATAGAGGGAGTGGGAGAAAAGGAAAGAAAATTGAGCACGGGAGAAGGTATGTGATTTCTTCATCTTTTGAGCCTCTTGCATCATATTCAAATGCATTTCATTTTATTTGATCATGAATGCTCTCTGAAATGACCACATTCTACTAGTGTCACGCCATAGCCAGTGCTTTATCTCTATTATTTGATGTTATTGGTGCTTGTGCTCAAGGATATTGATTCATTGTATTCAAATGTTTAGATTCATGTTTGTTGATATTACTAGCATATATATTTAATGATGTCATTGTAAATTTCTTTCACTGAAATGACTGCATTCTACTAGTGTCATGCCCTAGCCCATGCTTTATCTCCATTATTTGATGTTATTGGTGCTTGTGCTCAAGGATATCCATTTTTTTGAAATGTTGACTGTGGTTATCAAATGGAAAGCCCATGAGCTTCTAGCTAGGTACCATTTGTATTGATAGCTTAGGGCATCAAATGTATTGTATCATTGATAGTTGATACTTTGTTAAAAAGAAATAGGACAAAGAATAATTTTTATTTAGTTTCTCTATTTTGATCCCTAAGTGGCTTACAACCCTAGAGAAGTATATGCAGATTTACGGATGCAGTTATAGGATACATAGCAGCTGATAATTCACAATAAATCCATCCATCCAATTTGAATAGAAATTAATACAAAGAACTAGGGTCCTCCAATGGCCCAATCATCTAAACCTTGATTGTCCCCTCAACTAGTGACCCTTCAAAACTAGTTTATCATGCAATCAGTGAATGATCCTTCATTCTCTTGGTGAGCTTCTAGGTAGGTGCCATTTGTATATTTGATAGCTTAGGGCATCAAATGCATATTGTATCATTGATAGTTGAGACTTTGTTAAAAGGAAATAGGACAAAGAATGATTTTGATTTAGTCTCTGTATTTTGATCCCTAAGTGCTTACAACCCTAGAGAAGTATATGGAGATTTATAGATGCAATTCCAGGATACATAGTAGCCAATAATTTACAAGAAATCCATGCATCCAATTTGAATAGCAATTACTACAAAGAAATAGGGTCCTCCAATGGCCCAATCATCTGGACCTTGATTGTCCCCTCAACCAGTGACCCTTCAAAACTAGGTTATCATGCAATCAATAAGTGATCCTTCATTCTCCTAGTCTTCCCTGCATCCAAACATATTGGAAATACACAATACAATGATAACAAGTCTTTCAAAATCACCCTTCCCTCAAGGAACACTATCAACCATCCCTTCCACATAGCATTTCACTATTTTATGAGTGGATTGTGTAGGAATAGTTAACATTAAACAAGGAGCAAACTCCTCAACACATCTTGGAAACCATTGAATTTAATAATAAATGAAACCTAACACCAACACTATTCCTTCCATAGTTGCAAGATACATAGCAGTCGATAATTCACAAGAAATCCATGCATCAAATTTTTATAAGGATATCCTACTAATCAATAGGAATTTTCTTGAGATGACCAATGATTATGCATTTTGATGGCAGTGTGCTAGTTCGAAATGATAATATAAAATATTAGGAGTATATGTTATAAAATACTAATGAAATCAACTATAGGTCAAATATAATCAAAATTTCAATATAAAGATTAAAATAGATCTTGAAGAAATATGGGAACCATTTTTGACAGATATTGTACAAATGAGGAGAATACTCCAAAGAGGAAATGCTTCAATGTGGAACAATTGAAGGACAATATTTTACTTTTATATGCACATCTGTAATGTTTTTGATATATTTCTGAGATAACGAAACCATAAAAAGAATAGCATATAGAAGAAAGTAAAGAATAATGATCATACTTTGAGATATTGTGGAAAATTAAAGGAAAGAATGCTTGGTGGGGTTATCATGCAATCAGTGAGTGATCTTTCATTCTCTCGGTCTGCCTTGCATCCAAACATATTGGAAATACACAATACAATGATAAAAAGTCTTTCAAAATCCTCCTTCCCTCAAGGACCACTATCAACCATCCTTTCCACATAGCATTTCACTATTGTATGAGTGGATTGTGTAGGAATAGTTAACATTAAACAAGGAGCAAACTCCTCAACACATCTTGGAAACTATTGAATTCAATATTAAATGAAACCTAAAACCAACACTATTCCTTCCATCCACTTCTACCAAGAATAAAGCATTTAATCCATTCAACATTACATATAATCATTAGACAGTTACATTTCCTAACTATGTAGAGGAACAGTCATGACCAAAATGATCAAAACTACTTTCACCCTTGCACAAGCTATTCCTCACTCTTAATGAGTTATAAATATGCCATTATTTTAGTTTTTCTTGTGAGTTATGATAATTTTTTAAAACATGTCATTGGTTCAGTTTAGTGTATTCATTTTTGTCAAACAAATCTTCCCTATCTTCTAATTGTCTTCTTTATATAGTAGCATGTATTAATTGGTTGACAAATAAAGAAGCATTTAGACAATCAAAAGACAATGAAGATAATTTTAAATGCATCCAACACAATGTTTTTTTACAAAACTGAACAATGGCATGTTTACAACAAAGAAATATAGTGATAATAATATGCTGAAAATTGTATTCTATTTAATACATGCCAAAGGACCAGTCCCAACAATTCTTAAACATACTTTATCTGATATGATGAATTCTTAAACAATTAAGGTTGGAGTAGACATAGTTATCACATAGTTTTTTTGTGTGGTATGAGGAACATTTGGCTGATTAAGAGTGAGGCCTTCTTTAGAATCTCATATAAATTTGGCCAATTAAGATGAGAAGAAAAACATAATTCATTAGTTAAATTTTTCAATTTCATGTTTTTCTTCTCCTATTTATTAGGTGTGTGAGTTAAAGGTTGAGTGTAAGAGTCTTATAATGTTTTGTTACCTTAAATCTTGAGTTTTTGATACTCCTATGATGATCTTTCTAAACAAGTATTTTATTCTATTGTTGTTTTTTGAATAACATATTGGGCAAATACAAAATTGTGTACTTCTATAGGATAGTGAACACAAAATTGAAGTATCAAACAAGACTTGATCAAGTTGTAGGTGGAACATGCCCTCAAATAGTAAGTAATATAGAATAACAAAATAAGTAATTTGTCATGTCTACATTTTATTATTTTCTAAGATTACATCCATGTTCTATATTCATAGAATGGTTCAAAATTAAAATTTACAATTCGATAAAAGTACTGACAGGTGTTGTTCCCTGCACCCTCAATCAACAACTTGCCTCCATTTTATTTTGATTTACAAACTACTATATTATTTGAATATCTTTCTTTCTTGCCACAATAGGAAAGAGTTTGAGGTGGAAGACTAAAATAATAGAAGTGTTTCAATTTGGTATACTATACTACAACATCATTTCATAACTAAGTTTTCAATTTCTATATATAATTAGGTTATAAATAATCTAAGTGAAGAAGCATCATGTCAGACAATCCAAGTGAACAAGGTAATGGGGATGCAATAAATAGATTGTGGTCGAACTTGAAAAGAAAAGGCAATGGAAAATGTTATTGTCCCTGCAATAATTGTAAGGGCTTAAACATTCAAAGATTGCTAATCAAAATAGCTAAGAGACATTGTAGGGATAATGGTCACATTGAAGGAGGCTTTGATTATCATGAATTGGTAAGTTTTTCATTATATTTATTTAACAATTAATATATATATATATATATATATGAAATAAACCTAATGATGAGATCATTATCATGGTTTATTTGTGTTCATCATTTTAATATAGGTTGACCTACAGAGGGGAGTACGTGATATGGACCATGGAGGTGTGGATATTGAGAACATGGCTTTGGAAGTGGAGGATCATGGAGGTGCGAATATTGAAGCTGAAGATTATGATCCCATGGAAGATGACGATGATGCACCAGATGATGGTACTAATACATTGATCCATCACACATTTGGTATTGGTGCAACTAATGATGATGATCAGGATGATGTTGATGTCATCCATGATATACCTCTACTTGAGAAGGCAGCCACACCCCTTTACAAAGGCTCCCAAACAACCCTTCTCTCTGTAGTATTGTTGTTGTTGAACTTGAGGGTTATGAATGGTTTATCCAACACAACAATGTCACATATGTTATGGTATGTTATATATGTCATTATAGTAATTAAATGGTGAAACATGTACCATAAATATTGTTAATATTAACAACATATATTTTTTTCTACAGATTGATAGGTGAGTTCTTGTTACCACCATCAAATATTCCCCCTTGCTCATACTGAGAATTATGTGCCACTATGAAAGATATTGGAATAGAGTATCAAGAAATAGATGCTTATCCTAATGATCATATTATTTATCATAAAGAACATGAATTTGTAATAGAATGCCTTGAATGTCATACAAGTAGATATCGAACAGATCAAATAACAAAAAAGGTGCCTCACAAGGTTCTTTGTTACATCCCCATTATACCACATTTGCAAAGATTATTTAGGTGTAGCAGCTTGGCACAATTTATGGATTACCGTGCAGACAATAGTAGTCAAGATGACATTATTTGAATTCTTGTGGATGGTTCTATATTTAAGGACATAGAGGAAAAGTGGCTGCACTTTATCAAAGAACCTCAAAATCTCAAGATTTCAGTGGCAGTGGATGGTGTCAATCCATTTGGAGAGCTAAGATCTGTTTGAACTTTTTGGCTTATTTTTGTCATCAACAATAAAATTCCTCCATGGATGTCAATAAAGAGGGAGCACATTATGTTGGAAATGATTGTTCTAGGTATTAGATCATTTAATAGTTATCTGCATGTAATTATAAATCTTGTAGTAAAATGGTCACAATAATTATGTAATGTTGTTGTTCATTCAACCAGGTAAATACCAAGTTAAAGATATGAATGTTTATATTGAGCCTCTTATCGACGAGTTGGTGGAGTTATGGAAAGGTGTCACTATGTATGACATCTCTAGACCAATAGGAGACAGACAATTTCAATTCCATGCAATGCTTGTATGGACAATACATGATGCCCCAGGGCTAACACATTTTTCTAGTATGCTATGGTGAATTCAAGTTGTAGATGATAATTCTAAAAATAAAAATTAACATATTTAATCCAATTGTATCATTACCTTGTAGGTCTTCAAACAAAGGGAAAATTTGCTTGTCCAGTTTGTGGTCCAAAGATGAAATCTCGTCATTCAAAAAGTTTAGGAAAGAAGGTGTTTGATGAGTATAGACACTTTCTCCACAAAAATCATAACTATCGAATTACTAAAAAATATTTTTTCAATGGGAAAGAAGAGACTACATCTAAGCCATGGAGAATGACACCTCACTTATGGAAGTTAGAATATAATAGAATTAATCATCAAGGTACTACCATTCTACCTAATGGTTTATGTTTGGAATTTGTATATTTTTATTATGTTTTGTTTGCTAATTATGTGATTGATGATCATCAATGTCGTCAAGGAAACACTACTGAGCACCTTCCAAAGGGACTAAAGAGTTATCCTAGACAATTTAATAGGTTTCCCTACTACGAGCAGCTGCAAGATGTGCATTTGTTTGATACTATGCATATTGGAAAGAATGTAACAGAGACATTGTGGAAGATATTGGATGGAAGGCGTGACAAAAAAAAATTTGTTAAAATTTGTAACGACATTCATGAATCCAATCATGCAATGAAAAATTTCATTGAACCAAATAGAAATAAAGAATGGATTAATACAAGTGCCCTTTCTTGGTTATTAACAAAACAACAAAGTGATGCCATAAAAGAAGTGATACGAAAAATTCAATTTCCCATAAGATTTGTTGCAAATATAAGCAGTACCATATCAAAGAAAGGTGAATTTGGGCCAGGGTTGAAAATGCATGATTGGCATACCTTCATCAAGGTAAGTCATGTTCTTTTGTATTTACAATATATTTGTAAACTATATGTACTTCTCATTGTATTATATGACAAAAGAATGACATGATTATTTTTATAATTGTTGCAGTACGTGCTACCCCTTTCTCTCCTAGAGAACTTTGACAATAACATCAAACAAGTGATATATGATCTTGGAAAATACATGAGGTAAGCAATGATATCTATTCAATTTGTTGTATATATATATTGAAAAGTCTCATGTTTATATATTTTTGTGTCTTGAATGTCTTGTAGGTGGTTTTCATCTAAAGAAATCCATAGAATAGATATAAAATACTGGAAGAGAAGAATTCCTCTTCTAATGTGTGAAATGCAAAAGTGTCTACCTTCAACCTTTTTCAATGCACAAGAACACTACCTCATACACCAAGTTGAGGAGATTGAAATGTGTGGACCCGTACACACTTGGTCAATGTGGATGGTTGAGAGGCATCTGAAAGTTTTGAAGGCTTTGGTTTGGCAAAGAGCACATCCTGAGGGTTCTATGGTGGAGGGATATATGGTATACCAGACTATGGTGTATGCTACTAAATATCTTCCTATGTTTTCAGCAAAGATCCATATAGATTGAATTTGGGATCTTGAGACCATTAGAAAATTCAAAGGGGAGTACTTGGTGGGGGAAGGAAGAATGAGGAAAGTGAGAGGTAATAAATTATAAGATGTTATTGTAACTGTTAATTAATTCTTAATCTTCAAAATTAACCGGTTGTAAGTCGTCTATTTATCTTTTGTATAGCTACTTGAGAGTGGGATGCAATATATTTGTATATTGCAAACAATCAAGATTGGATGACAAAATGGATTGAATGATGTCATCATTTAAGTCACACATTAACATGGGAAGTTGTGTCTTCATTGGTTAATGAAGCTCATCGTAATGGAGATCCAAATGTTACCCAAAGGTAAATAGATTTAGCACATGGTTTAAAATATTTCTAGGTACATATAAATTTGTTAATCACTCGTACATTTATGAACTCTCAATGAATTAATTTATACATGTTTTACATATTTTTGTAGGTCAAACACCACAAGGCTCTGTTTTGCAATGGTCATAAGTTTCACATCAAAAAGTTGGATGACACAAAGAAAATTGATACTATGGAATTTTGGATGATATACTTGAGTGTGACTTTAATTCCTTCAGATTAGTTCTCTTCATTGTCAAATGGTATAGGCTACGACTTAATCAAAATGATCTTAATAGAACTGTTATTGAACATGACAATGGATTTCCAATGATTAATACAAGGTGGTTTGAGCCAGTTGGGGATGAACCCTATGTTCTTCCAAACCAATGTGAGTAGGTATTTTACTTAGAGGTTTCACATAAATTGGGTTGGTTTTTTATTGCTAGACATGATCCAAGAGGAAGGCCGATGAGGCATAATGTGATGGAAGAAGAAGATTGCAAAAAACTAGAAGATGATGGAGATGATGATCATGAACAATAATTAGTCGATGATGTTCCTGATGCAACTTTTCTTGAAGAAGAAGAAGATGATGATGCTACTGATGATGATGATGATGTTGTTGTTGTTGTTGTTAATGATGATGATGATGATGATGATGATGATGATGATGATGATGATGATGATGATGATGATGATGATGATGATGATGATGATGTTGATGGTGATGATGATGATGACGATGAAGATGAAGACAATGATAGTGGTGGTGATGATGTCGATGTCAATGATGATCATGGTGATTAGTTGGATGAAGAAGAAGATGAATGACATGAATGAAATGTACAGTTACATGATCACTGCTTAATCTATTTAATATTGATTTCTTGATAGAAATGTACAGTTATGCAATCAATGCTTAATCTAATTAATTCATGATGTACTTACTATGGGATGCTTATAGTTTTTAATGTACTTACTATGTGGTTTTGAGTATATGTATCATGATTTTTTTAGCTAACATTAGATAATTGAATTACATATGTAGGTACTTGGACTCCTTTCATGAGCTCCCACACAGTCTCATGGATCAATAGGTATAAGTCAAGACACCCTATAGAGATTAATGTATTTCATAATTTGCAAAATATCTCACATTATCTCTTTCATTTGATGGAGTGCAAGTAGCAACAAATAGGTATTTGTCAGATGTGTCTTCCTCGAGTGAAGAAAGTGAGTCATTTAGTATGTCTGAATTAGGAAGATCAACTAGAGGTCAAAAGACTAGAAGGAAATTCAATAAACGCATGAAATTTTTCCTTGCTCAAGGGGGTCATGTTCTTATGATGATGAGAGAAAAGGTGACATTGAGGTGCTCTCTAGGTACCAAAATCTATAGAAACAATGGGTCCCCAAGGAACTTCCTCCAATAAACACTGATTTTAGTGTTAAAGGCAATATATATCATATTGCACCATTGTCAATACATGGTTTGGGCATATTTTCCATGGATGGCATAAAGGTCTCTTACAACAAAGTTGTTGAATTGATGGAGTATGTTAGACCTTGTTACAATTACAAAATTTGGGTGCGAATTGTTGAATATAAAAAAAGTATGCGTAGGTATGCACTCTCAGCAAATTATATTCAACAAAAAGACAATGATAAAATTAAAAGAGTGGCTATATACATTGACGGAAGGCCAAAAACATCAGGGAATATTGTAGGTTTTATAAATAGCATGTGACCTCTGTCAACTATTAAGCAACCCAATTGCATATTTGAGTCACACTAGGGAAATCATGTATTTGTATGTGCAATAAGATCAATAAGATCATTACATCCATTTTTTAATGTAACACTATTTTCTTTCTTAAAAGGTGGAAAAGCCAAAATGAAAAGCTAAAGGATGATCTCGTAGAGAGTATGACAAACTTTTTTGGACCTCATTCATTTCAAAAGTGTAAGCTCCTTCAAAGAGCCAAGATATGTTTGAGGTATATTAGGGACTAGTATAGGTGTACATTAAGAAAAAACCCACATTACCAGTGCCCCCCTTGCATTCCTGATTTAGAGTGGAAATGTCTTATTTTGGATGCGAATGAGAAAACTGAAGTAAAAAGAGGAAATACACCACCAGAGAACAAAAGAAGGTATGTGATACTATTAAGAATGTAATTGTGTACTAAATACTCTTCATATTTATATGAACTAACATATTTCAATCTCTTCATATTGTCTGACACATCAAAGGCAACAAAGGAAAGATTACAAAAGCATAGGCAACACAAGCTAGGCTCTGGTGGTTATTCAAAACTTGCTGCACAAGTTGTAAGTGTTGGAAAAATACAATCTTTTCATGGATTTTAACAATAAAATAAAATTTGAAGATACCAAGAAAAAATGCAGGCCATGGAGTTCAATATAAGTCTCACAGAAGAGGACAAGAGAATTGGCTTCCAATAAGGTTATAAAGCCGTGGCAGAAAGATTAAGAAGTGCAAAAGGTTCTACTGATGGATCTATCAGGGTAAGTAAGATAAATAGATGATATTTGATGAAGGGTGCTCCCCTTAATACCACAAACACTTAACAGAAATAGAGAAACAACAACAATAATATGCAAGAACAGAAAATTGGCTTCTTATTATCTCCACAAATGTTGAATTAAAAACTTTCAGAATTACAATATGCAAAGCCACATGGGCATTCCCTTACAATATTCTGTAGGACAAAGCCTCGAGTCAATACTCAGATTTACTACCCAGAACTATTCTGAACTGCCTAAGACAATAATACAGCCTTCCTTATATAGGCAGTTTTCCACCACCTGGGAAGGTTCCAGAATTTTAGCCAATAAGGCCGACCAAACTTAGAATTATTTTATTTTACATTTTATTACATCATAGTCGGCTCAAGATAACTTTTGAAACCCGAACAAAAATTTTGAAGAAAATTATTTTCTGCCATTTCAGGTGGCCCAACTTTCGAAGACCATAAGTCATCACCAGTTGACCCGATCGACTATTATAGCCCCATTTTGAAAATGCCACGAAGCGTTCTACAGACTTGACTGGTGCAAGCACCTATCACCCAAATTTTTGACCTCATCTGGGGCCCCTAAAGCCTTTAAAACTAAGTTCAAAGTTTCTGTACCCTACTGTCAATACCGAAAATCTTCAATATCTTCCAATATACACTTGATCTAGCAATGAAACTTTACTGGTAGACTTATATGACCAAAATGAACCTCCAAGAAAGAAATCAGATCATTCTGAGCACATACAAAAATTACTAAAAATAGTAACTTTCCATAAATAGTAGCTCTACACAAAATAGCCCTTATTGAATATAAAAATAAAAATATTTTTTTGGGTGATGCAAGATTGCTCTTACACCCAGGATGCTCCTGCATCAGACACATGGGGTAATTTGAGAAGTGACCCTGTCACGACTCAGGTGTGCAAAGGAAAACCAAGACAGTTAACCTCCCCCTTTGTTAGCCATGATGAATCTTCAATAGGTCATCCTTTCCATTTGACCAAATACTCTTCATATGTCCTGTTCCTTGTGCTTCTGCCAACATGACTGTCTAGTATGTCTTCAATATCCTTGATATCTGAACTGGTTGTTGGAATACTCCACTATGCTGCTACAACCTCATCTTCAACACATCCTTCATGATACTCTCTCAAATCTAAAATGTTAAACACTGGTGAAATATTCAGCTCAGTAGGCAATTCTACCTCATATGCATTTCCTGAATCATGTTTCTTTAGTATCCTACATGGCCCAAACTTCTTCATTTTCAGCTTGTTATATGTACCAACCGAAAATCGCTCCTTTCGCAAATGAACCATGACTTTATCGCCAACCTAAAATTCCTTATGCCTCCTTTTCTCATCTACCTTAGCCTTATACTGCGCATTCATCTTGGTAATATGCTTCCTCACCTCCTCATGGATGTTCTTCAAGTGTTCTACAAAATCCTCAGCTTCAGCACTACTTATTTCTCCTTTATCTATCTTGCTCAATTCAAATGCATTTCTTGGACTACTTCCATATACAATTTGGAATGGTGATTTACTAGTGCTCCTATTGACAGAATTATTGTATGCAAATTCTGCCTGTGGTAAAATCAAATCCCATCCTGTTGGCTTATCTCCAACCAAACATCTCAGCAAATTTCCCAAACATCTCAGCAAATAATACAACCTTCCTTATATAGGCAATTTTCCACCGCCTGGGAAGGTTCCAGAATTTTAGCCAATAAGGCCAACCAAACTTAGAATTATTTTATTTTACATTTTATTACATCATAGTTGGCTCAAGATAACCTTTGAAACCCGAACAAAAATTTTGAAGAAAATTATTTTTCGCCATTTCAGGTGGCCCAACTTCCGAAGACCATAAGTCATCCCCAGTTCACCCGATCGGCTATTATAACCCCATTTCAAAAATGCCACGAAGCGCTCTACAGGCTTGAATAGCATAAGTGCTTGTCACCCAAATTTTTGACCTCATCTGGGGTGTCTAAAGCCTTCAAAACTGAGTTCAAAGTTTCTGTACCCTATTGTCAATACCGAAAATCTTCAATATCTTCCAATATACACTTGATCTGGCAATGAAACTTTACTGGCAGACTTATATGACCAAAATGAACCTCCAAGAAAGAAATCAGATCATTCTGAGCACATACGAAAATTACCAAAAATAGTAACTTTCCTTAAATAGCAGCTCTACACAAAATAGCCCTTATTGGATATAAAAACAAAAATATTTTTTTGGGTGATGCAAGATTGCTCTTACACCCAGGATGCTCCTGCATCAATATTTCAAATTTAATTATTTACTAATTAGTTTATTTGATGTTAAGTTCCAACATAAAGTGAGTAAATTTATTTTAAGTAAGAAAATAATGATAACATGAATGCGTATGAAATTGAAATGCAGCCTACTAATTCTTGCCATACACAACCTATGGGTGTTGGTGAAAATGAGGATGTACATCACAGTAATACAAGTAAACATCTTAAATTGATTGGTGTATTAATACAAATTTAATTGCAATTGGTGTTTGGATTAAGGTAATAATTTGTATTGTAGCTATAGAGAGTGTAGAGGCCACTGTTAATGAGCATGTTGAGGTTGAGGCTGAGGCTAGACAAACTAACCTCGATGTTGATGATGTGACTAGATCAGGTAAAGAGCTATACGATTATGGCCTATAAAGTACTGAAATACTTTAAAATGTTTAAAATGTTTTTAATTATAATAAAATATTTTTAATATAACCCTTTTATATGTTATTGCAGATGACCCCCCTTTGCATCAATAGAGAACTAGGTGTGAATTTGATGAAGGGTGCTCCCCTTAATACCACAAATACATAACAAAAATAGAGAAACAACAACAATATGTGAGAACCAAAAATTGGCTTCTTATTATCTCCACAAATGTGGAATTACAAACTTTTAGAATTATAATATGCAAAGGCACATGGGCATTCCCTTACAATATTCTATAGGACAAAGCCTCGAATTATTACCTAGGTCTACTACCTAGAACTACCTAAGACAACACTACGGGCCTTCTTTATATAGGCAATTTCCACCGCCCAAGAAGGTTCGATAAATTTAGCCCAAAGGGGCTGACCAAACTTAGAATTATTTTATTTTATAATTTATTACATCAAAGTCAGCTCAAAATAACTTTTGAAACCCGAAAAAAAATTTTGAAGTAAAATTATTTTCTGCAATTTCAAGTGACTCAACTTTCGAAGACCATAAGTCATCGCCAGTTGCTCCGATTGACTATTATAACCTAAATTTGGAAAGGCCACGAAGCACTCTACAATCTTGACTCACTCAAGTGCCTGTCACCTAAATTTTTTACCTCATCCAGGGCCTCTAAAGCCTTCAAAACCGAGTTCAAAGTTTATGTACCTTGCTGCTAATACTGAAAATCTTCAATTTCTACAAAGCTAGACTTGATCTATCAATGAAACTTTATTGGCAAGCTAATATGACTAAGATGAACCTCCTTATTGAATACAAAAACAAAAATATTTTTAGGTGATGCAAGATTGCTCTTACACCTAGGATGCTCCTGCATCAGACACCTGGGGTAATTTGAGAAGTGACCCTATCATGACTTAGGTGTAAAGAGGAAAACCAAGATGGTTAACCTCCTCCTTTGTTAGCGATGATGAATCTTCAACAAGTCATCCTTTCCACTTGACCAGATATTCTTCATATGTCCTGTTCCTTATGATTTTACCAACATGACTGTCTAGTATGTCTTCAATCTCCTTAGTATCCAAACTACTTGCTGGAATACTCCATTGTGCCACTGTGATCTCATCTTTAACACTTCCTTCATGATACTCTGTGAAATCTAAAATGTTAAACACTGGTGAAATCTTTAGCCCACTAGGAAATTCTACCTCATACACATTTCTTGAATCATGCTTCTTTAGTATCTTACTTGGCCCAAACTTCTTCATTTTCAGCTTGTTATATGTACCAACTAGAAACCACTCTTTCTGCAAATGAACCATGACTTCATCCCCAACCTGAAATTCCTTATGCCTCCTTTTCTCATCTGCCTTAGCCTTATACTGTGCATTCATTTTGGTAATGTGCTTCCTCACTTCCTCATGGATGTTCTTCAAGTGTTTTGCAAAATCCTCAGCTTCAGCACTACTTATTTCTCCTTTATCTATCTTTCTCAATTCAGATGCATTTCTTGGACTACTCCCATATACAATCTAGAATGGTGATTTACTAGTGCTCCTGTTGATAGAATTATTGTATGCAAATTCTGCCTATGGTAAAATCAAATCCCATCCTGTTGGCTTATCTCCAACCAAACATCTCAGCAAATTTCTCAAACTCCTATTCACCACCTCTGTCTATCCATCAGTTTGTGGATGATGTGATGAACTAAACTTCAAATCTATCTTCAATTTTTTCCACAATGTGCACCAGAAATATCCAACAAACTTAGTGTCCCGATCTAAAACTATGGTCTTTGGCAAACCATGTAGTCTCACTACTTCTCTAAAAAATAATTTAGCTACATGAACAATGTCATTAGTCTTCTTGTAGGGAATGAAATGTGCCATCTTTGAAAATATATCTACCACCACAAAAATTGAATCATGTCCCCACTGAGTCCTCGATAAACCAAGAACAAAGTCCATGCTAATATCCTCCCAAGGCTTCTCTGGTACAGGTAATGGCTGATACAACCTTGTATTCTGCTTCACTCCTTTTGCCATCTGACATACTCTGCAACTCTGTACAAACTTCTTCACATCTTTCTACAATTGTGGCCAATAATAATTCTCACTAACCAAAGCAATGATTTTATCATGACCAGAATGTCCAGCCAATCCTCCGCTATGCTTCTTCTTGATGAGATTCTCCCTCATAGAACTTCATGGAATGCACAACTGACTCCCTCTGAATAGTATATCATCCTGGATGATGAAATCCAACAATTTCATCCTATCTAGAGTAACAGGTTCTGTACAAGCTGTTAGCACGTGCAAAAATTTTCATGGCTCTAGCTCTTTGCCCTTGGTCTCTGCAATGTTTTTCATGTCCCTGGCATAAACCATAAGGCAAAATTTCAAAAATCTAGCTGTTGGATCTTTAAATTCAAATTTTCCCTGGCCCTATTCTATTTTTGTGTTACCTTTTCATGGGTCACTTAAACCTTTAAATCTACATGTGCTAATTAAAATGACTACTTTACCATGTTCACAGTTAGGTTTCATGTGTTGGTGGGTCCCCTTTTAATTTTCCCTAATTCACTGGTTAATCTTTCCTAACTTCCGAGTGCCCTGCAAGTTTTAATTTCCCTAAGTCTTGACCTTTAATACTTCCTAATGTTTCAGCTTTGTATTTCCTGGGCTTGACTCTCTGACACCATCTCCATCTGACGGTGGGCATATCTTCTAATGAGATGCATGAGAGGCTTGCAAACTTAAGATGACCTTTTGTTTCATTTATGACATTGTCTTTCCTCTCAGGTGGGTCCACATGCCAAGTAAGTTGATTTGGTGCTTTCTGATTGGTCCACGGGTAGTGACTAGACATGATGTCAGTGGGACCTAAGTTTGAGCTTGCCAGTGGGTCCTGACATTGTTAGAGGATCAACGATGGGCATAAGTTCTCATAGAATTTGTCAGAGGTATGAGATCTTATGCCAGCCATTGATGTTACTTTATTCTTAGGTGGCAATATAAAAGTGGGTCCGATCACTAGTTGGTTTCTATGTGCGATGGTGTGCTGAGTTGTTTGCTTTTCATTCATTTACATTGTGGTGAGTTGGATTGTGTCAGTGGGCTTGCAGTGAAGGCTTTTTAATCTACGGTCGGCACATGATCTTAAGGAATATTCATCCCCTTTGAGATCATGTGCCATCCGTTGATTTTGAATCTGACTTGGTGAGGTCAGTGGGACCTAATTTTCTGATGGGTCAGTGGGTCTTGACATCCATAATCCATCCAATGATGGGTGTAAGTTCTCATAGAATTTGTCAAAGGCTTGAGATCTTATGCCGGCCATTGATCTCATTTGTTTCAGACATATCTTTGGTAGTGGTCCCATTGTCAGGGGGAGCTGATTCAGAGTGTTTTGGTTGGTTCGCATGTTGCTAACTATGTCATGTTAGTGGGGCCGATTTTCCTTCAAGTAGGGTAAGATTCTTAATCGACAGATGGCATGTTTTCTGATAGAATCTTGGATGGGTATGCGAACTTCAAACGGTCATCGATCTTCTAGATATGGGCCCGGTCAATTTTTCTCAGAGGTTTAGTGGAGTGGATAAAGTTTTTAGCAGCGTTGACAAAGTTCAATGGGTTTTCTGTCATGAGAAGATTTGGTGGTTCTCCAAATTGCTTGGCAATTTAGCGAAGAAGGTCACGTGGTCGCTAAAATATTTGGCAGAGAGGTATAGTGTTTCGCGAGCTAGTGGAGACCTTTGTCACCAGCTCACTAAATTTGACTAGGGCCCCTTTTTAAGAGATAAATCATAAAGCCCATGAGATGAAAGGATCAAACGGTCACATTATAAAGTTGATCAAGTTTCAAACAGGGACCGTCAATGCACTATAGGCACCATAAAGTAGCTATTTTTTTTCAAATTTGAATTTGCAGAGGGTTTCCAGCGATAGGAAGTACCATAATTTATGGTTTAAACTATTGATTTTGATTGGTTTGGTGAGAAATGATCTATCTGCCAATTGTAGTGTGGTCTAGGGTGTTGAGTGATCGTCTGCAAAGTTAGTACCGTGTGGTTTTGTGCTTGAGACATGTTGTAGGGTTGGCTTTTTGAGCATTGTTTATGATTCTCAGTACCTTCACAGAGAAATTTTCATGATTGAGGATCATTCCAAGATTTACTTTCTCCTGGTTGTCTGGGTTTCCACCCCTGAAATAAATTTGTGACTGTTTCTAGCTAGTTGGGTGGTTGAAACCCTAACCCTAGGTCATTCGTAGCTTGTTGCATTCTCTTTGAGAATTCCAAGATGACTAGGGAGTATAAGTTGCAAAATTTTTGGTTTTGCAAGGGTTCCAAAACATTTCCTTTTGGTCCCAGGCTGTTGATAGTGTTATACTGATAGAGGAGTTTGATTTTGGGTCTTTTTCCTATCTTGGTGTTGTTCTGATTGTATATTGATCCTGAATATGTTAATGAAAATACTATTGAGTCCCAATCTTGCATTTGTGTATGTCTTCTTGCTTTAGTTCTAAGCTCATATATGTTAATATCACAAAGTGTGTTAGCATATGGTAAACAAAGGGTATTGTGAAGTCATCTCTAAGTTCCTAACAAAGTTAAGATTAAAGTCTTTTGGGTGGGTTCAGTGAGTTTGTAACTAAGTAAGAATCTAATGTCCTTGTGTCTGAGGGAGAGGGATAATAGGAAAAGCACTTATCCTAGGTTCCATTGTGTTTGAGTTAAGGTCTTTAGCTGATGTATGTGATTGGGTGACTCTTTGCCCTAGGTTAAGGCACTGGTCCATCCTTTGGAGGCATTTCATTGTTATCAACCACACACATAAACTTTCAAATGATAAAATCTTTAACAAGTTAGTATGGGGTATAGTTTTATATTGTTTTGAGACTCCTTTGGAGAAGTGAGTCAAGGGTACACCCACCTGAGCTAATAGGCTCAAAGTGTAGGAGGATCTCTTTTGATCCTTGTTAATTGGCCCTCTTTCTTGTAGACTTTGGAGTGGTGATAGAGTCAAAGTGTTATTTAAAGTTATCCATCAAAGTATAAATCTACAAGTGAAGATCAAAGGGAACAACCAACATAAGCTTTCCAAGCTTAACCAAAATCTAGATCCTTGGGATACAAATTCTTGAGTTCCTTGAACCCAACCACTTCAATCTGCATTTTTGTCAGCAATAGTTGCCTTCTGCTAAGAGCATCTGCAACCTTGTTAGACTTTCCACTCTTGTGTTTCAAAAAAAATGTGTAACTCTACAAAAACTCAACCCATTTCAAATGCCTATGATTCAACTTTCCTTGACTATTCAAATATTGCAAAGCTTGATGATCAGTATAAAAAACAAACTCCTTAGGAAGCAGATAATGTCTCCACTTCTTTAATGCCTAAACTATAGCATAAAATTCTTGATCATAAATAGAATATTTCCTCTTGGCATCATTTAACTTCTCACTAAAATAAGCAACAGGTTTACCTTCTTGGCTGATAATAGCTCTGATGCCACTTGATGAAGGGTGCTCCCCTTAATACCACAAACACATAACAAAAACAATATATGAGAACATAAAATTGGCTTTTTATTATCTCCACAAATGTGGAATTACAAACTTTTAGAATTACAATATGCAAAGCCACATGGGCATTCCATTACAATATTTTGTAGGACAAAGCCTCAAATTATTACCCAGGTCTACTACCCAAAACTGCCTAAGACAACACTATGGGCCTTCTTTATATAGGCAATTTCCACCGCCCGAGAACGTTCTAGAATTTTAGCCCAAAGGGGTCAACCAAACTTAGAATTATTTTATTTTACAATTTATTACATCAAAGTCGGCTCAAAATAACTTTTGAAACCCGAACAAAAATTTTGAAGGAAAATGATTTTCTGCTATTTCAGGGGACTCAACTTTCAAAGACCATAAGTCATCACCAGTTGCTTTGATTGACTATTATAACCCCAATTCAGAAAGGCCATGAAGCGCTCTATAGGCTTGACTCATGCAAGCACCCGTCACCCAAATTTTTGACCTCATCTGGGGCCTCTAAAGCCTTCAAAACTGAGTTCAAAGTTTATGTACCCTACTGCTAATACTAAAAATCTTCAATATCTACAAAGCTAGACTTGATCTGTCAATGAAACTTTACTGGTAGGATGATACAACTGAGATGAACCTCCACATGTGAAATTAGAACATTCCAAGATCGTATGACCAACTTACTAAAAATAGCAAGTTCCCATAAAAAGAAGCTCTACACAAGATAGCCCTTATTGAATACAAAAACATAAATATTTTTGGGTGATGCAAGATTGCTCTTACACCCAGGATGCTCCTGCATCAACATTGAGATCTAATGAGAGGGTAGATGATCATGATGATGATATTGATAGTCATCTTAACAATTACATATTCTTAAAAACTAGAAATCAAAAGAAAAAAAAGAAATGATTGTCATCTATGCACCTTAATTGATAATGACTTATTTTTATATGCCAATAAATTTAATTATGTGGTAGTGAATGTTCATAAATTTTATAATGTGTTAATGAATGTTATCATGTGATAATTAATGAATTTCACATTTTATTAATGTGTGAATGAATGTTATCATGTGATAATTAATGAATGTTACATTTTATTAATGGATGATATAATGAATGAATGTTAGATGTTAACGGGGAATTTAGAGTGATGCTAGGGGTGGGGCGGGGGTGGGGAAAAATGAGCTTCCACCTTCATGTCATTGGCCCTATTTAGTACAGAATATAAAACTATTCTTGAAACAAAGTGAAGCTCAATAAGTTTGTTCCTTATATAGGGTCTCAAGTGTAGCTTTTATCCCACTCTCAACATTGCAAGGCTTCAAGTGGTGTTCTGATATTGGTTTCTCCATCTCCCACTGAAATCTTTTCTTTCTCCTAAGAACTCTCTCCAAGGTCTGATACATGGATGAGCAGAAGATGTCCCTTACAAGCTACACATATATAATATGGTAGATCTAGGGAACAAATATATTGCAACATAGAATGAGTCAACTTGAATCTATAGTTTCTTCATTCGCAATAAAAATTCAAATTACAAGCCATATTCTAGATTTAATATTCATATTTATCTTCATCGTGATCATAGCCATCACAGTTAGCATTTGGTTCAACTTCATTTGAACCACACTCCATGTCAGGTACCATTATAAGGCATGGAGTGTGGTCATACCCATGTTACCATAATAATGAGTTAGCCTATAAAATTATGAATAAAATACCTCATGTATCATATTTATAATACTACAGGTGTACCCAGTATTGGCCCAGGCACCCAAGTTCCTACCAAAGGAACCCAAGTCGAACCCAGAGGAGAACAAAAGTAGAATTGGAACCCAACCTCAAACAAAGAACTGGATAACTTGGCTTTTTTCTAATTCAAGTTTATTTTTGAATTCTTCTCCAATTCCAACCTGGTTATTCCATATTTTGTTTTTTAATTTTCCTTCTTCCTCACTCCAAATTCAAGGATCACCACCCATGACTTATGTTGTTATTTCCTTTTACTAATTGTGCTATTTGAAGGATCACCACCCATGACTTGGTTAAGATGATGAATGCTGGCAATACCTTTATTACCAAGGAATCACCGCCTGCCATTAATGAATATTAATGATCATTGTTTCCTAAGGGTAATCATTGTTTGCGTATGCTAATAACCCAAGTCTTTGGCTATGATTTGCATGCTGTGAGGTTTGTCAGAAGTGGGGGTATGACATGCTAGTTGGATTATAACATATTGACACTTACACCATGAAGAAGACAAATGATTAAATAGAAAGAGAGGACCAACTGAACCATCTTGTGGTCAGTCTATATCACATTGAGAAACAACATCAAGATTTGAGAATCAAAACAATCAAAAGTTTCTTCAAGACCATGAATGATCAACAACATTCCATCAGAAAACAAAACACTAATCTATATTATCATTAAGCCATAAAATATGTCTTTAAAGTTTAGAAGCATCACAAAAAATTTCAAGAAATAGAGTACTATCCAAGGACCAAAATGAATAGCCTCCAAATGATTATGATTATGTTGATGTTGATGTCTATAATTTATGTCTAATGATTATGATGATGTTGATGTCTATAATTTATGTCTAATGATTATGATGATGTTGATGTCTATAATTTATGTCTAATGATTATGATGATGTTGATGTTGATGTCTATAATTTATTTCACTTACTGATGCTTGCCTAGATTGAATTTTGAAATGCTAGGCTGGAGAACGCTTTCAAAGTTTAGGGTCTATTCTACATGATACTCTTAGTTACATCTCAAATGCAACTCAACATATTTTTGATGCTGGGCAACCCACTGCAGAAATTCATCTGCATGTGAAATTTAATGTTGTGAATCTTGGCATTGTTAATATTATTACTTTTCCTCACATTTCATATTTGTGAAAATGTTTCTTGGCACTATCTTATTCTTATTACAATGTTCTTTGTTGTGGGGCAGGAGGTCCATCTTCATTGTCTTCATTATGGGGGACAGTGAAGATTTCTCTGACAAATAGTAGGTCTTAGTTAGTATCTTATAATAACATGCTAAACTGATAAAGGTGTTATGGGAATTTAATCTACAATTACTAATAGACTAAACATATTATTACTATGCTTACTGTTCCATTTAAATGCATTTAACACAAAAAACAAATTTACAAAACTGAACCAATGGCATGTTTACAACAAAGATGTGTTGAGGAGTTTGCTCCTTGTTTAATGTTAATTGTTCCTGTATAATCCACTCATACAATAGTGAAATTCTATGTGGAAGGTATGGTTGATAGTGTTCCTTGAGGGAAGGGGGATTGTGAAAGACTTGTTATCATTGTATTGTGTATTTTCAATATGTTTGGTTGTAGGGCAGACTAGGAGAATGAAGGATCACTCACCGATTGCATGATAACCCGATTTTGAAGGGTCACTGGTTGAGGGGACAGTCAAGGTCTGGATGATTGGGCCATTGGAGGACCCTATTTCTTTGTATTAATTTCTATTCAAATTGGATGCATGGATTTCTTGTGAATTATCAGCTGCTATGTATCCTGTAACTACATCCATAAATTTGCATATACTTCTCTATGGTTGTAAGCCACTTAGAGATCAAAATAGAGAAACTAAATCAAAATCATTCTTTGTCCTATTTCCTTTTTAAAAAGTCTCAAATATCAATGATACAATACATTTGATGCCCTAAGCTATCAATACAAATAACACCTAGCTAGAAGTTCACGGGCTGTCCATTTGATAACCACAATCAACATTTCAAAAAAAATGGATATCCAAACATTTTAAAACCAATGGAATGCTTACAACAAAGGTTGAATAGAACTCCCAACAATTCTTAAACTTACTTTATTTGATATGATGAATTCTTAAACAATTAAGGTTGGAGTAGACATAGTTATCACACATTTTTTTGTGTGGTACAAGGAAGATTTTCCTAGTTCAAGTCTTCCTTCATGCTAGCAATCTACAGAATTAGACCTTTATTAACAATTGATCATATCAGATAACTAGTATGTTTAAGAATTGTTGGGACTAGTCCTTTGGCATGTATTAAACATAGTAGAATTTTCAGCATATTATTATCATTCTATTTCTTTGTTGTAAACATGCCATCGGTTTAATTTTGTAACTTCACTGTTGTATAAGTAGATTGTGCAGGAACAATTAACATTAAACAAGGAGCAAACTCCTCAACACATCTTGGAAACCATTGAATTCAATAATAAATGAAACCTAACACCAACACTATTCCTTCCATTCACTTCTACCAAGAATAAAGCATTTAATCCATTCAACATTACATATAATCATTAGACAGTTACATTTTCTGACTGTGTAGAGGAACAGTCATGACCAAACAATCAAAACTACTTTCACCCTTGCACAAGCTATTCCAAACTTCAAGTAAAATGAGAAATATACTATATCAAATCATTCATATTTATAGTAACCATTCAAAGGATCATTTTGTCAATGAACCCTCTGACTGTACCCCTACGACAGAGAAAGGAAACCTCAAAATGGAGAAAGGAAACTTGTCTATGCCGATGTTTGTGAGGGTATAGTCTATGCCGATGTTTGTGAGGGTATAGTCATGATAAGTGCCTCTCAAACCTCTCCAAACATCTAAGATTGTCTTTAAATACTTTATTGATCTCTTCTAAACATTAACCAAATCAAACCTATATTTGAATCCACACATAATAACCCCAAAATGAAGGGTTTTATATCCTTTAATAAATCTCAGTCACTAGTAGTGCATCGATAGTCAAACCAGTAGTCTCCAAAGTATTCAATAAGTGAATGGATTGTATTTAATACACACTATTCCTTTCATTCACTTCTACCAAGAATAAAGCATTTAATCCATTCAACATTACATATAATCATGTTGGTTAATAGTTTGTCCTCTTCTAAGTTTTTCAATCTTTGACTCCCAAATCACCCAAGGTAAGAGAACAAAAGGATGTTACCAACAATTGGGTCAGTGTATATCTTCAATCACTACCCTCTGAATTAATAGGTATAGCTCCCTGATTGTGTATGGTGTTCAATGAATATGTTTTTAAATTGATCACCAGGTTGTCTCTGATGTGTTTTAACCGAATTGCTCATAGACACAAACAATTCAGGCAAGGGTATATATTCTATCTCCTAACTTTAATCTAACTACTCTAATCATGTAGATTCTACTTAGAGAGAATAGAGGTAGAATTATATATGGACAACAAATGGAATTGCCCTCACTGCAACCTCTGACATGAAATGGAATCCAAGAAAAAATCACAACTTCATACACAATTGTACTTTATGTCTAGAATGAATCTAACAAACAGGATGAATAGGAGAAGAGTTACATATGATAAGCAAATGGAATTACTTACTGCAACCACAGACATGAAATGGAATTCAATATGTAATCACAACTATTCATCCTATTTGTTAGATTCATTCTGGATAGAAAATACAATTGTGTATGAAGCTGTGATTTTCACTTGGATTCCATTTCATGTCAGAGGTTGTAGTGAGGGCAATTCCATTTGCTGTTCATATATAATTATGTTCCTATTCTCTCTAAGTAGAATCTGCATGATTAGATTAGTTAGATTAAAGTTAGGAGATAGAATATATACCCTTTCCTGAATTGTTTGTGTCTATGAGCAATTCGGTTAAAACACATCAGAGACAACCTGGTGATCAGTTTAAAAACATATTCATTGAACACCATACACAATCAGGGAGCTATACCTATTAATTTAGAGGGCAATGATTGAAGACATACACTGACCCAATTGTTGGTAACATCCTTTTGTTCTCTTACCTTGGGTGATTTGGGAGTCAAAGATTGAAAATCTTAGAAGAGGACAAACTGTTAACCAACAGTTTTTGGTGACTCTACTGGGGAAGACTTTGAAAAGAAGAAGATATTGATAAGTTTTTCTCTGAATCTTAAGGCATCCTGGATTCTAGATTTACTAGGAGTGCAAAATAGAAGGGAAAGGTTGATCCAGTCTACGAAGAACTCAAAACACTCAATTTCCCTATCCTTGAAGATATTTTCAGGAAAGGAAGAGCAAAGGCAAGGGAAACTGAAAATAAGAAGCTTTCTGATTTTCAGTTATCTACAATAGTTCCTTTGGGACCGAAGAGAAGTAAGTCTTCTTCTCCTTCTATTGGTAGAATTCCTATGTCTACCACTTGCAATTCATTATTATTGCATGGTATTGCACTTCCCCTCTTGGTTTTGATTCAGGCGGTTGCACAAAACACTAGGCTAGCAACTATGGCTATTCCTTGGGGAAATGCTATTGGGCCATTGAATCTTGTAGCAAATCATGACTTTCCCAAGGCTTCCAGAAAGAACTTCCCTAGATTCAATGGTGATGGCTCAATGTCAGCTGAACAACATCTAAATGCTTTCCAGAAAGTATGTAGTGTGGTGAATCCTTAGCATGATGATGTTGTAGTCAGGATGTTTGTGGACACTTTGGTGGATGATGTAGCAGATTGGTTCCAGGATTTACCCACATGTTGTATTACGGGATGGGACACCATGAAGAAAAGATTTGAAGGAAGATACAAGAGCACTGAAGATGCTCAAGTTCTCTTATTACAATTAGCCCAAATTAAGAAGGAACCATCCATCTCTATGAGATATTTTAATGCAAAATTTAATAAACTTATTAAAAGAATACCAGCTACTAGTGCTCCAATAGGAGATAATCAGAAAACTTTCTACATTAGTTCCATGCCTCCTGAACTTGGTTATCAACTAAGAAGGGCTAATGTGGCCACTTTACAAGCTGCACAAACTCTTGTAGTAGAGATGGAGGATGACATGATAGCCTCTGGGAAATGGAAGAAAGAGTATCATACTAGATCTTCAAGCAATACAACAAGCACTTCAAACAGTACTAAGGCTATGTTACAAAAGTTGTCTAATGAGCTGATTGCATTAAAGAAACAAGTTGCTAGACCAGCTCATTCATTATATCAGCCTTATCAAGAAAGACCAAGATATCAAGGTGGAAATAAGAACTTGCAGCTCCCTGCCCCTCAGCAAAGATTAGCTATTGAAGCAACTCCTAAAGGTCAGACTTCTTGTGCTTTTCATCTTAGAGCAGATCATGATGGTAATACTTGTGAAGACATGATCAGATATATACAGATGAGAGGAGAAGAAGTGCAAAGAATTGAATATCTAGAAGATGATGATGATCATGCTCCTTATAGCGACTCCATAAATTTGTATTGTGAGTATGAGTCAGATTCAAAAAATGGAGGAAATTGTTTTGCCACCTTAGAAGGACCTCAGCTAATGGTGATGACCAGAAGTCAGAAAAATAAGAGTCAAGTTTCTAATGCTGCTCTTGCTAAGAATTCAGCACCTTCTAACAAGGTGGATAAAGACAAGAATGCAGCATCAAGTTCTTCACAAAAGGATCTAAAAGATAAGTCATCTACTTCTTTTGATATTATAAAATTTTGTGAGGAAACTAAGATTCAAATAACTACCATGGATTATTTAAAATCTAATCTGGATCAATTGCAAAGACTAGTAGAACATTTTAAAAGTAAGGAGGATGTTCTTATTAATGCTAACATTCATGATAAAAATCAGACCAGTACTAGTGAAGAGAATTCAATAGATGATGATTTTTCAATTCCAAGATTGTTTCATGAAGAAGAATTGGCTGCCCATGCTACTTGTTTTAGTAAAAAACCAGAGCCTTTCTATGTATCACTTTTTATCAATGGAAATAAATTGAGTAATTGCATCATAGATTCGGGAGCTTTAGATAATGTGATGCCTGCTTCAGTTGCTAAAGCTTTAGGATTGCCTTTAACTAAAGTCTTTGGCAGATGTTATTCTATGGATGCTAAACAAGTGCCCTTAATTGGTCAAATTAAAGATGCTCAAGTTGCCTTAGCTGCCTATCCCTCTAAGAGATTGAAGCTCACAATCCTTGTTGCTGATATCCCTGAAAGTTATGGAATGCTGCTTAGTAGAAGTTTCTACAAAGACTTGGGAGGAGAAATCAAGTTAGATTGGAAATCTGCCTATAATCAAGTAGAAAATAAAAAGGTGAAGTTGGAACCGGAAGGAAAAGCAAAATTCACTATATTAAAGTCAGATGATCCTAGGTCACAAATTATTTATCATGAGACACAATTTGGAAATTAAATGTTATACTATGATAGCTCTGATGTCCATAATGAATTAAATCAGGTAGAAAATGATCAACTATGGACATTAGACTTTGATGGAAGCTGTGCTAGAGCTGGTTCAGGTGCTGGAATAGTTTTGATAGCCCCTAATGGAGAAATTACTTTCCTGGCTTATAAATTGGATTTTAAAAACACTAATAACACAATAGAGTACGAGGCACTTCTTCTTGGTATAGAGGCAGCTAAACAAAAGGGAGTTAAATTGCTCAAAGTCCAAGGTGATACTAAATTAGTTGTGAGGCAAGTAAGAAATCAATATTTTGTTAAGAATAATAGACTGAAAAGTTACAGGAATAAAGTGTGGGATGAAATAGAAAGCTTGAATGCTTTCTCAATAGTCTCAGTGCCTAGAGAACAAAATTCTAGAGCCGATTCATTGGCAACATCTGCATCATTACTTCTACCTCATCCTAATTTTAAAGATCAAATTTTTAGAATGGAGGTAATGTTCAGACCTAAGGTGCCTGATAATGAAGAATCTTGGCAAGTATTTGAGGATGATAAGCATATTCAACAATTCATAGAAGGAATAGGTCCCTTTGCTGACTTGTGTTTTGAAAATGATCAAAGGGAGGAGCAGCTATCAAATGAAGAAGAAAAATTGAAATAAGGTATTATTCAGTTAAAAGAAAATAGAATTCCATCTCATGTTGTTTCCTTAGAGAAACTTTTTGATAAACATGATTCTTACATTAAAAAGGAGAGAAATAAAAAGGGAAAAACATGTGGAGAATTTGATGGGATTAATATAGGGACTGAGGACAGTCCTAAAATGATCAATGTTGGAAAATGCTACACTTTTGAGGAAAGAACAAAAGTCAGAGAATTGCTGATTGAGTTCCATGATGTTTTTGCTTGGAGTTATAAGGATTTAAAGAATTTTATGGATGGAAAATTTAGGCATACAATTCCTCTTAAATCTGGAGCAGCACTTGTCAAATAGAAATAGAGAAATTATAATCCTTAGGTTGAAGGGGCAATTTTGAGAGAAATAGATAAGATGCTGAAAGCTAAGATCATTTATCCTATCCATCATTCTACCTGGGTGGAAAACATTGTTCCTGTAAGGAAAAAGAACAGAGAGATAAGGATTTGTGTGGATTTTAGGAATCTGAATCAAGCTTCTCTCAAAGACAATTTTGCTTTGCCTAACATGGATCATTTGCTGCAGACTGTGGTAGGATCAAAGATGATGTCCATGTTAGATGGATTCTTAGGATATAACCAAATACAGGTGGATGAAGCAGGCCAATATAAAATAGCCTTCACAACACCATGGGGCATGTTTCATATAATAGGATGCCATTTGGATTAATTAATGTAGGTGCAACCTTTCAAAGAGCTATGGATTTATCTTTTGGTGATTTGAAAAATAAAATTATTGTGATATATCTTGATGATTTGACTATCTTTTCTAAGAAGTGGAAAGATCATCTTGGAGATCTAGCAAAGGTCCTGCAGAGATGTAGAGATCAAGGTATCTCATTAAATCCAAAGAAATCAGTATTCTGTGTCACTGAAGGTAAGCTTCTTGGACACATTGTTTCTCAAGAAGGAGCTAAAATTGATCCGGATAGAGTTAGAGCTATTCAGAAATTAAGCTTACCATTGAGTAAGACAGGAGTTAAATCTTTCTTTGGGCAAGTGAACTTCTTGAGAAGATTTGTTCCTAACTTTTCTGAGATTTTAAAAGATATAGTTGATATGATGAAAGGCAATAAAACTTTCAAATGGACTAATGTTGGAAAGAAGGATTTTGAAAATATAAAAGGTGCTATTGCAAATGCTCCAGTTCTTGTTCATCTGGATTATACTAAAGAATTTATCATATACTATTATGCATCATCTCATACTATGTCAGCAATATTAATGCAAGAAACTCAAGAAGGTATACAAGCCCCAATTGCCTTCATGAGTATGCCTCTGAAAAATCATGAGCTGAAGTATTCTCAAGTTGAAAAACATGCTTATGTAGTGGTGAGACCATTAAAGAATTTTAGATTTTATATCCTACATTCACATTTAGTCATCCATGTGCCTGATGCTGCTATAAAGAGTGTGTTAACGTAGCAAGATGTGGGTTGTAACAATAGAGGAGCTTGGATTCTAAAAGTTTAGGAATATGACATACACATTAGACCAACAAAGCTAATAAGAGGGAATGCTCTTTGCAAGGCCATAGCAGAGAATCAGCAAGCTGAAGGAGATGATCATAGAGTGCTCATGGTAAGTCTGCAAGATCCTTGGCTCTCAAACATTGCATATTTTCTAACTTATGGTGAATATCCGGATGGATTAACTACTAAACAAAAGAGGAACTTATAGAATAAAGCCTTGAAGTATGTTATAGATGATTATGTTTTATATAAGAAAGCAATTGATGGTACTTTTCTAAGGTGTGTTGATAAAGATCAGCAAGAAAAGTTATTGAAATATTTCCATGATGAAGCATGTGGAGGTCACTTCTCATCTACCGTGACTGCTTTCAAAATTTTAAGACAGTGCTATTATTGGCCCGACATGTTCAAAGATTCATATAAGTGGGTTGCAAATTTTGAAAAGTGTAAGATGTTTGCAGGAAAACCATAGTTGGCTACATTACCTTTGAAACCGGTAGTGATAGAAGCTCCCTTTCAACAGTGGGGTTTGGACTTTGTAGGACTCATCAATCCTCCTTCAAGTTAAGGACATTCATACATCTTGACTGCCACTAATTACTTCAACAAATGGGTTGAAGCTAAACCAATGAAGAAGACTACATCAGAGGTGGTATGTGAATTCATTAAAGAACAAATATTGGTAAGATTTGGAGTTCCCACAAAATTGATATTGGATAATGCTTCTTACTTTTCATCCTCAAAAATTGTTGCCTTTTGTTATAATCATGGGATTCAAATAAGACACTCTTCTGATTATTTTCCTCAAGGTAACGGGCAGGCTAAATCAAGCAATAAAAATCTGATTAATATCTTAAAGAAGTTGGTTGCTGATAATCAGAGGGATTGGCACAAAAGGATATATGATGCTCTTTGGGTAGATAGAACTACTCCTAAAAGAGCCATTGGTATTTCTCCTTTTGAATTAGTGTATGGAGTAGAAATGAATTTACCATTGCCATTAGAACTTGTTGCTTACAAACTGAGAACCGCTATTGAGGATGATGTTTTCAAGGATGGCTTGGAAAAAAGGATCTTGTATTTGACAAAGTTGTAGGAAGAAAGGGAAGACATGGTTGACAGGATCACCGAACATCAAAACAGGGTCAAGAAGTTGTTTTATAAGAGGGCAAGGCCAAGAAAATTCATGGAAGGTGATATGGTGCTGCTGTGGGATAAGAGACATGAACCTAAAGGAATGCATTCTAAGTTTCAATCCTTGTGGAATGGTCCATTCTAGATTGTGCAAGTGAATCAAAATAACTCATTCAGATTGGCATATCCTTTCGGAGAGTCTCTGCCATGTTCCTATAATGGGCAGGACTTAAAGCTATATCAAATGCATAATTGAAGAGCAGGTAACCCCTGTGTAGTAGTTAGTTAGGTAGGTTTTCTTTTTGTGTCATAGTTTAGTGGTTGTCTTTCTTTTTGCTACTACTTTCCTTAAGTTTAGTTTTCTTGTTGTCAAGTTGTTAGTTATTTTGTGAAACCAAAGATTGCTAGAGTTCTTTTAAGCATTGTAATGCTTAAATCCCCAGTTGGAGCCAGCTGTTGTCCCACTTTTCACCCTCTAACCATGTTGTTAAAAGTGGAAGTATTTGATGTCAAGTCAGAGTTAGTCATGTCTAAGTCTAAGTCTAGGTTTCCTTCAGGATAGGTTGTCCTTGTTGGGTTTCCCTGCCATTTCCTTCTTCTTTTCAAGCTGGGTGGGTTATTGGGAAGTCTTCTCATAATGGGTAGGTGATAGACCCCAACCTGGCAAGGATATCATGCTCCCATTGATGATCTCTTTCAGATGGAATGGTGATTGAAGTCATGATCTTAGGACACTCATAAGGAATCAAAAATCAAAAGATTCTTCATATGGATGATGCAGTGACAGAGCTGGCATTGTACTATTCAGAGAATTCCACTCCATATAACAGTGTGCAAGTACCATTGAATTCAAGTTCCTTTTATGGGTCTTTGAAAGGCTGTATAAACCTTTGCCAAATGGATATTTACATGTTGAGTCATGAAGCCACGAAGGTTGAAATAAAAAATATATAATAAAACTACAGTAAAAATCATAGTGCGGTTGTTGGCAGGTTGCATGATCACAATATCAAAATAACTGCCTTGAGTTTATGTGACAAAGGCTAAAATGAACTACTGAGCAAGTTAACTTGTTGCATAATCACATGAATGGAATAACCTCCATGCGATCATGCGACAGTGGAGGTTCGGGTGGTAAGAAAAGTCAATGAAGAGGGAGACTAGAAATAGATGGTACTTGAGCTAGAGTCCACATGCACCAATTGTAGAGCAGTCATATGATCACATAGACTAAAATAATGCCATGAGATCATGCGATAATGGGAACTTGGGCTAGTGAATATGCTCTACTGGGACCCATGTAGGCCAACAATGCAAGTGTGACGATGAGATGGTGACGAGTGTGATTGGTCAAATAATTGATGTGGTAGCTCCTGATTCATCGTAATATTTCATGCAGTAAGGTGGGGTCAAATTTTGATGACATCGGCCAAGATTCCAAATCAATGGATGTCTTATGATCTCAAAGAATCTTGTGAGCCCATTAGATCATATGCCATCCGTCCGATCCTCTAGGTGTAAATTCAGTAAAGGCAGTGGGACCCATGCACTCTGATAGCATAGATGCACCAATGATAAAGTGGTCACATGATCGCATAGATTAAAATATTGCTATGTGATCATGCAACAACATAAGTCACCGAAGGATTTTGGTGGTAAAATGAGATCCTTCCATGTGTCCAAGGCAGAGGCCACACTTCATTAAAGTGCATCCGATGGTCCTCGCAAAAGCGCAACCCCTACCAAATGCTTTTGAGATCATGCAAGATGTGTACACATGTCTCTCGGTGGGGCCAAAAGAGTTTGATCAAGATTCCAAATCAGCGGTTCCTGCTTTGTCACTAAGCCATGGGAAATTCATTGAGATCATGTGAAATGGAAGCCCGTGCAGATAAGGAAAGTCAACAGAAAGATAGGAAAGGTTAAATAAAAATATGCTAGATCCCCACGAGCCAATCATAGGGTAGTCACATGATCGCATGGATTAAAATATTACCATGAGATCATGTGACAAGGCAAAAGGGGAACCTATGTATGCCAACAACGTAGATGCGCTCTGCTGGGACTCATGAATGCCAACAGTGCAGTCCACATGTGCTAATGAGAGAGCGGTCACATGATTGCATGGAATAAAATAATACCATGAGATCATGCAAAAATGAAGCCTGGTGGGTCTGAAAAGGGTTTGCTTGCAATGTTGAATCTATGGTAGTCATTTTTCCTCAGATGCATACATGTGGAGTCAGGATGCTAGCTAACAAATAAAAATGATTGACAGTTTCTTGGCCTTTCCAAAAGCAATTGTTACATCAAAAATGGTGAATTTATGTAATGCAGTATGTTAAGGAAATTGTACGTTGATGAATCTTGAATCGAATCATGAGTAGAGGTTATGATGGATAAATACATTTGAAATGGAGTAATAGTTCGGGAAAGTATCAAATGCAGTGCTTCTATTATGTGTGTTCGCAGAGATGAATCATGACATATTATTAACTCAAATTGTAACCAAAATTATATACCACAAGAAGACTAAAGGCTTGATGTAGTGTGAAGGTTGAATCTTTATAAACAGGGGATATGTTACTCTGATCAAAAGAATTGAATTATTTTAGATTCAATTCAAAAATATAGAGAGTGAATATTGGTAATATCAATTCTTTCATGATTATGAGTTGGTGATTGTTCGAAGGATATCATCTGGCATTATGAGGGGTATTTTAAATTAAATCATAGTGATTCAAATACCTATTCAAGTCATCCTATTGAGAAAAGGAAGATGAAAGGGCAGAGTAAATTTCTTTCCTCTTCCTTATGTTTTTGAAACCATTCGATTCTGTGCCTTTTGCTATTCATGAAAACTGAAAGATCATGAGTTCTTATGAACTCTATGTATTGTAAAAATCCATATATACTACTGAGAAAATCAATGCAAAGGTTGGCAAACTGGATATTAGAGAAAAAGTGATTCCATTTACTGAGCTTTATTTCTAGTTTTGTTCCATTTTAGTTAATCATTTGCATTTGAATAGAAAGGATAGTTATGTATGAAGCTGTGATTACATATTGAATTCCATTTCATGTTTGTGGTTGCAGTAAGTAATTCCATTTGCTTGTCATATGTAACTCTTCTCCTATTCATCCTGTTTGTTAGATTCATTCTAGATAGAAAGTACAATTATGTATGAGGCTATGATTTTTTCTTGGATTCCATTTCATGTCAGAGGTTGCAGTGAGGGCAATTCCATTTTCTATTCGTATATAATTCTGCTCCTATTCTCTCTAAGTAGAATCTGCATGATTAGAGTAGTTACATTAAAGTTAGGAGATAGAATATATACCCTTTCCTGAATTTTTTGTGTCTATGAGCAATTCGGTTAAAACACATCAGAGACAACCTGGTGATCAGTTTAAAAACATATTCATTGAACACCATACACAATCAGGGAGCTGTACTTGTTAATTTAGAGGGCAGTGATTGAAGATATACACTGACCCAATTGTTGGTAACATCCTTTTGTTCTCTTACCTTGGGTGATTTGGGAGTCAAAGATTGAAAATCTTAGAAGAGGACAAACTGTTAACCAACAAATCATTAGATAGTTACATTTCTTGACTATGTACTAGAGGAATAGTCAGGAAATGTAACTGTCTAAATGATCCAAATATTTGAAAATAGTGAATTGATATCCTTGTGCACAAGCACCAATAATATCAGATAATGGAGATAAAGCACGGGCTAGGGCACGACACCAGTAGAATGTGATCATTTCAAAGAGCATTTGTGATCAAATAAAATGTAATGCATTTGAAATTTTTAGTCAAATATGATGCCAGATGCTCGAAAGATGAAGAAATCACATACCTTCTCTCATGATCAACTTTCACTCCTCTATCCAATCGAAATAAAAATGATGAGGCCATTTCACTTTTTTTTTTCATAGCCATATCTTCCTTATACCACACAAAGAACATGCCATTGGTTCGGTTTTGTAATATTTTTTTTGTGTAATTAGTAATTGTTGGATTAAATGTAGATAACACATTTATCAATTTAATTAGCATTTTATTATCATATTAGATAAAGTATGTTTAAGAATTGTTAGGACTAGTCCTTTTGCATTTATTAAACATAATAGAATTTTTAGCATATTATTATCAATCTATTTGTTTGTTCTAAACATGCCATTGGTTCAGTTTTGTAGATTTTTTTAATCCGTTAAATGCATTTTTCATGAGGAGGGGTCTTGTTCTGAGGAGTTTGATGAAGATTGTGCACCTCAAAAACCAATTCATAATGTACCAATCATGTTTCCTATTTGCTTATATTTTTGGATTGGTAAATCTCCTTATAAGTTTCATGTCCTTTCTTTTGATTACTATGGATGAGATATATATCTTACATTTAACATTCAAATTCTTTACATTTTAGAACATGTAGTGTGTTTTTTGAGGATTTTACCAAATAAACTTTTAACATAAACTGAAAACACCAAATTGATATCTTGCCCTTTCAACTTGACAAAATATTAGCATTTGACCAATAACTACAAGCAACTAAATGATAAATCTACATACCTATATCTTTGTAAAATACTTAGAACATCAAAAAGATGGCTAAGTGGCTGCTGCCATGATTTTTATCTACTGAATATGGGAAAAAAACACCAAAAAAAATTGAATAGAAAACATGATTGGTCATTTCAGAGAGCATTCATGATCAAATAAAATGCAATGCCTTCTATGGCGCTCGATCAACTTTCACCTGCTTATTTTCTCCCACTCCTTTTCTCTAAAAATGATTTGGCCATTTCAAAATAGTGAATCAATATCCTTGAGCACAAGCATCAATAACATCAACTATTTTGATCTATGGGTACCCTAATGTTGGCAAGAGTTCTTTTATTAATAAGATTACTCTGCAAGCTTGAAGAAGCGATATATTTTGGCAAATGAAGAGTAGAAAGATGATGATATTCCTAAGATCATGGATGGACACAATGTTGTAGATAGAATGGAAGACATCTTTCTAGATTGGCCCTAGATCCTTCAACCATTGGGGTAGATCCAGACCCAGGCTAAAAAGATGACTTCCTTTCTGTTGTAGAATTATCCCTTATTTGGCCTGCACTCATTCCTCTTCTCAAAAATGGTTATCTAGAAACTTTGGATACTATTTCTCATCCATGCACAAAATGTTCTGGTGATTGTATAAAATTACTTTAGGCCTCCAGTATTGATGAGATGTACAAGTGTAAAATGTTTTTGTGAGACTAGGATCAATTTGTGTAGTGTACATAAATGCAAGGCAGTGATTATTCTCAATGATCGACAGGTAGCTAGGATAGTAGCTAGGACTAAAGATAACACAGCTCAAGAGACCATCATAGGTTGTCTCTTTCTTTGGTCTATATTATTGATAGAATGTTTTACCTTTCATTAGCTCATCAAATCCAGGGATTTGAAAGAATTTAATAGAATATTTTCATGACAACATATATTATTTAAGTTGACATTGCACAAATTTATCTACATCGCCCACTTGTATACTATAAAGACGGTGATAAAGAAGCATCTCCTACCATGGCCATGCTTCTTTATCACCATCCTCATAGTCTACAAGTGTGTGAAGTAGATAAATTCATGCAAAGTCAACTTAAATAATATATGTTGTCATGAAAATATTCTATTAAATTTTTTGAAATCCCCGGATTTGATGAGCTAATGAAAGGTAAAACTTTCTTTCGATAATATAGATTGAAGAAAGAGAGAACCTATGATGGTCTCTTGAGTTATTTTATCTTTAATGTGCATATCCATCAATTTTTTGACACTTCATAATTAATTTATGACAGATGTGGTATGCATTCGACAGATAAAATGTCAGAGAATCATAATTTATGACAATTTTTCTGATAGTAATGCTATACGTTCAATAGGCCAACCTGTCAGAGAAATGCTTCATGACTGTTGCTATTCCAATAGTTGAAGTGTCAGAAATAGCAACTTTGTGACAGAAACTTTGATAGTAATGCCATATCACCGACAGGTATATCTGTCAAAATTAGGTGGCAACTGTCAGTATTCCAATAGTTATAATGTCAGAAAGGATATGTTTTTGATAGTTAATTTTGATAGAGATTGTATATTTCTAATAGGTCATGGTCTCAGAATGCTGATGGATGAACCGCATGAAATGTCATAACAAAGCTGTTGTCATGTTCAAATTTTTGAAGTGATGTGTTGTCTATAAACTGATGGATATGTCTTCTATCACAATTTCCCATCCAAAAACTATGATGGACTCATGTGTCAAAATGCTGACAAATGGCCATCAAAATTTGACCTCAAATGTACTAGTGTATGAGTATCGCATATGCTAGTGAGAAATATCATATCATTATAGATTGCAGGTAGGATATCTGATAAGTGTTAAGAAACACTTGACACTAGGGAAGTGTTGAAAAACACAGTTGGAAAGGTGTTGAAAAACACATCCAAAAGACCAAAGCTAACTATTATACACTAATTTTTCACCCTTGTTTCAAGCTCTCTTAGTCTTGATAACTTAGTATAACATGGAAATCATCTCCAGGTTGTGGGACCTATGCTAACTAAGATGAGAGCTCTAGGTTCTAGGCTAGTTCCTCTTGGATAATCACCTTAATTTGCATCTTGATAGGAAAGTAAAGCTTTTAGGGAAAATAGATAGAAGGAATGCTTGAAAGGGAAATGACTTGAAAGAAAACTACCTACTAGGTGATATACCGAAATAAAAAAAACACAATACACTGGCCAAATCAGCATGAAGGGGCCTCAAATCTAGTAGAACACAATCTTCCTAAATAGGCTTGCATAAATATTTCACAGAGGGGTCTAGACAAGAGACACAAACTGTGACCTGCAAGTAGACGTTCTTTTCAGCAAGAGGGCATAGGAATGAGACAGAATGACAAGGGGCTGAAAAATACCCACAAACTCACTCAAATCAAATCATACACAATAGTGCACATGTAAGCTAAAAGGAAAAAGGGCTCTGGAACTCTGAGACTTCTCTAAAAAAGCCAATATATCCCATTCAATAAGAGAAAACTTAGACAAGAAAGCACAAGGACAGAAAGAATGCCACAAAATACCTTTGCAATATCTAAGCATCAATGAAATATTATAGGTTGCAAAAGCTAGAGGGTTTGGAAGGATGCCTCAGATAACTCCTGAGAAAGGAGACCTCTCTTTTTACAAAAAGTAAACTTTGAGCTCTGAAAGCTCTAAAAATTAATTATATACATCTCCTATTGTACGTAGGTAGGAGTCAAAAATCCTAACTAGGGTTACATAGATCTTTTCAGAATAACAACCAACCCTAACTCAATCAAATCTGATCATAAATATCATAGAAATATCTCAACTGATCAGATATTATGTTTGCATGCCCATGCCTATACTATATTCACCTACTAACAAGCAACCTTGATTTATTTACGCTTCTACAACTAGGGCCTGCCAGCCACCCTGACCTCTGCCTATTATCTTCCACTGTAATTATCTTGACAACATAAATTTTTTGAGCTACCCCAGTACTTTGCAACCTACAAATCAAATACTAGCAAAAAACCCTATGCAGAGATATTTAAATTTGAAATATAACAGCTAGCCAGTCATTTTAAAACACGTCCATTGATATCTTTTATCTCCTAGGAGATGAACGACCTAGATCATCCAAAAAATAGATACAAACCTTCTTGAAAAGTCAATGTCCATATTAGCATTTTGAGGACTAATGAACACCTAGCATGTCAGCGTATTAGTCATATTTGGACCCACCTCGAGCTTTCCTCTTTAAGTTATCTGGTGACTATGTGACTAAAGGCCTTTCTAAGTTGTGAAGAACTTACCTTAACCCCGGTCTGATTAAGCGATCATGTGAAAACTACAATCATTAAATCTCATAATCCTTTGGCTAACCCTCGTTAAGTCTAGTGAACAAGAAAGAACCCTTAGTCACCGAATCACAAAATACATTTCAAACCCTAGGCCCATTTTCCACATGTCATCCTTTTATTCACCCTTGACTGCTCCATCAGCAGACACCTTGGCAAGTTCTGACATCGGACCCACTGCAAACTTGATTCCAATCTAATGGCAGGTGCATGATCTCATAGCCCTTGAATATTCCTTCAGAACATGCACCAGCCGTAGATCCTTATTAGACCAAGACCCTTTGACCAACAGACTCCCTTGAAACCTCATCAACACTCGGTAACCAATCACAAATTGGAAAATTAGCACACCTAGCAATGCGGACCCATTGCAAAGAGGTTGAACACTTGGAAAAATGGATGGTCAATGCATAATCTCATGGCCTCAAAAGATTCATTCAGAACATGCACCATCCATTGATCTTCATATCTCTGTCGATACTATGACATGGCCCCACTGCACATCCAGTCATCATTATGTGGACCAATAGAAGATGAGCACGTCAGCAAGAAAGGACCCACACACAAGGCTCTGACAATAGAATGAAATCAATGGTCGGTGCATAATCTCATGTGTTAGAAAAACCTCATGAGAATACATGCTAGCCATTGATCTTTATAGCTTGACAATTCATTGGGCCCGCTGACAAAGTTCCACATCATTACCTCTGGCCAATCAGAAACCTTGACATTGGACAATGTGGCAATGGACCCACTAAAGGTTTGAAGCACTACGTCAAAAGGAAATCAATGGTTGGCACATAATCTGATGCACTGACACAAGCCCTTTAGATCATTAGACAGTTTTTGATTTACTTTAACCAGGACCCCACTTTGACTTAAGATGCTGATACCAAATCTATGGCCAGTCTCATTGCCTCATAACCAAGAAGATTCCTTGTGAAGATCAGACAACCATCTGATGTAGAATCTTACTATCGCTATACAAGACAACCCCACTTTGACTTGGTGAATTAGCAACCGAAGGCATTCAAAAATGTGCACATGTGTTTAAAGATCACTTAAGCGGTCGATAAAGTAACAAAGAGATATAACATGGCTTAGGGTTTTTTAGGGCCTTTTAACACAATGGCTAGTTTTATGAATATTTGATTTGTAGACTAGGGACCTTTAGAAATTTACAAAGGCCAGAGAATAGGGCAGAAAACCATGAAATTTTCTAAGGTGCTTGGCAAGATAAAATTGCAAACTTTGGAATAGGGTTTAGCTAAATTTGTATAAAATAGGAAAATTTGGGTAACATTTTTGCAATTTTTGCTAGATGTAAGCCTACTAGACATGGAAAACTAGTGGCCTTGACATATCCATTGGGCACAGGGTCATCATTTGAGCACAAAACCTTAACAGAGGGACAAAACTAGAACCAAAGGGACAAACCTGTGCATAGGCACTTCTTGAAAAGCAAGAAACTAACCTAGAAAATAGGGAAAGGAAACAAAACATACCTAACCTAAACTAACTAGTACATAACACTGGTCAAACAAAACCATTTACTATTTGTGAAAAATAACTTCCCATCCTTCTCAGATTACAATAATCCACATGTTCTTGGAAAGCTATTAAAAGATAAATATAGGAGATATGCAGAATCACCTACTTGACAAGGGTTTGACCGATATGGATTTTATTCACATGGTCAAGCTGATTGTAAGCACTATCATTCTGAGGAGGAACAACAAGAAGAAATAAGACCTTACTTACTTGGTCAATAGGGACAACAAGCTAATTTGGTTCATTCTTAGTTTCATCCTTTGATAGAGCTTCATGTAGAGGGGTTGGGGCTACTTGATCTTCTTTGCTAGCACCCATCCAGGCCAAATGCCTGATAGGAAACCCTTATTTGATAGTGAATCTAGAGCTTTCCTTGATAAAATTAGGCTCTTGAGAGATCACTTCAATCTGGTTAATCTCCTCCTTATGCTGACCAGAAATGACTATCTCCTGTAGATTGTAGTTTTTCTCTGGAAGTGTGGACTTGTCATCAAGATGTAAGAAAAAATATTCCATCTTGTCCCAAAATTGATCTTCTTCTTCTTCTAGATTCTCTTGTAGGAGAAGTATACCATTGTCAACACAATTATCATGATTTGTTGAGAACTCATTTGTTTTAACTTGTTTAGAGAGAGCCTCCATTAGATCAGCAATCTTTTGTTCAATGCTCTCCTTTTCTTTCTCAAGTTGTTCACATCTCTCAATCTGCATCTGATAGCTTCTTTTATATGTTTCATTTGTAGAAGCTAGGAATCTTATATTTTTCTTGAGATCCTATACCTCTCTCTCATGAAAATCCTCATGAGCTCTCTTCTCCTTTTCTTTCTCAATCTAAAATTCATTGCCTCTATCAAACATGGCTTCTATCAAAATCTTTTGGTCTTGAACCGCCTTTTCACAATTATTCTTATGAACCTCTAATTCTTAATAAGCATCCCTCTAAGATGCTAATATTCTTTGAAAATCTTCCTCTTTTACAACTATAGTAGCACTAACCTTAATCAAGTTTTCCTTGTAAACTTTATTCAATGTTGCTAGATTACTTGCAAGGGCTACTTGACTTTTTTGTTGTCCTGCAATGATTTCTTCACACTACTTCCATCTAGCATCAAATTGCTTCTTTTCTTGTGTCCACATATTCCTTTTCTATGTTTCCAACACCTCCTCATAGTGCCTATTTTGTGCTTCCAACCCTTCAGCGAGCTTGGCCTCATTCCTCTTGTATTTCTCTACTAGATACCTCCTATAAGCTTGATCCTGCTGAGCCAAAGCTTGTTGTTGTTGGATCTAGGCACGATGAGCATGCTCTTTCAAGGAAAGCATCTCCTCTTAAGGTTTCTAGTATGTGTATTGGTGCTGCCATGATACTAGAAGTTGGGTGGGTGGTGGGCAAGCATGAGGTGTATGTTGCTTCATTGCTACAACTGGATAGTTCTACATAGAATCAAAAGTACAACTACTCTGATAAAGCTGACCTCCATGAAATGAAGGGATGTCCTCATGAAAATAAGGATGGTAATCCATCTTAGGTATTGAATCTCCTTGAAACCAATGGATGTGAACTTAGAGTCGCTAGATATGAAAAATAATGACCTCTCAAAGATGTACAACCTATTGGATACATATCAAAACTAGCAAGAAAAATGAAAACTATGACCTCTTGGTCCCACCGGGCATGCCAAAATTGGTATACACTAAGTTTTCACCCTTGTTTCAATCTCTCTTGGTCTTGATAACTTAGTATAACATGGGAATCATCTCCAGGTTGTGGGACCTATGCTAACTGAGATGAGACGTCTAGGTTCTAGGCTAGTTCCTCTTGGATAATCAACTTAATTTTCTTCTTGACAACAAAGTAAATCTTTTAGGGAAAAGGGATAGAAGGAATGCTTGAAAGGGAAATGACTTGAAAGAAAACTACCTACTAGGTGATACACCAAAATGAAAATAATGCAATACACTGGCCAAATCAGCATGAAGGGGCATCAGATCTAGTAGAACAAAATCTTCCTAAATAGGCCTACATAAATATTTCATAGAGGGGTCTAGACAAGAGACACAAACTGTGACCTACAAGTAGACATTCTTTTTAGCAAAAGGGCATAGGAATGAGATAGAATGACAAGGGGCTGAAAAATACCCACAAACTCACTCAAATAAAATCATACACAATAGTGCACATATAAGATGAAAGGAAAAAGGGCTTTGGAACTCTGAGACTTCTCTAACAAAGCCAATATATCCCATTCAATAAGAGAAAACTTAGACAAGAAAGCATAAGGATAGAAAGAATGCCACAAAATACCTTTGCAATATCTAAGCATCAATGAAAGATTATAGGTTGTAGAAGCTAGAGGGTAGGAAGGATGCCTTAGATAACTCCTGAGAAAGGAGACCTCTCTTTTTACAAAAAGTAAACTCTAAGCTCTGAAAGCTCCAAAAATTAATTATATACATCTCCTATTACACATAGGCAGGAGTTAGAAATCCTAACTAGGGTTACATAGATCTTTTCAGAATAACAACAAACCCTAAATCAATCAAATCCAATCATAAATATCATAGAAATATCTCAACTGATCAGATATTATGTTTGCATGCCCATGCCTATACTATATTCACCTGCTGACAAGCAACCTTGATTTATTTACCCTTCTAAAACTAGGGCCTACCATGAATGCACAAAAATGACACCTCTCAGGGACAAGAAATGACCCATGCCAGCTGCCCTGACCTCTTCCTATCATCTTCCACTACAATTTTCCTGATGACATAAATTTTTTAAGCTACCCCACTGCTTCACAATCTACAAATGAAATACTAGCAAAAAAACCTCTCCAGAGATATTTAAATTTGAAATATAACGGCTAGCTAGTCATTTTAAAATGTATTTGTTGATATCTTTTATCTCCTAGCAGATGAACAGCCCAGATCATCCAAGAAATAGATACAAACCTTCTTGAAAATTCAATGTCCATATCAACATTTTGAGGACCAATGAACACCTAGCACGTCAGCATATTAGTCATATTTGGACCCACCTCAAGCTTTCCTCTTTAAGTTATCTGGCGAATATGTGACTAAAGGCCTTTCTAAATCATGAAGAACTTACCTTAACCCCAGTCTAGTTAAGTGATCATGTGAACACTATAGTCGCTAAATCTCATAATCCTTAGGTTGACCCTGGTTAAGTCCAATGAACAAAAGAGAACCCTTAGTATCCAAATCACAGAATACATTTCAAACCCTGGGCTGATTTGGCACATGTCATCCTTTTATTCACCCTTGACTGCTCCATCAGCAAACACCTCAGTAAGTTTTGACATTGGACCCACTACAAACTTGATTCCAATCTTATGGTGGGTGCATGATCTCATAGCCCTTGAATATTCCTTCAGAACATGGACTAGCCACAGATCCTTATTAGACTAGGACCCTCTAATGAACGGACCCCCTTGAAACCTCATCAACACTTGGCAACCAATCACAAACTAGCAAATCAGCACACCTAGCAATGTGGACCCACTGCAAAGAGGTTGAATACTTGGCAAAATCAATGGTCAGTGCATAATCTCATGGCCTCAAAAGATTCCTTTAGAACATGTGCCAGTCATTGATCTTCATATCTCTGCTAATACTCTGACATGGCCCCACTGCACATCTAGTCATCACTATGTAGACCAATAGAAGATGAGCATGTTAGCAAGAAAACCCACCCACAAGGCTCTGACAACATAAAGAAATCAATAGTTGGTGCATAATCTCATGTGTCAGAAAAACCTCATGAGAATACATGCCAGCCATTGATCTTTATAGCTTGATATTTGTCTAGGCCCACTGACAAAGTTCCACATCATTACCTCTAGCCAATTAGAAACCTCCACATAGGACAATGTGCCAATGGACCCACTCAAGGTTTGAAGTGCTGCATCAAAAGGAAATCAATAGTTGGCACATAATATAATGCACTAACACAAGCCCTTCAAATCATCAGATAGCCATTGATTTACTTTAATTGGGACCCCACTTTGACTTAAGATGCCGATACCAAATCTATGGCCAGTCTCATTGCCTCATGACTTGGAAGATTCCTTGTGAAGATTAGACAATCGTCTAATGCAAAATCTTACTATCGCTATAGAAGCTGACCCCACTTTGACTTGGAAAATCAGTGATCGAAGGCATTCAAAAATGTGCACATGTGTTTAAAGATCACTTAAGCAGCTGATAAAGTAACAAAGAGATATAACAAGGCTTAAGGTTTTTTAGGGCTTTTTAACACAACAACTAGTTTTATGAATATTTGACTTGTAGACTAGGGACCTTTAGAAATTTGCAAAGGCCATAGAATAGGGTAGAAAACCATGAAATTTTCTAAGGTGCTTGGCAAGATAAAATTGTAGACTTTGGAATAGGATTTAGTCAAATTTGTATAAAGTAGGAAAATTCGGGTAACACTAAAATAGTGATTCCCCCTAGACAAAGACAAAAACCAATTCCAAACCAAGGCAAAAAGGACAAGGCATTATGGAGAAAGGCTAAGTGTCAAGGATGCATGCTAAGAAATAGGGGTCCAAAGGCCTCAAGTAGCACCCATTTCCAAGATTTCTCCACTTGGACTTTATTGCAATTTTTTGATTTTTTTTTTGTACGAGTTTATATGCTTTTTAGGATTTTTTTCAGCATCATATATGAATTTTTTTTTTGGAATTTTTTCAAGATCAATAAATATGTACAAAGGATGCCCCCAGATAGAACATGCATCATGGATAGAACTTCTTCAGGTGCAAGACATTGATAGGATCAGGGAGCTGCTCTCCCTCTTTAGTAGATAATAAATAAGCACTTGTCCCAAAAGCTACTGTAATGATGTAAGGTCCAAGCCAATTAGGTTCAAATTTTCCCTTTTGATATCTATGCTATTGGTTCTTAGGATTTTCACGTAGGACAAGATCTCCCACTTGGAATTCTCTAGGGCATACCTTTTTGATGAAGGCTTTGGACATACATTTTTTATAAACCCTCATATGGTCAAATGATGCTTGATGTTTCTCATCTAGAAGTTCTAACTCTTGGAGTCTCATGGCATGGTAGTCTTCATCTATAACTAGACCTTTGTGGGAAATTCTAAGTGAAGGAATCTCAACCTCTAAAGGTAACACTACTTCAACTCCATAAGTAAGGGAAAAAGGAGTAGCCCCAGTAGGAGTACGAATACTTGTTCTATAAGCCCAAAAAGTTGGATTTATCTATACATGCCAATCTCTACCATTCATGTGAACTATTCTATGTAGGATTTTAAGAATGGTTTTATTTGATGCCTCTGCTTGACCATTTCCTTGTAGGAAGTAAAAGGAGGATCAATGTTGTTTAATCTTGAATTTCTTGCAAATTTGTTTAGGGTCTTTATTTTTGAACTGACCTCCATTGTCAGTGATAATCTTAGAAGGCACTCCATATCGATAGATGATATGGTTTAGAATGAATCGAGAGACTATCTTACCTAAGACAACATAAAGTGGGAAAACTTCTACCCATTTAGTAAAGTAGTCAGTAGCATTGATAATAAATTTGTGTCCACCTGATGAGTTGGGATGAATCTACCCAACAAGATCAAAGGCCCAATGCTAAAATGGCCAATGAGATATAGAAGAAATGAGGTCCCTGCCTAGAGCATGTATTAGGTTACCATGTTTTTGATACTTTTCACATGAATTTTCAAAAGCTACTGCATCCATCTGCATTGTAGGCCCATAGTACCCCACCCTAAGAAACCTTCAGCCCATGGAAAGACCATTGGAATGTCCCCCACAGATGCCCTCATGAATGTCAACTAACACTTGATCAAATTCTTCCTTTTCTAAGAATCTAAGAAGTGTCCCATCTAGACCCCTCCTATACAAATCACCAGAGATAAGGGAATGGTGAGAGGCATTTCACATAAGGTTTCTTCATCCAGATTAGTTAAAGGTATTAGGGATAATGCCATCACGAAGGTATGAGTAAATGGCACCATATTGGGATGATTCATGATCAACAAGGGTACAGATAACATGGCTTTCTTGGGATTCATAGATAGGGTAATGTAGCTCTTCCACCAAGAATTCAAATCTAGATTCATGTTGCTCTAACTGAAGGAGTGAAGAAAGTGTAGCCATAGCATCAACTAGTTTGTTTTCTACTCTAGGGATTTGCTGAAACATGATAAATGTGAAATATCATTTCAAGGAATCAACCATTTTCTTGTAAGGTACCATTTTCTTGTCTTTTGTTTGATATTCTTCATTAACTTGGTTGATTATCAGGTGTAAATCCCCATAAATATTTAACTCTATGATTCTCCATTCTATGGCCAACTTAAGTCCATTTGTCAAAGCTTCATACTGAGTAATGTTGTTTGTACATGGGAACAATAACTTGTAAGACTAAGGAATCATGTACCCATGAGGAGAAACAAACAACACACCAGCTCCTTAACCATTTTTCATAAAAGATCCATTGAAAAACATCTTCCATGTTCTCTTAGTCATGTACATGAGGTGCTCATTTCAAAATTCAACTTGAATAGGTGCACTATCTTGAATTGGGAAATCAACCAATTAATTTTCTATGTCTTGTCCTTTTATAGCTTTATGCTCAATGTACTCTATGTCAAACTCTAATAGGATCATCATCCACTTAGCAAGTCTACCTATTAGAGCAGCCTTTCTGAGTAAATACTTGAGTGGATCAATCTTTTCTATGAGGTGTATTATGTGCACAAGCATGTAATGTTGTAACTTTTGGGAAGAAAACACCACTGCAAGGCAAGCTTTCTCAATACTAGTGTAATTAACCTCATATGAAACAAGAGTACGACTAATGTAGTATATGGCTATTTCTTTCCCAAGTTCATCATGTTGAGCTAGTAATGCCCCCAAGGAAGATTCTGTTGCTAAAACATATAGTATAAGTGGCTTCCCTGGGATAGTAGGCATTAAAATAGGAGGATTTGCCAAGTATTTCTTGATTTGATCTATGCTCTTTTGACAATCCTCATTCCAGACACATTTAACTCCCTTATGTAAGTTCTTACTGAAAGGTTGAGCTCTATTTTCCAATTGTGAAATGAACCTCCTTATAGATTGAAGACATCCTTGAAGACTCCTCATTTGACTAATGTTTATAGGAGGTGGCATATCTATGATTGCTTGGACTTTTCCAGGGTCTACCTCTATTCCTTTTGCTAAAATGATGAACCCTAGAAGTTTTCCATAGGTAACACCAAATGCACACTTCTTAGGATTTAACCTTAATTGAAATTGTTCCATGCAATCTAGAATGACTTATAAATCACCTAAGTGTGTGTCCCTTTTCTTAGATTTGGCCAAGGTGTCATCCACATAATCTTCCATGTTTTTATGCATCATGTCATGAAAAAAGTTGTGATAGCTCGTTGATAGGTGGATCCTGCATTTTTAAATCCAAAAGGCATAATGTTCCAACAATAGGTACCCCATGCACAACTGAATGTAGTCTTGTCCTTGTCTTCAAGAGCTATCTTGATCTGATTATATCTAGAAAAACCATCCATCAATGAATAGATCTCATAACCCATTGTCATGTCCACTATCATGTCTATGTTGGGGAGTGGAAAATCATCCATTGGTCATGCTTTATTGAGATCTCTAAAGTCTGTGCAAATGAGAATAGACTTGTCATGTTTGGAAAATGGTACAATGTTTGATATCCATTCAGCATAGTCAATAGCTCTTATGAATCCCACACTGACGAGTTTCTCTAATTCTTATTTGACTAGAAGAGCTATGTGAGGATTCATTTTCCTCAATTTTTGTTTGACTAGTTTGACACTTGGAGCTATTGATAAGTGATGCATAATAAGATTATTGTCCAATCCTAGCATATCTGAATAAGTCCATGTAAAATTAGTCTTCTTTCTCTATAAGAATTTGGTGTATGCTTCCCTTTCTTGTGTTGACAAGGATTGAGCCAAGTGTATTATCTGTGGAGCCTCATTTGTACCCAAATTGACTAGTTGTGTTGGCTCAACAAGAACTAAATATTTGTACCAAAAGTAGCTAGGGAGATGATCAAGTACCTCATCCTTAGGCACCGCACAGAGGTTTTCACCCTTGGATATGTCATTTATTTTTACTACTTTTGGTTCTGACACTGCCACATGGTGGTTTTCACCATCAGAACTATTATTCTTTTTCTTTTTGTTTCTTTTTATTTTATGAATAAGGTACTTGATGTTTGGCTATGTCATGTTGGTAGCTAGTTCACTGGTGGAAGAGACTACAAGTTCAATGGTATTCAAATAATAGGCCATCTCATAGTCATTTTGGAAAGTTAAGAGCTCAAGCTCTTGATAGCACCGAGACCAATCAATGAGGTTAGGTGGAGCAAGGGGTAAGTCAATGACTAGTTCAAGGCTATGGATACAAATGATATCATCTATGGTGACCGAAGAGTCAAGGTCTATCAAGTATTCTTCTAAGTTACCCAAATCAGGATTTTTCCTACCAAGAGAAGAATTGTCCACTAAGGAAACACGTGGGTTCAAATCCTCTAATCCTTCATGTGACTTGTTAGCTACCTTAGGTTGAGAACTATAAATATGGATGATATCAACATCCCTGCCAACTGTAGAAGAATCAAAGAGAGAAAAAGAGTCCAATTCATACTCATGTGAATCTATTTCTGAATCCTAATTAGGATGTTTACACCATGAAGGTTTAGGATATCTTGATGTAGAAGCTCTAGTGTCATCAAGGGTAACATATCTCTCCATCAAAAAAATGATATTCTTACATTGAAGTTCTTTGATAGGATCATCAACATCTAATTCTTCTTGTTCTAATTTCAAACCTGTCACATGAGCAACTAGATTATCTGAATTTCCCCAAAGGAGATTAGTGGAAGGGACCCAATCTTCACACATATCTTGTTGATTTTTCAAATTTGGCATGTATTTTGGTTCATCTTCACTATCTATCTCATCAAGGATAGGAGCAATGTTCTTGTTATGATTCTCAAATCCTAAGCCAACCATTTTCTTAGAGTTTTATCCAAAAAGAGCATGATAGAGAGGTTCAGATCTAGCATCCAATCTATGACTAAGAGGGCCATGTCCTGGATAGCCCATATTTTTGAAAAAAGTATATCCTCTTCAATAAGCCTTAGGAGAGGGAGAGAAGTTCATTGTGCATATATTTATCTTCTCTATAAATCCATTCTTTAATAGCCACCTCTTCTTTCTCATCTTGTATAGGTACCGAGGACTCTACAAATGTGCCAAATAAAGTCATGGTGGAAGAGGAAGGTCTCATTTCTTGTGAAGGCTTTCCACAAGACCTAGGTGAAATTGGTAGCTTTGTGAAGGAGCTGAGTTGATACCCTCCCATGCCAAGGTATACCGACTTAAGCTTTTCTTTACATTGTACTAAGTCACAATGAAATCTTCTACTTCTCTATTGAGGGGAACATGAGTATTTTATAAAATTGAGTTGACAGATAGGGTTCTATCCCCAGGTATACAAATTTCCACTCCATTGTAGGGGAGCTTAACACACTGATGGTAGGTAGATGACATTGCTTGGATGTCATGGATCCATGTTCTAACAAGTAAGATGTTATACGCAAGGGAACCAACATCAATAATTTGAAACAAGATATCCTTCTCAATAGGGCCAATCCTAATCGAAAGAATGGCCAACCCCTTGGAACTTCTTTCTACCTCATCATAGGCTTTGATTGTAGTCCTCTTTCTGGTATCTATGGCTTGTTTGAAATAACCCAACATCTTTAAAAGACTCAATGAACAAATATTAAGCCCAGCATCTCCATCTATCAACACACACCTAACATGGGTTTTGTGAATCATGTATTCAATATGAAGGGTGAGATTATGTGGGTGGCTCAAAGCTTTTTCATCTTCCTTTGCAAAGGTTAGCTAATGAGGGATGGCAAGATGGTTAACCATGTTTTGGAATTGATCATCATTTAAGTTGTTACGGACATTTTCCGTGCACAAAGCATCCTCAAGGACTTGCTTGTGTCTTGGGGACAACTCTAAGAGATCAAAGATCCAAATCTAAGTTGGGGTTCTTTGCAACTGATCTACAAGGTTATAGCTCAACTTGGGATTAACTTTTGATTTTGAGGTGACATTCTTGGATGACACTTTCTTTGTTTTATTTGATTGTCTTGAACTGGGTCCTCTAATGAGAATAGGACCTTGACTTTGGGTAACAACATTGAGAGCTTGGGATGGTACTGTAGAGTTGGAATCCCTTAGCACCACAATGGGTCCTTCATCAAAGATAGGAGGAGATTCATAACCGTAGCAATCTTTATTTCTCATCATGTTGACACTTTCCTCTACAACTTCAAGCATGTTGACCACATTCTCCATAGCTATGTAAGTGTAATTGATCTCAGCCTTTCCATTCTTAGGTTTAGAGGTTTCCCCCTTCTCATACTTGGGTAAAGGCTCTTTGAATGCCTTATGATTGGCATTTGTGTTCAACCCATCTATCTAAAGTTTTCCATTCTCAATGAGGTCCTAAATGATATGCTTAAGTTTCCAATAGTGTTCAATATTATGTCCAATACCATTGTGAAATTTGCAGAAATATTTCTCATCCAACCAATGTGGCTTAACATTAGGAATATGATTCTTTGTATGATCTTGAGGATGTGCAAGATTGTTGGCAATGAGTGTTTTTAAGACATCCTCATATGAATCACCAAGTTTTGAAAATTGATGCTTCTCTTTCTTAGGCTTATCTTGGTATCTTGGCATATGCTCTTGTTGGTTGGATGTCTTGAGCTTCATTGCTTGAACAACACTAGATAAGTGAAGAACACCTTGATCCTTAGGTTGAGAAGAGTCCACAACTCCATCATTAACCACTTTTTTGTTCTTATTCCAATGTGGGTTTTTCCCTTTTTCCTTGTTGGAGTTTTTTTTATTTTTACTATTGTTGTTGTTGTTTCCATGTTTGGCCAAAATTCCTTGTTCTTTCAAAACATCCTCAATTCTACATCCAGTTTCAACCATGGTATCAAAGGAATCAAAGATCATCTTTCTAACTTCATACCACATTTTGGGAACCAAGTTGCTAACAAGGATTTCAATCTTCTCATTTTTAGGAATGGTCCTAGAGTATTCAGAGAATTGTCATCTCCACCTCTATAAGAAAGAGACAAAGGACTCCCCTTGATTTTTATTTAAGTTACATAGGTCCAACATGGTGATAGATCTTGAAAGATTGTAAGAAAAGTGTTGAACAAATCTATGGAAAAGCTCTTTGAAGGTCTTAACAGGGGGAGTTATGTTGGTGAACCACTCCATTTATTGACCTTTGAGGCTCCTTGGGAACAACCTCATGAGATAGGAGTCATATTGATGAAACTCAAAGCTCATAATGTATAATTGGTGCACATGATCATGTGGGTCCCCATTACCATCATACTTGTTAGATTGGGGGATTTCCACCTTTCTAGGAAAATATTTCATACTCACACTCCTATCAAAAGGATTGGGACAAATTGAGTCAAGTGAAAAAGAACTCTTGGGTGCCAATACCTTTTGCATCATACGCTTAAGTTGTTTGATCTCCTCTTCTTGGGATGGAACTTGCTTCTTGATCTCTCTATACACATCAAGGTTGTAAGGGACTCTAGCACTCTTGTTGATCAAACTCTCTAGGAACTTATCTTTGTTTTGCTCCACATACCTCTCCACATACTATTTGAGAGTGGTTCTTGCTGCATTCTCATGAAATCTTGAGAGTCAAGGTCAAAACTTGAACTACCACCCCCATATGGTAAACCATGATGAGCATGTTGAGAAGGTGGTCTTAAGTTCCTAGGAGGTGTTTGTCTCCTATAATGGTCTTTTTGTGAAGCCCTTCTTCATCTAGGGCTAGGAGATCTTATAGGTGTTCTTGAGTATCTTCCACTTTGTCAAGTTTTAGGAGGAGTGGGTGGAGGAGAGTTGTTTCCACGACCAACACACATGTTTTTTTATTGATCATTGAGCTGTTGAGCCAAAATCATATCTCTCTCTTCTTGTGCATCTCTCCTTTCTATATCCAATAAGGCTTGTCTTTCTGACTCTAGGAGTTTATGTTTCTCTTCTTTTGTAGCTTTTTCATCTAGAAAGGCTTTCTTTTCATGTTCAATTCTTTTGAGTCTTTCACTTTTATATATTGAAGTTGTTTGAAGTGGTGAACTTGGTCTCGAATGTTTGAACAAGTCCTTGGTATATGCTGCATTCACATGAGTATCATAAGGCTCTTCATCTTGATTGTCATGTCGTGATTGCTCATCTTGATAGGATTTCTGCATTTCCCTTTTAGCCCTTTGGTGTGCATCCAAATATCTGGTATTAATAAGGGATGAATCTAGTTGATTGTCATGAGAGGAATTACCAAATAGAATGTTATCTCTATGTCTCTCAAAATATGTCATCAATATTTTTATCCATTGCTTCCCTCTCTCTCCAAGTCATTGTGTAACTCATGTCCATATCTGAATGAGAAGGTGCTAAGGATGTGCTCAACTCACTAGGATTGCTCTTAGGGTTAAACCAAACTTCTAAAGTATTCCTAGGGGATTGATCAAAGATGGGCACTTTTCCCTTACATTTTTGGTGAGTTTGCACTAAAGGTAATTGATCAAAGACTACTTGAGGTCATTTTCCTTGATTCACTTGATACCTTGTCATAAATGACATGAAAGAAAAGGCACTAGGTGAAAAGATGACCCTAAGAAATGTTGGTACCAAACTAGGATAGTAAAAGCATTCAATTGTCCAAAAGAGAGGTGATAAGAGAGAATTTTTTCTAAAAGGTATAAACCAACACTGCCATAGAGGTGCCCAACAATGGATAAGTATCCTAACACATATGGATTAGGAGGATGATTTAGCCAAAATATATTTGATTGAATTTGAATTTGGATGGAATTGAATTGGACAAGAGATTACTAAGACTCTCCAAGTGTGTTATCAAAGAATCCAAAGGTTGGTCTTTTCAACAGGGATGATTTCTAACTTACTAATTCCAAGCAAGGTCACTTGTGAAATCAAAATTTGATAATTCAAGAGGTTAAGACACATGAAACCAAGGTGAAAATGGGCCTCTGATAGCAGGGTAAGTTACCTACTATAATCTAGATCGACTAAAAAATTACATGAATCAACCTCAGATTGCAGACAATAGTAAGACAACAGGAGGACTTTGTGCGAGAGTTGGCATGGTAGTAGAATGATACAATTTTTTGAGATGATATTTCACACAAAGCAATGCAATATGTTAGCACATGTAAAAAAAATTTTGACCCTAGCCCTTTCCCCTAGTCTCTGCAATATTTTCTAGGTCCCTAGCCCAAAGCTCTAAGGCATAAATTCAAAAACTAGCCATTGGAAGTCAAAAAATTCAAATGATCCCTATGCCTATTCTAATTTCATGTTACCTTTTTGGGATGACTAAAACCTTTTAATCTTCATGTGCTTTTTATAAATCCTCTTTACTTTATGCGCGGTTAGGTTTTTATGTCTCAGCAGTCCCCTTTAAATTTTCCCAAAGTCACCATTTTAATTTTTCCTAAAGTTTTTGGCTTTGTTTCCCTAGGCCTGGTCTCTGACACCATCTTAATCTAATGATGGGTGTGTATTCTCATGCAGTCTATTAGAGGCTTGTGATCATGAGACACCCATTGATTTTCCTTGGTGATGTAACCCTTTGGTTTATAGGCAGGACCATTGCCACCTAAGCACATGCAGTGATATCTTATTTGCTAGAAGAAAAGATGATTTGGTGAGGTGGGGTTGTGTTGTCAGTCAACTAAAGATCCAGTGGTTGTCGCATGATCTTAAGGAATATTCCATCCCTTTGAGATTATGCAAGAGTTGTCAATTTGGAATCTGGCACAGGAGTTCTCAGTGGGTCCTAAGTGCCAGGTGTGCATGGTTAGAATTTTTCTATTGGTCCATGGGTGAACAACTCAGCATGTGTTAGTGGGACCTAAATTTTTGATGGCTCAGAGGGCCCTGACATTGTAAGACAATCAATGGTGGGCATATAATCTAGTGAGATTTATCAGAGCCTTAAGATCATATGCCAACTATTGATTCTTCCATGGTTGCGGCATTTCAAATGGTGATCCCGATGTCAGAAGGGACATGAATTGGTAGGTTCTCATAGGTCCATGTTGTATGAGCTGGATATGTTGTCAGTTGGGCCTGTAGCGAAGACTTTCTAATCAATGGTCAGTGCATGATCTAAAGGAATACTCTATCCCTACAAGATCACGCACCATCCATTGATTTTATTCCTTGTCAGTGGGATGTCAGAGGTGAGGAAAGATTTAGGATTGACGGTCGGCATGTAAGTGCATAGAATCTTTAAAGCTTATTAGGTTATGCTTCAACTATCCAATCTTCCTTATGTTCGGTGCTCAGTTGTGGGTCCAGTGATAGGTCAAGCCATCCTAGCATATTCTGGTTGGATGTGTCAGGGATAGGTGGAGAAGTGACAGTGTGACTACGCAAAGAGCTAGTTGTGGGGCTACTATCAGAGAGTTTGTGATGAGGACATGATCTAACAGTTGGCATAAGTTCTCATATGTTTTGTCAGAGCTATGAGATCTTACACCCACCGTCCATTCTAAGGCTTATGATGGGTGGGTCCTGTGTTAGTGACCAGGCAGATACAATGAATAGCATGGTGATAGGTGGCATCAAGTGGAGCCAAGTGGGGTTTGATGTCTTAGTGGTCCTGATAAAGTTCAATTTTTTCACTCATTCGCAAAAAGATTTGGTGGTTCTCTAGATTGTCTGGCAATTTGTAGAATAGAGGTCACCTAGTCGCTAAATTTTTAGTGGAAGATGTGAAATGTTTTGCGAATTGGCGGAGGCCTTTTGTCACCAATTTGATAAATGTAAATGGGCACTCTTTTAAAAGGTAAAAACATAAAGCCCATGAAGTAAGAATAATCCAACGGTCATGACTTAAAGTTAGTAGAGATTTGTATGAGGACCGCCGATGTGCCGCTGGTGCCATAAAGTGATCATTGGGATTTAAATTCAAATTCTACAGAAGGTTTGCAATGATAGAGGTACCAAAAATTCAATTTTTGAGTGGCTAGAGTGGGTAGAATGGGTTGTCAAACATTGCGATGTAATCTAGGCTGCCATGGTGGTTGTAGAGTAGTGTCTTGCCATAGGGAAGTAAATGAAATAGTACCTTGAAGTATGTTGCAGAGGTCATTTTGGCTAGATTTATTAGGGTTTGGTGTTGATTTTGTACCTTGGGCCAGTACATCTAGTTGGTTGTTGAATTAGACTGTTTGAGCTTGCATGCTGTGGCTTGGTCCCTGTCTTGTCTATGTTAACACCTCGGGGGGGGGGGGGTGGGTGGGTTAGGTGTTTTTGAATTTTGAGTTTGAAATGATCATTATGCTTGCATTATAACCCTATTATAAAGGGATTTTTATGATTTTTTGGGATCATTGGGAGTTAGGTGTTCAAATCTTCTTGATTGTGAATCCTCTTCTCAGTCTGATTTCTAATAGTCTGTTCTTGATATTTATGAAAAAATAGAAAGAAAGTTGTGGGTCTAAGCTGTAATTTGCAAGTAGGGTTGGCTTAACTAATTGTATACACTTGAGGATTCTTCATACTTAATACAGTTACATGATTCTTATCTCTCTTTTGTGTCAATTTAGGTAGATTTTGAACTTTCTAGTTCATTACATATTGATTTATGTATGTGTCTTCATTCTTGAGTTCTAATCCAGGATTAGATGAAATGATGCTCTAGATGGGACATAGGTCTATCTCTTGTCTATGTAAGGATAATCTATAAGCAGTAAAGGAAATTATAGATGTGTTTATGGCATTGAATCTTAGATATAGTCTGGTGTGTGTGTATGGTTTGTTTAAGAGATCTTGCCCAATGGATGAGGCACTGGCATAGATGAATATTTCCCTTGTTCATCCATATTGATTGAGGTTGTTATGATTCAAGCACATAAGTTAAGAACCATTCCTAAGTTTTAAGTATTTGGTTGTGTAAGGTTCTACTGTATAGTAATGGAGAGTCAATGAATGTATGGTTAGCATTTAGCACCTTCTTACTATCCATTCATCTATTATCCAAACCCAGTCCTTGGTGTGTGAAGTATATTTTATACTAGGTTAGGTGCACCCGCCTTGGTTTTGTAGAGCTAGAAGCAAAAGAGGGAAGTCTTGTCCCTATATTTGGTCTAGTTACCCTAAGACCTCATAACATTTTGGAGCTAACCATTCCTAAAATCCATTTGAGGGTATATTGGTAGCCTAAGAGCATAAGTGTCATTTTGAACACCAACAAGATGGCGACTCTACTGGGGAAGTTTTATACATGTTCATCCTAACCAGTAGGTCATCATTGGAAGAAATAGGGTTGTTCTTGTCCCTTGTCTCTCTAACTCATTTGAGTATTTCTAGAGTGAAGAAAATATAGTGTGATATTCCCAATACACTTGGGTGGCTACTCAAACATCTCTAAAGCAGTGCTAGTCAGTATTTATTTTGCAAGATGAGTTATAGAGGTACTAGGTCTCGGAGAAAGGAGCATCTTGAAGATATAATGGAAGAAGGTATTCCAAGCACTTCAAGACCTAGTCAGACAAGGGGAGGAAAGAAGAGAAGAGGTGTTTCTCATACTTGGAGAAACAAGAAAGATACCAGACAAGAAACCCAAGCCAGGCCTAGTCAAGAAGAAAATAATTTAGAATATGAAGAGTCTATTGACTTGGGATTGAACCAATATGAGGATGAAAGTCAAGTGGGAGATGATGAGTCTGAGACCACTCTCCCTGAATCAGAAGAGATCTTTGAGGAGGTCTATAAACTAGAAAGAAGAGTTCAAGAACAGCTTGCCATGAGGTAGCAAAGAGAAAAGGACAAAGAAGATAAAGTAAGACAAGCCATGATAAGGGCTGATCAGCTAAAGAGGTAGTTACGAGATTTGGAGGAAATTAATTTTGTCCCAAAGCCTGAAAGAGTAGATGAATAGCCTATTGTTCAAAAAATATGTGAAGAAACCAGACCAAGAGATAAAGGCAAACAAAAGGCTGTTGGGATTCAAATCAGTGAACAAGTTATTATGGATAGGACATAAGATCCAGGACTCAGATTAGATTTAGTTTTGGAGATAGCTAGAAGGAAGAAAGAAATATTGGATAAAGAACTAGAGAAAGCAGAGTTGGAGGCTTTTGCTATAGAAATTAGAAAAAAGATTGACTTTCTCAACCATACTTCAAGACCTTCAAATGTTGCTGCTTCCTTTTTAGGACAAGGTGGAACTCATGGTAACAATGCAGCTCAAGCAAATGGTGTACCAGGTGCCGCTAGAGTTCCTGATGGCTCAAACACAAGGACATATACATCTCAAGAAATGGATCCATTGCATGGAGTTCCTATTCAGTTCCTGATGGTTCAAACACAAGGACATATACATCTCAAGAAATGGATCCATTGCATGGAGCTCCTATTCATGAAAGGTACAAACAACTTATCTTCTTTGGTATTCCTAGTTATCCCAATGCAATCCCTGATGAAATTAGAAAGAAGCTTCCTAAATTTATTGGAAATAATGTCATCACATGTGAGGAACATCTAAAAAATTTCATAGATGTAATAGATGATTATAATATAGAGCTCGATGATGTTATAATGAAGCTATTTGTACAATCCCTAATTGAGGATGCTAGGGATTGGTTTAGAGGGTTACCCCATGCTAGTATAGGGTCATGGACTGAATTCAAGAATTGTTTCAAGGAACACTATGGAGATAAAACAAATGAGGTTTTTATCTTGAATGAATTCAATAACATGAAGAAGAATTAGAATGAAGAGGTCCTTGAATTTAATATAAGATTCCAAAAGGCTATGCATAGGCTCTTGCAGGTTATCAGACTGGATGCTAGGGTATGTCTTGTGACATATTTGAATACCTTTGATGCAAAAATGGGATACCTCTTGAGGGATAAGAACCCTAGAAATCTTTTGAAGCTTAAAAGTTGGCCATCAACATAGAGAGAAATAAGAGAATATCAAGAAAGATAGGAAGAAGAGATGATTGCAGGCCTCAAATGTAGAGTAAGAAAGAAATGGGAAGGTCTGCTGACTCTAAACCCAAAGAGGATGACAATCTGAAACAAATTTTGAAGGCTTTAGAAGGACTAAAGCCTAGTGAGAAAGGAAACAATAGGGCTATGGCTATGGAGAGGTTAGTTCCAAACAACTTTAGCAGACAACCAAGAATGCAAAATTACCCTTACAATACTCAGTGGAAGGATGGCAAGCCCATTCTCCCAACCAAGCAAGAAAGGCCTAATGGAAGGATCCTTGATCCTTTGCAAAGGAATTTAGTAAACATGAATGAGGATGTCCCATGGTGTGCTGCTTGTCAATCTCCTCACAATCCAGAGCATTGTATGATTGCTTTGAATTTATCTGATAGCCAAGAAAATGAGGAACAATATGACAAGGATGGATGTGGGATGACTTCTTCACGTGCATGGGATGAAGTTGCCTCTACTAAAGAAGAAGGAGAGTTTGATGATGTTGGATGTGGTATTGTGAGGGGTGAGGATAAATTTTATTTAAGAACACCATCAGATGAAGAAATTGCTCAAATCACTGTAGACATGGTTACTCAAGCTAGGAGTAATTACAACTTGAGGAATAGGATAGTTGGAAATGCAACTAGTAAGCCAGGCAATATGTTTATCAAGAAGATAGATTATGGTACACAATAGCATGGAGAAAAGGGCAAGGGTGCCGATGATACTAACCAAGTGAAGGTAAAAAGGAAAGTTGTACCTATTGCAACACCTAAGAATAAAGCAAAGACAATAGAGGTAGTTGTTCCCATTCCTCAGAAGGGAGAGGAATCTCCTCACAAAGACAAGTCTGATTTCACAAAGGATAAAGTTGTCACCATCTTTGAAGAAGACATGAACAACCAAAAGTATGTTCCAATTGATATGTCCAAATTGCTTTCACAGATCACTGTCAAGGTTCCACTTTTGGAAATGATGAGAATAGAAGAACATAAGGTCAAGGCCTTGAATTGGGTAAATGGTGTTTCTTCTGCAGGAATCCAAGAGGTGAATAGAAATGACAAACATGTGGCTTCCTTGGAAGACACACTTGATAGTAAGAGTGAAGAAATTGTTTCTAAGATTCCTCAAATCTTCTTGGATACAAATATTGTAAATAATGCATCAGGGATAGTTGATCCTTTCTTTTTGTCCCTTGTGATTGATGGTAAAATATTGAAGAATTGCATGATCGATTCTGGAGCATCAAACACTGTCATGCTTGCAGAGATCATGAAATCATTAGGACTAAAGGTTGATACACCTCATGGGAGATGCCAAGCTATGGACTCAAGAGAAGTGCCAGTTATTGGTACCATCAAGGCTTTGCCTTATAAATTAGCTACATTTCCTAACAAACAGTTGACTATGAGTGTTCTTGTAGTTGACATTCCTCCTCAATATGGAATGTTGTTATCTAGAAAGTGGAGTTCCTCCATGGGAGGAAGTATTCAATGTGACTTGTCCTTTGCCACTTTTGACATTGAAGGAGAGAGTGTGAAGGTGTCAAGGGAAGCCAGGACTCTACATATGATTGAGGAAAATGAAAAGGATAGCATGAATTGTTTTGTTGACACTGACATTGGCTCATTCCAATTCCAGAGGAATGAGATGCAGGAGAAGGTCAAGCCTATCCTTTTGGCTGATGATGAGAGTAACAAGATAAAATATAGTGTCTTGTGGACATTATATTTTGATGGAGAAAGTTCTAGAGAAGGTGCTGGAGCAGGAGTGTTATTGATGTCCCCAAGTGGTAAGACTTTTAAGTTTTCTTTCACTCTCTTGTTTCCTTGCACAAACAATGTTGCAAAATATGAAGCCCTATTGATTGATTTAAGACAAGCATCAAAACATGGGATCAAACATCTTAGGGTGATCGGTGATTCTAAGTTAATAGTTTCTCATATTAGATCAAAGTATGCATCTAAGAATCAAAGGCTGAAACAATATAGAAATACTGTATGGGATGAAATTGAAGGTTTTAGTGCCTTTGGAATTGATTGGGTGGATAGAAGCCAAAACAGGATGGCAGATTTACTAGCAAACATAGCCTTAAGGCTAGAGGATAGTACCTTTGTAGGGATATCCAGAATTGAGTGTAAGTCCAGGCCTTCTATCCTAGATAATGTTGAGAATTGGAAAGTATTTTCTGATGATCAGGACATACTGAGATTCTTGCAATGTGAATCTCACTTTGATGGTCATGAGATGGATTTTAGTACTTATGTTGATGTCAGAGATGGAAAAGAAAGTGTTCTTGGGAGGGAGGTTTTGCAACTAAAGTCAAATAGGATCCCTAGGGGATTGGTTTCTCTTGAAAGGACATTTGATGATAAGGAGAGGGCTTGTGTTACTAGAATTGTTGACAAGAAAAATGATTTGGAGGAAGTGAATCTAGGAACAAGCCAGGAACCAAAAAATATTTACATAGGTAAATGCTTATCTCAAAGAACTAGAAGAAATTTGATTGATCTTCTCAAAAAATTTAGACATGTTTTTGCATGGTCTTATGATGATTTGAAGGCATATAGAGAAGATCTCTTTCAACATGAGATACCATTAAAGGAAGGAACTAAACCTTTTAGGAAGAAATTAAGGCCCGTGAACCCTACTTTGGCACCAAAAATGCAAGATGAACTTAAAAAGATGATGGATGCTGGCATTATCAAGCCTGTCAGACATTCTACTTGGGTGTCAAATTTGGTTCCAATCAGAAAAAAGAATGGTGACATTAGGTTATGTGTTGATTTAGGAATTTAAATGTCAATTCTTTAAAGGATAATTATGGTCTGCCTAACATGGAAAATATGCTACAAAGGGTTACTGGATCAGAGTTAATGTCCATGATGGATGGCTTCTCTAGATATAATCAGGTCAATGAGTTAGAACAATTTAAGACTACATTCACTACCCCTTGGGGAACATATGTTTATGTTAGAATGCCTTTTGGTTTGACAAATGTAGGAGCTACTTTCCAGAGAGCTATGGATGTGGCCTTTTCTGATTTCATAAGTAAGTTTTTAGTGGTATATTAGGATGATCTCAGAGCATATTCAGAGAAGGAGGATCAACATTGTGAACATCTTGAAAAGATCTTTATCAGAGCTCTAGAGTATGGAATCTCTTTAAATCCAAAGAAGTGTTCTTTTGGTGTTGTGGAAGGCAAGCTCTTAGGACACATTGTGTCCAAGGATGGAGTGAGAATTGATCCTGAAAGGGTTATGGCAATAGACAAGCTTTCGCCACCAAGGAATGTTAAAGGAGTACAGTCTTTCTTTGGGAAAGTAAATTTTCTAAGAAGATTTGTTACAAATTTTGCAGAAATTTGTATTCCTATCTCTAGGATGTTGAAAAAAGATACAAAGATAGAGTGGAATGAAGAAGCAGATGAATCTTTCAGAAGTATCAAATAGGCCATTAAAGATGCCCCTATTTTGAGGACCCCTGATTATGGTAAGCCCATGCAGATTTTCTCTTTTGCTTCTTATCATACGGTTGTAGCAGTTTTATTGCAAAAGAAATCAGATGGATATGAGAAACCCATATCATTTTTTAGCAAGTCTTTACATGTAGCAGAATTCAAATATGATATCACTGAGAAATAGGCTTATGCCCTAGTCAAAGTAGTCAAGGCTTTTAGGTGTTATCTTGTGGGAGCTAAGGTGGTTGCTTATGTTCCTAGTGCTGTCGTTAAGGATATTTTGGTGCAACAAGAGGTATCAGGAAAAAGATGTAGATGGATCAACATGATCCAAGAATTTAATATTGATATCCAGATTACAAAATTGGTGAGAGGCCTAGGTCTTGCAAAGTTGATGGCATAAAGTAATCTGGTTGCAAATCATGTGAACATGTTAGAGGAGGAAGAGAGGCCATATATTTGTGATATGGATTACTGTGATTGGTATAAAGATGTTATCAAATACTTACAGAGGTTGGTCCTTCCCCCTAACATGAATGAGAATAAGAGGAGGACTATCAAGTTACAGTCAGCAAGGTATACCATTATACATGGTGAGCTGTGGTGGAGAAGCAATGAAGGATTATTGCTAAAGTGTGTTGATCATGAAAGATCTAAGACTCTGCTAGAGGAAATGCATCAAGGTGTATGTGGAGGAAACTATATGGCAAAAACCATAGCCCACAAGATCCTTAGGTCTAGATTTTGGTGGCCTACAATTTTTAAGGATGTCCATCAGTTTGTGAAGAAATGTGATGCATGCCAGAGATTTGCAGGAAAGTTGAAGTTTGGTGGGAATTTTCCACTCAGACTTGTTGCGATTCAGGCTCCTTTTCAAAAGTGGAGTATTGATTTCATTGGTGAGCTTTCAAACAATTCTAGTGGTGAAGATTCATACATACTAGTGGCAACAGACTATTTTACCAAGTGGGTTGAAGCTATCCCTACTAGGAGGGCTACTAGTAAAGTGGTAACTGATTTTATAATGTAGAATATCCTCACTAGATTTGGTTTCCTAGAGACAATTGTGGTTGATAATGCAATGTGCTTTAGATCACAAGAGTTTGGTGATTTTTGTTAGCAATATGGGATACACATTTCATTTTCTTCCCCATATCAGCCACAAGGAAATGGCCAGGTTGAAGCCAGTAATAAAAGCCTTATTAAGATTCTCAAGAGGGTGTTGGATAGAAATAAGAAAGCTTGGGACTCAAAGTTATGGTGGGCATTGTGGGCTGACACTGTAATTTTAAAGAAGGCCATAGGTTGTGCCCCATTTGACCTAGTTTATGGAATTGGTGCTAGATTACCTCAGAACAATTTGTTGCAAATGTACAGGCTCATCCAGGCATATGATGAAGATTTAAATGATGAGATGATAATGAGAATGGATGAACTGATTCAGTTAGAGGAGGTAAGAATGGATGCACATGAGAGAAATGAGGCATTGCAGAGGCAGTGTACAAATTTGTTTGATAAAAGGACTACTCAAAGAAGTTTTGAAATTGATGATCTGGTCCTGATGTGGAATGCAAGGTTGGAAGATAATGGAAGGCATGGAAAGTTTGATCCTATTTGGTTGGGCCCTTATCTTATTGAGAGAAAATGGGGAGCAGATTCATATGTCTTGAAGGATTTAACTCGTGGTACTTTGGAATTGCCTATTCATGGACAATTCTTAAAGTTTTACTTCTCTTGAAGTATCTCTTCCATGAACAGTAGTTTAGGTTCCCTTGTTTTTGTCTGCTCTATGTTTTTGAGTAAAAATTTTGAGTTGGTCTACTCTCCCAGTGATTCTAAATCCTTGCCATGCCTACAGGAGACATGCATCCCCTAGTATGAGCCACTATTAGCATGTGTAAAAAATTTTGTGGCCTTAGCCCTTTTCCCCTAGTCTATGCAATATTTTCTAGGTCCCTGGCCTAAAGCCCTAAGGTATAAATTCAAAAACTAGCCGTTGCAAGTCAAAAAATTCAAATGATCCCGATGCCTATTCTAATTTCACGTTACCTTTTTGGGACAACTAAAACCTTTTAATCCACATGTGCTTTTTATAAATCCTCTTTCCTTTATGCGCGGTTAGGTTTTTATGTCTCAGCGGTCCCCTTTAAATTTTCCCAAAATCACCATTTTAATTTTTCCTAAATTTTTTGGCTTTGTTTCCTTGGGCCTGGTCTCTAACGCCATCTTAATCTGATGATGGGCATGTATTCTCATGCAGTCTATCAAAGGCTTGCGATCATGAGATGCCCATTGATTTTCCTTGGTGATGTAACCCTTTGGTTTGCAGGTAGGACCATTGCCACCTAAGCACATGCGGTGATATCTTATTTGCGAGAAGGAAAGATGATTTGGCAAGGTGGGGTCATGTTGTTAGTTAACTGAAGATCCAGTGGTTGTCGCATGATCTTAAGGAATATTCCATCCCTTTGAGATTATGCGACAGTTGTCAATTTGGAATCTAGTATAGGAGTTCTTAGTGGGTCCTAACTACCAGGTGTGCATGGTCAACATTTTTCTATTGGTCCACAGGTGAACAACTCAGCGTGTGTCAATGGGACCTAAATTTTTGATGGCTCAGAGGGTCCTGACATTGTGAGATAATCAATGATAGGCATATAATTTGGTGAGATTTGTCAGAGCCTTAAGATCATATGCCAACCATTGATTCTTCCATAGTTGTGGCATTTCAAATGGTGATCCTGATGTCAGAAGGGACATGAATTGGTAGGTTCTCATAGGTCCACATTGTATGAGCTGGATATGTTGTCAGTTGGGTCTACAGTGAAGACTTTCTAATCAATAGTCAGCACATGATCTTAAGGAATATTCTATCCCTACCAGATCACATGTCATCCATTGATTTTATTCCTTGTCATTGGGATGTCAGAGGTGAGGAAAGAATCAGGATTGACAGTCGGTGTGTAAGCGCATAGAATCTTCAAACCTTATCAGGTTATGTGTTAGCCGTCTGATCTTCCTTATGTTTGGTGCTTAGTTGTGGGTCTGGTGATAGGTCAGGCCATCCTAGCATATCTTCGTTGGATGTGTCAGGGACAGGTGAAGAAGTGATAGTGTGACTATGCAAAAAGCTAGTTGTGGGGCCACTATCAGAGAGTTTGTGATGAGGATGCGATCTAATGGTTGGCGTAAGTTCTCATATGTTTTGTCAAAGCTATGAGATCTTACGTCTGCCATCCATTCTAAGGCTTATAATGGGTGGGTCCTATGTTAGTGACTAGGTAGATACAACAAATAGCATGGCAACATGTGGCATCAAGAGGACCCAGGTGGGGTCTGATGTCTTAGCGGTGCCAATAAAGTTTAGGCTTTTCGCTCATTCGTGAAAAGATTTGGCGGTTCTCTAGATTGTCTGGAAATTTGGCGAATAGAGGTCGTGTAGTCACTAAACTTTTAGCAGAAGACGTGAAATGTTTTGCAAATTGGCGGAGGCCTTTTTTCACCAATTCGCTAAATGTAAATGGGCACTCTTTTAAAAGGTAAAAACATAAAGCCCACGAAGTAAGAATAATCTGATGGTCATGACTTAAAGTTAGTAGACATTTGAATGAGGACCACTGATGTGCCGCTAGCACCATAAAGTGACCATTGGGATTTAAATTCAAATTCTACAGAAGGTTTGCAATGATAGAGTTACCAAAAATTCAATTTTTGAGTGGCCAGAGTGGGTAGAATGGGTTGTCAAATGTTACGGTGTAATCTAGGCTGCCATGGTGGTTGGAGAGTAGTGTCTTGTCGTAGGGAAGTAAATGAAATAGTACCCTAAAGTGTGTTGCAGAGGTCATTTTGGCTAGATTTCTTAGGGTTTGGTGTTGATTTTGTACCTTGGGCCAGTACATCTAGTTGGTTGTTGAATTAGGCTATTTGAGCTTGCATGTTGCGGCTTGGTCCCTGTCTTGTCTATGTTACCTCCTCGGGGGGGGGGGGGTTAGGTGTTTTTGAATTTTGAGTTTGAAATGATCATTGTGCTTGCATTGTAACCCTGGTATAAAGGGATTTTAATGATTTTTTGGGATCATTGGGATTTAGGTGTTCAAATCTTCTTGATTGTGAATCCTCTTCTCAGTCTGATTTGTAATGGTCTGTTCTTGATATTTATGAACAAAGAGAAAGAAAGCTGTGGGTGTAAGCTATAATTTGCAAGTAGGGTTGGCTTAACTAATTGTATACACTTGAGGATTCTTCATACTTAATACAGTTACATGATTCTTATCTCTCCTTTGTGTCAATTCAGGTAGATTTTGAACTTTCTAGTTCATTACATATTGATTTATGTATGTGTCTTCATTCTTGAGTTCTAATCTAGGATTAGATGAAATGATGCTCTAGATGGGACATAGGTCTATCTCTTGTCTATGTAAGGATAATCTATAAGTAGTAAAGGAAATTTTAGATGTGTTTATGGCATTGAATCTCAGATATAGTCTGGTGTGTGTGTATGGTTTGTTTAAGAGATCTTGCCCAATGGATGAGGCACTGGCCTAGATGAATATTTCCCTTGTTCATCCATATTGATTGAGGTTGTTATGATTCAAGCACATAAGTTAAGAACCATTCCTAAGTTTTAAGTATTTGGTTGTGTAAGGTTCTACCCTATAGTAATGGAGATTCAATGAATGTATGGTTAGCATTTAGCACCTTCTTGCTATCCATTCATCTGTTATCCAAACCCAGTCCTTGGTGTGTGATGTATATTTTATACTAGGTTAGGTGCACCCACCTTGGTTTTGTAGAGCCAGAAGCAGAAGAGGGTAGTCTTGTCCCTATAGTTGGTCCAGTTACCCTAAGGCCTCATAACATTTTGGAGCTGACCATTCCTAAAATCCATCTGAAGGTATATTGGTAGCCTAAGAGCATAAGCATCATTTTGAACACCAACACAATAGTTTCCAGGTAGTTGATATGATAATATCCAAGAAGGTGGTGCGATAGTTGTGTAGTATCATATGATATTTGACTAGTGAATGTATAAAGATCAATTTTGAAGGTAATTTGGCCAAAGTTGTAGGTTGATAAGTTCAATTTCTCAATTTCAAACATAGTAATATTAGAAAATAGATAGGTTTGCAAATAGTAAGTGATCAAATATGTCATAAAACATTTGAACAAGGGTGGGAGCAACCTTGTCAAGACATGTACTTGGGATATCAAAGCAAAAGAAATCCTATGAACAGTACAGTGATGTTTGATGTTTGAGAATGTTTACATGGGTAGATCACTGTGAGGACAATTCAAGCACTTGCTAGCCTAGAAAGACAAAGGCTTAATACTCAACAACTTGGCCCACACTTGATGTCCCATTGCCTCACACAAAGTGGTTTCCCACAATAGAGATTGATGTTTTCATGGAAGTGCTAATGACACAACCAAAGGAACACAGATGGTGAGTAAAATCTTGGGGTGATCTAGGTTAGTCCACTAGGATCGATCCTTGCACCAAGATGTTGAGTAGAAAAATCAGGTAGCTTCTATCTAAGGTTTGTAATAAGGGCTTCTGTTTGCAATACCCCTCTTGCTCCCCAAAGGGACTCCTTACCTTGCAGAAAGTAATAGACCTCATGACCACAAGAGTACCTTAAGCATTCTTGCTTAGCATTTTCCTCATGGTCACAATCCCACAAGTACTCACACTAAGCGAAGACAAGTACTACCTCTACCAAGGTTTTATTTCCTTGATAGCCTTGAGTTTATTATGGGTTGGAATAGCTAGGTATTATCGTGTCCCCATTTGGGTCATTCCTCTTGATTGCTCAAGAGCAAACCCGCTAAAGGATTCTAAACTAAACAAGAAATGGATCAGCCTTTGAGGGTCAAGATTTTTGGTTCACCACAAGGGTGAAGAGAATACTCTCCTATCTCAAAAATCTTTCCCAAGCCCTCTTGCTTTCAAAATCTAGTGGTGGGTCAAGATTTCTTGTTCACCACAAGGGTGAAGAGCATACTCTCCTACCACCAAAAGACTCCGATGACAAGATATTAAGTGCCTAAAAAAAGAACTAGTATAATGCCAGACTTAAAAATGAAAGAAAAGAACAAGCACTTGATTTTTTTTATGCTTTGGGCAGCCCTGCAAGAAGGATTAGTAGCCCTTGTGCATTTGAAGCTTTGACATGCGTTCTTTTTAGAAAATAATGCAAGCAATTAGGGCACACCTACAAACACAAATTGTTAGGCCCACAAAGGTTAGTACAACACAACCCAAGTAAAATCTACAAATGAATCTCTATCCTAACATAGCAAGCCAAAACCAACAAACAAACAAATCCAAATCTTGCAAAGAAAGCACCAAAACTAGTCATTGCCAGGCGTAGGCGATAGTTTTGTTAGAAAAAGTTTTGCATGATACTTTTTAGTATAAAAGTGCAATATTTCTATTCTAGATGATATTGCACATGACAATATATGATACAGTGCTATATAACTGGGTGACAGAGTTCTGTATGGGTGTACAATACTTTGACTAGCAAAGTCTCACACGGGTATGTAAAGAACTATCGTACGATACTAGAAGACTATCATACAATACTTTGTTAGAAAAATATAGAAAATAGCTGAAAATAACAAGATAAATATGATGAAAAAAATTAGAGAAAATGCATGAAAAGAAAGGAAAGAAAGAAGTGTTCTACCCCACGGTGTGTTAGAATAACTAAGAGGGGGGTGATTAAGTTAATCACTGTTCCAAAAAAAAATTCATAATCCAAAACAAATACTTCAACTTCTGTTACTTGGTAAACAAAAATTACTTTCTCTATCTGTGATTTTACTGATTATCAGTCTAAAACTTATAGTAGTTATCGATTAAATCTAACATGTAATATGCAAAGTATGATAACAAAAAAATAACACATGACATGAGAGATTTAATGTGGAAACCCTGTGAAGGGAAAAACCACATGGGACCGCAACCCAAAATATTCACTCTTCTAAAGGGAGGTCGGTGAAGTCCCAACCCTGTTAAAGGTTACAAACACACTATTAGGTGTGACCTTGTTAGAGGATTTTAGACTAGAAGTTATCATCTAACCAACATTCACTATGGGCTAATAGGATAACAATGTTCATTCTATGAATGAGACATCATAAGACTTTCTTAGTCCACTCGGTTAAGAGATTTGACTATGTATAATGGTTAAAGATGTAATAGTAGTTGAAATTCCTTAATACAACTTCATTTGTAGATTACAGATCAATATTTTGCTCATACAAATCCTTCTGATCAATTGAACACTTTAGATTCAACAATGTATCAACTTACTATTCATTTGTAATTACTCTCTATAGCTCGGTAATTATTTTGAAGCTTGGTTCTCACTAACTAGTATGATCAGAATGCATAAAGCTTGTTCACATGATAATTCTACAATATCTTCTTCTTTCAACACTCGCATTATGAAATCATCCATCTCTTATATAGACATGTAAAATGTTTTCTTCTCCTCCATCAAATTTTGTTTCTTAATCATCTTCATTGATTTTGCCTCTTTAAGCTTCCTTAGCTAATGTGTCATTGACATGTTTCAATCTACTCCATTAGATCTTCTTTAATTATGTTAGTCATCGATCATCATAACAAACATTATTTGTTACCTAGATTTTATACACTTTCCAGCTCATCAATCTTATCGGCTAAACTTGATCATTTAATTTCTTTTTGTTCTACTTAGTTAACAAAGAAATGTGTCAGTGAACACATGCTTGGTTAACACTATACTTGGTATACACTACACTTTATCAGTGTATACTAAAATGCTTCATTTACGGACAACACTGCTTTGTGTCTTTCAGCTTTATTCTTCATCATAAATGAATGCAATATAATAAAGTCAATATCATAAGGTCATAGACTCATCAACAAATTACTCAATGTATTCCTTATCCTTATTTGACATATACATCATCCTCATGTAGATATTTCTATTCTTCATGTCTTTCACCTTTCTTCAGATGTCTCGGTATAGTAACTTACACGATAAGTGTTGTCAAACTAGTTGACATCAATGACAACATAATACTAATTTAATCATATTCCATATCTAATCAAAAACTCCTCAATGATCTTTAATCATATATTCTTCATTTTGGCTCCAAAATTAGTTGTAGTTCATCACGGTGGGTGCCAAAAATGTACACTCAAAATGTGCACTTCTCTAAGTCTTTAGTTCTAAGAGAATCCATGAATTGGAAGCCTTGAAAAAGTGACCTAGAGCTCCCTAGGCATGGAGTGCAAGGGTGTTTAGAGGGCTCTTAGCTAGAGCTATTAAGCATATAACCTTGCTATTAAACCATGTAATGGGAGATTCAAATAGACAAGGGCAAGAATGCCAATATCTTTAAGAATCACAAATGAAAGATGCAATGCAAGCCATGCTAATATGAGAATTCAAGTAAGATATGAAAGTGAGATTGTTACAAAAACCATTACTAATTAATCTATGTGAGCTAAGCTAGAACATAAAAGAAACTAAACTAGAAATGCAATGAAACTAAGCTATAATGCAAGTATGAAGACTAAGATGCAACAAATTCTCCAAAACTCCAAAGTCACCAAGAAAACCTACAACACAACATTAGCATCAAGAGTGGGGATCCTTTGAATGAGAAAAGAGCTCTCCTTTTAAAGATAAATGGACCATAGAGATTAAGAGGCAAAATATTTGATCAAGGGTGGAATTTGAAAGTGGGATCAATCCTTGTGCACAAATCTCCTCCAATGAGAAAGAAGTATTGACTTTTGTACGCCATGTGAGACAAAAAGGCCTTTTCTTGTTTTTATAAAATAAGAATAATGCTTTACTTGTGAAAGTTAGGATAAGAGGTAAGTGGGGGATTTTTACTTAATAAAAGGGGAGGAAATTCCTTTTGATTAAATAAAGACTTTAGATAAAATGGTTAATCCATAGAATATAATCAAATAAATGATAGAATTAGGATTTGATCAAGGAAATTAATTTAATTTGAAAATATTGCAAATCATTAATTCAAGAAATTGATAAATTGGTGAATAAGGGCCCAAAGTCTAGGCGACCATTTTAGGGTGCATACAACATCAAAGCTTGAAGATCTTGAGTGTGTGAACCGATCTCTGAGTTGAGGCTATTTGCACCAAGACCTTGTTGGTGATTTATTGCTTTGGGTTTTCAAAAATCTTGGAGGATTCCTCTGAGAAGATTGGACCCTAGAGAGATTGCAGATATTTGTGATGCTATGGAATCAAAGATTTAAGAGAAAGTTAAAGTTAATTTTAGATCTGAGATGGAATTGGTGAAGAATGGCATGATCGCTAAGGTCATGAGATCTATTGCTGGTATGTTGAGGAATCTTGGTATTGATGATGGTTATGAGGAATTTGTCAAGAAGACTTTGAAGCTACTGGATCTAGTGGAGATGACCGAAGAGATAGATCTGGTGAAGACAAAATTGGTCGGTTGCATAGATCTAGAGCTCGGTTAATTACTAGTTACCAAATGGAGTTTCTACTTTCTCTGGTACTTTGAGACCCAAGGATTTAATTGATTGGATTGGTGAATTAGAAGACTTCTTTGAGCTTAAAGAAATTGAAGATCCTCTTAGAGTAAGATTGGAACAAACTAAGTTGAAAGGACATGCTGCTCTTTGGTGGAAAGAATTACAAAGAGATAGAGAAAATGAAGGTGAAATGAAGATCAATCAGTGGAGGTTGATGGTGACTAGATTGAAAGCTAAGTTCATACTTTTTGACTAGATTGAAAGAAGTTAAAAAATCTTTAAAAAAAATATTTGATGGTGGAGGACTATATTGAGGAGTTCTCTAAGTTGAATATTTGGTCTAAACATAGAGAACTTGGTAAGGAAAAGGTAGTTCGACATGTGAATGGTTTGAGATTCAATATTCAGGATGAGCTTGGTATGTTGAAGATTGATTCAATTAAAGATGCTTATCAATATGCTCTAAAGGTAGAAGATAAGTTGAAGAGGACACAACATATTAATCCATGAGGGAAGGAAAAGATTGATCACTCAATGAAAGATAAATTGACGATTGAAGATGAACCAAAACCTGTGGTATTGAAGAAGAAGAAATGTAGAGTTATCTTTAGGGGTACTTGTTATAATTGTGGTGAAGAAGGAGACCACTCTTTTGAGTGTATGTAGAAGAAATTTGGTGACCGATGGACTGCTATAGTAAATGAGAACATTTAGAATGAACATGAATCTGAGAACTTGCTGGTTTGGAGAACATTGCTCAGTGCAAAGGAGGATCCTTGTCAGAGGAGTAATTTGTTCAGGACTTGGTGTAAGTTTGGAGGTAAAATTTGTGATGTAATTGTTGACAGTGGTAGTACTGATAACCTTGTTGCTAAGGACATGGTTTAGAAACTTGGTTTGAAGAGAATGAGAAATCCTCATCCTTGTAGGATTGGCTGGTTACAAGATGTTCATGCTCTAGAAGTGAGGGAGTAGTGCTTTGTTTATTTTGAGATTAGCCAATATAAGGATCTAATGTTGTATGATATTGTGGAGATGAATAGTTGTCATATATTGCTTGGTAGACCTTGGCAATATGATTGTAGAGCTATGTATGATTGTGTCAAGAATGTGTTTACTATTGAGAAGAATAACAAGAAGCTTTCCTTGATGCCTTTGCTAGATACAACACTTAGTAGGAGAAACCTAAGCTTTGGTAGACATGATTAGTTGGTAAATTATAAAAGGATGGATCAGTATGGAAAAAAATCTTGTGTATTATCAAGGAAAGGTTTGAAAAGATAAAGGAAACAGAAGTGGAAAAGTATGGAAGGTGAAGAGTTGAAGGAATTGTATGTGAAGAACCAGTTCACGGTTTATGTGTTGAATCTTAGAAGATATTCTTCCACCCTATGAGAACATATTTTTGAACCTAGGGTGTTTGATGCAGAGGAATTATAGGGTACTCAATGAATCTACATGGTTGTGTGTTGTTTTGGTTCTGTGTCACTTAGTTGCAACTTTAACCGATGGTCTCAGTTATTGAAGGGAGATCGGTCACTGAAGGAACTCAGTGAAACCTTTGGTGCTCGATGGAACTTGTACTCAATGATGCCTATGGTGCTTGGTTGACTTGATTTCTTAGAAATGCCTGTGTTTCTCTATGTTTCTTAGTGTGGTTGGTTGTTTCACTAGTGCTCAGTTATTTTTGTAGCGCTTGATAGTTCTAGTTTACCGATTGGAGTTCTTGAAGATTTGATTGGATGACTTGGAGTATTTATTATTGGTATCTTTTTTTGTATTCTCCTATGTAGATCTAGAGGCCAACCTAGAGAATTAAATGTTTGTAAGGCTATTTAAGAGATGAATTTTGTTCCACTTAATATTTGTTTGTAGTAGAATTTTACTTGGCTTAGGAATTAATTATTTCTTCCAACCAACTTGTGGCTGAAGATTAGTATTTAAGGATTGTTTGGGTAGATGTTTGGAGGAGCAAGTCAAGGAATGATAGAAGATTAGATGTGGATCCTACAAGATCTTGAACATCATATTGTTATATGATAGTTGTAATAGTAGAGCTAGTGGTTTGCATGCGTGGAGATAAGGAGATTGCTTGGAGGCTTGCAAGCTCAAGTTTAGATCTGCCTTAGTGTTTCCATTAGTTGTTGATTTGTTTCAGAGCTGGACTAGCTAAGAGATTGTAGAAATAGTTTGATTGTATTTGGCCCTAACCTGGAAGGCCTTAATGCCAAGCATGTTAATGAAAATTCAATTGAAAACATTATCTTGTTGTGTAATTCTGCATTGTGGTGATTGGCTTCTTGTTTGGACTGTTCTTAATTGGATCCTCCTCACCTGTCCTGCATCATTATTAGTCACCCATTTAAGTTCTTCAACTTCACAACATCTCATTTCTTCTTCTTCTTAACTCATTCCACTTATATCATTATCAAATGATATGGAAACATAATATAAACCAAAAATCAATTGCTTGACAATAATGACAAGACAATAACTAATCTAACCTTTCTACAATCATTTATTCCTCTATTCTTGGTCAATAATCATCATCATCACCATCAGATAATCAATTTTCAACATTACTATCAGTTACGATAACATATATAAATGTTGAATGTTGCATTGATAAAATTATCAGTCATTACCCTACTCATCTATCTCTACCTCTTTACTATCCTCACCACTATATGTGCATAGATCTCCATATGATCTATGTAAATGGGGTATAACTTTTACCCTAGAAGACTCATCCATTTTTTTCTATACTAGAGAGCATGCATATGGTATGACGGTGTGATTAAGTGTGCTAATGGATCCTAGTGTGTCCACCTCAAAAACATCATTCGCAATGGAAGAAATGGTTACACACTCTACATGAGGTCTCATAATGGGTCTCTTCACTATATTAGCATCACATTGCACACTTGAGCTATCCTGTGAAGATTGTCATAGCTACCCTAAAATTCTAAAAAATAAAGATAGTCGGTAACCTCATTGAGGAAAAATTCACAATAAAAATTCCTAAAATAGTATTATTGTACGTTGTGATTATTTCATGATGGATTATAAAAAACCATCCACCACCTATCTCAAAAAATATTTTTTCTCTTCATGATGGCACAAATGGATATTGAAGCTCCTACATTTAAAAATTAGAGGTCCATTCATTCTATGATTCATGAAGCATGGACACATGTCAACCTTGTTAATTTTTTTATTCTTCATATCCTCATATGATAACTTAGCAACACAATATCATTTATCCTCCTCTCTTTTGTTGGATAGAAAGTAAATTTTCACACTAACTACAACTACGTGGGTCAAAATTGATTGCAATGAATTTCCTATGATAATTTATACCACTCAATTCTTATAACTTGACAATCAATTCCTCTAGTTAATTTTTTTTATCTCCTATTTGGCCTATAATATTATCTTATATGGTATATTCTTTTATGTGGTTTCTTGTTCATACTATTCTTCCATTGTCATGTGGTTCTTGTTATATAATTTTTTTATAATTTCTTTTGATGACTCTTATTGGTCTATTAGTGTAAGGTGATAAAGGAATCAAAATTATCATAACATTCCTATATTTATATATCATTTATTTTATGTCATATACATACATTATGTCATGCACGTGCAATTGTTTTAAATGCATGTTTATTTTTCATATTTGTTGTGTGATAATTTCCCTTAGTTTTTCATTATTGAGGGACAAGTCATAGTAGAAATATGCTTTTCTTTTGGGTGTATCCAAGATTAAATTTATTTCTCTTGTTAAGGAATACACACTTTCTTTAATTTGAGGGTATACAATAGAGTCTTTGTTACACATTGTGAATATACCATATTGATTAATGTTCCTATTAGGAATGAATGATTGATGATTGGTAGTCATTCTATAGTAGTGGTTGTTGCATTCATGCCTATGATTGTCATTCATGTCAACACAGTTATATTCTGGAGTTTAGCAAAGTAGCAGGCACAGTTTTGTTTTGCGCACATGGCATATTGTAGTTGGGATTATGCACATTTGATGGTATGTTCTTTGATGTGTTATTAACCTATGGTTAAGAGAACAAAAATAAATTCATTCATTCATGAAATTTATAAGCATTTTGGTGGAAGCAGTATTTTGGCAGTGTTCTTGAGTAGCAGTTTTTGGTAATCGGAGGATATCTCCTAATCGGGATGGAATCTGATTTTGCACAGTTAAAGGGAAGTTTGAGATACATTGGTGGTGATGTGTTTCTCTACACAAACTTCAAGGTCACACGAGTGAAGAGTTATTACATTTGGAAGTTGACAATTTTATGTAATTTTGGGTGTAGCGTGTTGAAATTATTATTTTGTATTTGTATGCCAACTCATTTGTAATTATTTGAGTGTGGTATAAAGGAAGGAATGTTTCCCTTGTTGTGATATGTGATGGTGATAGTTGTGATATGAAATTGTGAAAGTTGTGATGCGAATGTCTACATGAGGTGAAGAAAAGAGCTAATTCAATGATAAAGGAAGACTTGTGAAGTACAAAGATCTAGATTTGTGATCTTGTGTAGCAGAGAGTGTAGTTTTGGCATATTGTAAAGGAGGTAACATATTTCATATTATTCTATCAAATAATCCTAAGATCTATTGGACAGTGAGTTTAGAGATCTTGCCTTGAAGCTGTTTGGGTAGTGGGTCCTTTTGTCTTCCATAACTCTTAATCGGGTTAGAATCTTTTAACAAGGATTCAAAATATCCTAATAGGGATTCATATGTACTAAATGTATTTCATAAGACTCCTAACAAGGTCCATCATTTCAAAAGGAACTTCCATATTACTGCATCATTTTGTGGGAATCATTCCCACCGGGGTTTACTCTTTGATCAAGAGGTTCCCTAGTTAACATATCTTGCGTTATTATGTCATTGTGTATGATTATCTTTCTATGGTTGGTTACTACATTGATTATATGGTTTAAAGTTGTTGAAGTTGATATTGAAGTTGATAAATGGTTTAATTATCAGATAACTGATTCAACCCCCCCCCTCTCAGTTATCTTGCGGATCTTTGCTTTCTAACAATTGGTATCAGAGCAATAGATCCTTGAAAGAGAAGTTTAACAACTTAAGGAGATCTATGGAAAATTTTAGGAAAGAAAGCCCTAAGTTTGACAGAATAAATTTTGACAGCTAGAAAGAAAAGATGAAGAGACATCTCTTGTGTTTAGGACTAGGTTATTGGTTGATTACAAAGAATGACAGAACTATCATTGAGGAAGATGAACTTGAGACTTGTTCTAATGATGAAAGAGACACCTTTATGTGTAACATACTTGCAAGAGAAGCACTTTTATCAGCTCTTTCAGAGAATGAATATAGTTAGGTAAAAATTTTAATTAGAGCTAATGATATTTGGAAAGCTTTACATTCTACTTTTGAAGGTGATGAACATGCAAAGAAAGCTAGGTTACATAATTGGATTTGTGCATTTGAAGACATAAGAATGATGGAAGATGAATCTGTTAGAAGATATATTGGTAGGATGTTAGAAATTGTTGCAGGAATAAAGTCTTGTGGAGGTGAAAAATCAGAGAATGAAGTGATATGGAAAATTTTGAGAACATTGACACCGATATTCAGACAGACTACACAAATGATTGAACAAGTGATACCTTGTACACCAAACTTTTCAAGAGAGACTCTTCTTGGAAGATTGGAAGCAACAAAGATGAATTTTAGATTATAAGAAGAACTACCTAGAATGGAGACAACATTTAGTGCTCTTAGCATTAGACCTACTTTTTCAAGAAGTACAAGAGTGAGTGGAGATTATGCCAGTAGCAGTAGATCCAAATCTAAAGAAGATAAGAAGATTGAAGAAGGTATTGCCTTGCTTGTGAAAAGAGAACCAGATGGTAAGAAAATCTTTAAATGTTGGACTTGTCAAGAATATGGTCATTTTGCATCTAAGTGTCCTAAAAGAGTTAAGAAGTATAGAAATAATTTTAAGCCTAGAAGACCTAAAGAATTTTATTACGCAAATGATGAAGAAATTGAAGTAGGAATTGAAAGACATTTGAGTGACATTGATAATGATAACCTTGATGACATAGGAATTGTAGCTATTAAAGAAGAAAATTTTGAATATGATATTAAAGAAGAAAAATCCTTAGTTTCCCAAATTGAAAAGAAATCTGATTGGATTATAGATAGTGGTTGTTCACATCATATGACTGGTGATAAAGGAAAATTCATAAATTTTAACAATCATGATGGAGGAGTTGTTAGAGTTGGTAACAATGCACCTTGTTTGATTAAAGGTATAGGATCTATTACTCTTGATGGAAAGACTAATACTGATGATGTTTACTTTGTGGATGGATTGAAATATAATCTATTGAGTGTTGGATAGTTAGTTGATAAGTGATATCAAGTTTTGTTTGCTGAGAAAACTTGTGTGATTAAGGATAAAGATGGAAATTTGATTGCAATAGGATCTAGAACCAGAGGTAATGGATTTCAGTTGAACCCTGCCAGGATGACATGTTTGATGACTAAGATTGATGATAGTTGGTTATGGCATAGAAGGTTTTGTCATATAAAATTTGATAATATTGTGAAAGTGAGTTCTACACTTGTAGTAAGAGATTTACCTAAGATTATGAAGCCTACTAACATGATTTTCAAGGAATGTGTGATGGATAAGTAGAAAAGGTGTTCATTTCCTAGCAAGAAGTTCACATCTATAGAAAATTTGGAGATTGTTCATACAAACTTGAGCGATCCTACTAGGACTAGAGGATTCTGTGGAGAAAGGTATGTTATGATTCTTGTTGATGATTTTACAAGAATGATGTGGATTGCATTTTTGAAAGAAAAATATGAAGCATTTGATAAGTTTAAGGTAATTAAGAATAAAGTTGAGAATGAATTAGGAATGAGGATTAAATGTTTGAGATCTAATAGAGGAGGAGAATTTACTTCTAAAGAGTTTAACACTTTTTGTGAAGTGAATGGTATTAAGAGATAGTTTTCAGCTCCTAGAACACCTGAACAAAATGGTATTGCTGAAAGAAGGAACAGATCAGTGACTGAAGCAGCTAGAACTATGTTGTTCGAAAGTGATTTGGCAAAGACATTTTGGAGAGAAGCTATGAATACAACAGTATATACAATGAACAGAGTACCAATGAAAGCAGACATAGGAAAGACACCTTATGAATTGTGGTTTGGACATGCACCCTCAATTAAGTATTTTAGAATTTTCAGAAGAAAATGTTATATTAAAAGAGATGATGATAAAGGAAAGTTTGATCCTAGAAGTGATGAAGGAATTTTTCTTGGATATTCTTTGAAAAGAAAAGCTTATAGATGTTACAATAAGAGAACTAAGACTATTATTGAAAGTGCAAATGTGAAAGTTGATGAAAAGTTTAAAATTTAGAAGGAATACTTGATTGTGAATCTGATGAAGGAACTAACCCTCAGCCTAATATTGAAACTACTGAACACATTTTTGAGACTAACAGTGACGTAGGGGCAGGGTAGATACAAGAAGAATCAAGCAGAATTAAGACCACTTGAATCAACAACAAGCCCTTTCTTAGAGTTACATAATGGAAGCAATATACTATCACATAAACACAATAAAATCACAATGGATATGAGACAATCAACTGGCAGCAACAATAGAGAATTTATATTATTTCTTTCAACATGCCCGGTTGTGAGGCCTTCCGGGTTTCAGCCTTATACAATGAGAATTATGAAATTAGAATTACAGCTTGTATCCTATCTTTGTCTCCAATGATGTATCTTGATAATCCTCTCTATATCTACCTCTTGATGATCCTCTTTATGCCTTACTACCTCAATCTAGACCCCTTTTATAGCTAGCTAAGCCACAAGTCGGCCAGTCAGGCATTTAATTACAATATAGGTCCAGTCTGAAGATTTAAACCAAAAATAATGCTAGAATGAATATAAATTGATGAAACTTTGGATTTAAGTCCTAAAATGACCCAATAACATTCATTTAATTTTGAAAGGTCCAATTTGATCACACGGAACATTGCAAGAAGAAACACCACACGTTTCACTTGAAAACTGGCAAGAAATAGGTCCTGAGGCAAAATGAGCATAAATTTTTATGCATAATGAATTGGAGTTTTCACTCTTGATAAATGATAGTAGTATAGGTATTATAAAACTCCTTAAGTGAAAAAAGTTTGATTCCTTATGGATCAAGGTCACCAACATGAACAATCAGCACCAAAATTGCAGGAACAGCTCCAACATGAAAACTGGCAGAAAATAGGTCCCGTACCAAAATGGACATAAATTTTGACTCATAATGAATTAGGAGATATGAATTTTGGAAATGATATTAATTTAAGTCCTATTAAATCCATTAAGTGGGAAAAGGATAATTCCTTATGGATCAAGGTCTCCAACATGAACAATCAGCACCAAAATTGTAGGAAAACACTATTCCGATGGCAAGGAAAATAGTTGTAACTTTGAAACAATCCATCCAAACTTTATGTGCTCATAGGATAAGGTTCCCAAATAGGTTCTAAAAATAATTTAATCTTCACACACTATGAAACTATAAAATGCAAATATTATAAATAAAACAACAACAGACAGGTACAGAAATTGGGAAATGTTTTTTTGGTTGATGCAAGATTGCCAAAGACCCAAGATGCTCCTGCATCAGACACCTGGGGTAAGTAAAGAACTAATGTCCACATCAGGAGCTACTCATATTTTGACCTAAATCATAAAGATCCAACTCAGCTTGTGTAATCCATGAATTTTCCTCAACTGGCTTATCTTTCCACTGAACTAGATATTCCATGTAGTCTTTTCCTCTTGTACTCTTGCCAACTATGCTATTCAAGATCTTTTCAATGCTATCTCTATTCTTCTTAGGATAGTCTAGATCATCTTCTATCTCATAATTTGATTCAAAGTACTCAAATATATTAGCAATGTTGAATATATGTGATATATCCATGTCCTCTGGCAATTCTACTTCATAAGCATTTCCACTGTCAAACTTCTTCAGAATCTTACAAGGTCCAAATTTCTTCATTTTCAGCTTGTGGGTACCAACTAGAAATCTATTCTTCTTAAAATGAATCATGACCTCATCTCCAAATTCAAAATATTTATGTATCCTTCTCTTTTCTACTCTCTGTTTATATTTCAGACTATTGTCCTCCAAATTCTTTTTAACTTTATCATGTAAAGTTCTCATGTATTCTACAAAATGATCAACTTCAACACATCTTCTTGTCTTAGTAGGTAAATCTCTCAAATCTATGGTTACCTTAGGATTAAATCTAGTAACAATCTCAAATGGTGTCCTCTTAGTGCTTCTATTCACTGAATTATTATATGCAAACTTTTCTTGTGCCAAAATCAAATCCCAATAAGCAGGTTTCTCTCCAACTAAACATCTCAACAAGTTTCCCAAAATTTTGTTCACAACTTCAGTCTATCCATCTGTCTGAGGGTGAAATGTAGAACTAAACTTCAAATCATTATTCATCTTCTTCCAAAGTGTTCTCCAAAAGTAACCAGTAAACTTAGTATCTTTGTTTGAAACAATAGACTTAGGCAAACCATGCAATCTTACCACTTCCTTGAAGAATAATTCAGCTACATGCAATGCATCAGATGTCTTCTTACAAGGTATGAAATGAGCCATCTTTTAAAATCTATCAACCACTACCAAAATAGAATCATTACCTCTTTGAGTTCTAGGCAATCCAAGAACAAAGTCCATACTCACATCTTCCCAAGGTCTATCAGGTACAGGCAAAGGTGTATACAATCCTGAATTCTAACTTGTTCCTTTTGCTACTTGACAAATTTTGCAACCTCTAACCATTCTTTGTACATCTCTATAAATCTATGGCCAAAAGTATCTCTCTAAAATCAAATTTATAGTCTTATCAATCCAAAAATGTCCAGCAAGTCCACCACTATGTTTCTCCTTCATTATGTTCTCTCTCGTAGATCTTCTAGGTATGCACAATTGAGCTCCTTTAAACAACATGTCTTCTTGAATGAAATAATCAGACCACTTATCACTCACTATGTGTTCTTTACAAGCTTTCCAAGGCTCTGCAAAATCAATGTCAGTTTCATACAAACTCTTCAAATCATCAAAACCAAGTACCTCAACTCTCATCTTTGTCAGCAAATTTCTTCTTTGGCTTAAGGCATCAACAACCTTATTTGACTATCCACTTTTATGCTTCAATGAAAAGGAAATATTTTGTTCTTCCATTTCTCTTGTAAATTTTTTATCATCAAACAAGCATACTCTGACTGTAGTATAGTGACCTTCATCAAACTTATCTACTAAAGGCAACAATACTTGTTTCTTTCCATCCATCCAAATAGTATATTGTTTCAATCTACCATCATGCAAAGCTTTCCTATCATACTGCCAAGGTCTACCCAAAAGAATATGACAACAATCCATAGGCATAATATCACACAAGACTTCATCATGATAATTCCCAATTTTGAATTTAACAAGGCATTGTTCACTTACAAGTAGTCTATGCTCCTTCTGGATCCAAGCAATATGGTAAGGCTTAGGATGTTTCAATCTCTGCAACTACAACTTGTTAACCAGCTCTTTGGATGCCAAATTATCAGAACTTTCACTATCAATGATTACCTTGCAACATTTATCAGTGATCTTACATCTAGTTCTAAAATTTTTTTTCCTCAAAATAGGTTCCTCATCAGCTTCTTCATTCCAAAAGATCCTTCTTAGCATCAAGTTCTCACCATGTTCAAGTTCATTAGACACTTCCTCTACTTCTTCACAAGCCAAATTATTTCTACCATTACCTCCAGTCTTCTTTCTAGAGTTAGTACATTCAAAAGCTCTATGTCCTTCTTCACCACATTTGTAACAAGTACCTTTAAACCAAGATTTATCTTCTCTTTTCCCATTATTGTTGTTCCTAGAGTAACCAGTATAGCCATCTCTAGAGTAATTACCTCTTCTACCAGAAGGGTCATCTTTCCATCCTTTATCTTGCACTGCATTATTAGATCTGCTACTTTCTCCATAAGATCTTCCTCTACTTCTCTAAAATCTTCCACCTCTTCCTCTTTGTCTTTGATCATGTTTCTTTGTCAATCTCTCTTCATCCTTCAAAGAAAAGCGGTATGCTTCTTCCACACTATCAATCTTCACATAACTGATCTCATCTTGAATAGATGTTCTTAGGCCATTCAGATATCTAGCCACCTTCTCAACTTGATCATCCACATGTCCAGATCTAATATCCAATTTTTAAAATTCCTCAGTATATTATTTCACACTCATGTCCTTTTGTCTCAAATTTTGCATCTTTCTCATCAGACTAACTTGGTAGTTAGCTGGAAGGAACTTCTTCATCTTTCTATGCATCTTCATCCATGTCTTGATCTATTCTTTTCCTCTCTTCTGTCTCTCAGTTTGTAAATGATCCCACCAAAGAGATGCATGACCTTTCAACTTTGTGACTATTATCTTAACCTTCTTATTATTAGGAGTACCTTCATACTCAAATTATTTATCCATCTCAGAGATCCAATCCAAAAATTTATCGGTCTCAAGTCTGCCATCATAGAAAGCAACTTCAACTACAGGTCTAGAGTTAGCCTTAGACAAAACCCTCAAAAGTATTTCCTCATCTTGCTCAACTTCAGGTTCAGGATTAGGTGCTGCTTCTTCTTCTTCATCACTAACATCTTCAAGATGTGCTCCTCTTCTCTAGTCTATCTCTATAGCTTCAAGCCTAGTTTCAATTTGCCTCAACATATCCATGATAGCATTATCATTTCCTCTACCACGAACCATCTTGACAATCAAGTTCCAGCAAGATCATAAACTTCTACAAGTTATAGGTTAGATCTCAAATATACCACCCTAAAACCTAATTGAATAAGGTTCTCCATGATCCAATCCACAAGAAAGAACTCACTCTAATACCACTTGATGCAGGGGCAGGGTAGATATAAGAAAAATCATGCAGAATTGAGACCACTTAAATCAACAACAAGACCTTACTCAGAGTTACAAAATGGAAGAAATATAATATCACATAAAAGAAATAAAATCACAATGTATATGAGACAATAAACTAGCACCAACAATAGAGAATTTATATTATTTCTTTCAACATGCTCAGCTGTGAGGCCTTCTGGGTTTTGACCTTATACAATGAGAATTATGAAATCAGAATTACAGCTTGTATCCTATCTTTGTCTCCAATGATGTATCTTGATAATCCTCTCTAGATATACCTCTTGATTATCCTCTTTATTCCCTACTACATTAATCTAGACCCCTTTTATAGCCAGCTAAGCCACAAGTTGGCCAGTCAGGCATTTAATTACAATATAGGTCCAGTCTTAAGATTTAAACCAAAACTAATGCTAGAATGAATATAAATTGATGCACCTTTGGATTTAGGTCCTAACATGACCCAATAACATTATTTTAAGGTCTCAAGGTCCAATTTGATCACATGAAACATCACAAGAAGAAACACCACATGTTTCACTTGAAAACTGACAAGAAATAGGTCCTGAGGCAAAATGGGCATAACTTTTTATGCATAACGAATTGGAGTTTTTTTATCTTGGGAAATGATATTAATTTAGGTCCTCTAAAACTCCTTAAGTTTGAAAAGGATTATTCCTTATGGATCAGGGTTTCCAACATGAACAATCAGCACCAAAACTGCATGAACGACTTCGACGTGAAAACTAGCAAAAAATAGGTCCCGTGCCAAAATGGCCATAAATTTTGACTCATAATGAATTAGGATATGTTACTTTGGTAAATGATATTAATTTAAGTCCTCTTAAATTTCTTAATTGCATAAAGGATAATTCCTTATGGATCAAGGTCACCAACATGAACAATCAACACCAAAACTACAGGAAAACACTATTCTTACGGCAAGGGAAATAGTTGTAACTTTGAAACAATCCATCCAAAATATATGTGCTCATAGGAGAAGATTCCAAAATAGGTCCTCAACATAATGTAAGATTTTCACACCATGAAAATATCAAATGAAAAGATTATAAACAAAATAATAGAAAATAGGTACAAAAATTAGGAAATGTTTTCTTGGTTGATGCAAGATTTCCAAAGACCCAAGATGCTCCTACATCAGATAGTGAATTGTTGAATGAAAGTTATGTTGAAGAAAACAAAGAAGAATCTAGAGAAGAATCTATAGTTGAAGAAAGATCTATGACTATGACACCTAACAGGTATATTTCAAGACATCATCCTATTGAGCAAGTTATTGGAAGTTTGGACAGAGGAGTTATGACTAGAAAGAAGTTACATTTATGTTTGATTTCTCAAATTGAACCTAAGTCTACTAATGAAGCTTATGAAGATGAAAATTGGATTAAAGCTATGAAAGAAGAATTGGATCAGATTGAAAAGAACAAGCTATGGGAATCGGTCCCTAGACCTAAAGACAAGAATGTGATTGGAACTAAATGGGTATTCAGAAACAAGATGAATGAACAAGGAGTAGTAGTAAGAAACAAAGCAAGATTGGTATGTAAGGGATACTTGCAGCAAGAAGGAACTGACTATGAAGAAACCTTTTCTCTTGTGGCAAGACTTGAAGTAGTAATAATGTTTTTGGCTTATGCAGCATTTAAGAAATTCAAAGTGTATCAGATGGACGTGAAGTCAGCATTTCTGAATGGAGAATTGGAAGAAGAAGTCTACATTGAGCAACCTGAATGTTTTCCTTTGACTCAAGAAGGAGATATGGTATGTAAACTAAAAAAAACATTATATGGACTAAAGCAAGCACCTAGAACTTGGTATGCAAGATTGGATAAGTATTTGTTGAAATTAGGATTTACAAAAAGAACAAATGACAGTAACTTGTACACAAAATAAATTGAGAATGGATTGTTATTTATAGTTATTTTTGTTGATGACATTATTTTTGGAGGAGAAGATGAAGCTAGTGACAAATTTTCTAATGAAATGAAGAGAGAATTTGACATGAGTATGATTGGAGAAATGAAATACTTTTTGGGATTACAAATAACACAAAACAAAGATGGTATCTTTGTAAGTCAGACAAAGTACTTGAATGATTTGTTGAAAATATTTGGTATAGAGAATTGTAAACTAGTTGGAACACATATGGTTATAGGACATAAACTATCTAGTAAAGATGAGACACCACCATTTGAGTAGAAGAAATATAGATCCATGATTGGTGGATTGTAGTACTTGACACACACTAGACCTGATATAGCACATTTAGTTGGAATGGTAGCAAGATTTCAAGCTAAACCTAGAGAGTCACATTATGTAGTAGTGAAGAGGATACTGAGATATTTAAGAGGTACAACAGACTATGGATTGTGGTATGAAAATTTTGATGATTTTACCCTATGTGCATATACTGATGCTGATTGGGGAGGCAACATTGATGATAAGAAAAGCACTAGTGGTGGAGCCTTTTTTCTTGGAGGAAGATTAGTTTCTTGGTTGAGCAAGAAGTAGAATTGTATTTCATAGAGTACATTAGAAGTAGAGTATGTAGCAGTAGCAAACAATTGTAACCAGATAATTTGGCTGAAGCAAATGCTGAAGGATATTAGAATTAAGTTTGATGAGCCTATTGTCATACATTGTGACAATACTAGTATAGTTAGTATGTCTAAGAATCCTGTATTGCATTCTAAGACTAAGCATATAGAGATCAAGTATCATGTTGTAAGAGAGAAATTTGTAGATAAAGAAGTTAGATTGGAGTACATTAGCACAAAGGAACAGATAGTAGACATATTTACTAAGCCCTTGCTGAAGGATACATTTGATTATCTAAGAGGTATGCTTGGGGTTATGCCCCAACCTAGTCTTGAGTAAAGATGTAGATGGTTGCATCCATCTAGTAGTTTGTGTACCTATCTTTCTTCTGGACTAGATGTTGGTACTTCCTCTATGGGGGAGTATGTGTATATAAGCTGAGTCATGAGGACTCTTGTGAATGTATTTTTTGAACAATTTCTTTTGACATTGAGCTATTGTTTGACATAGTGATGGAATTTCTATCATTGATGTCAATGGGGGAGAGAATCATGAAAAACATTGAGGAACTACATTTGCTAGAGAGATTTAATAGGAAAATGAAGCAAGATTTGATTGATGAAGAGCAACAGAGCAGTTGAGCAGCAATGATTGGATTTTTGGAACATTGGATGTTTTTCATCTATGTTTCCATCAATACCAATGGGGGAGATTGTTAGGAATGAATGCTTGATGATTGGCAGTCATTCTGTAGTAGTGGTTGTTGCATTCATGACTATGATTGTCATTGATGTCAACACAGTGATATTCTGGAGTTTAGCAGAGTAGTAGGCATAGTTTTGTTTTGCACACATGGGATATTGTAGTTGGCATTATGTGTAGTTGATGGTATGTTCTTTGATGTGTTATTAACCTATGGTTAAGAGTGCAAAAATAAATTCATTCATTCATGAAAGTTATAAGCATTTTGGTGGAAGTAGTATTCTGGTAGTGTTCCTGAGTAGCGGTTTTTGGTAATCAGAGGATATCTCCTAATCAGGATGGAATCTAATTTTGTACAGCTAAAAGTGAATTTTAAGACACATTGGTGGTGACATGGTTCACTACACAAATTTTGAGGTCACAGGAGTGAAGAGTTATTACATTTGGAAGCTAACAGTTTTATGTAATTTTTGGTGTAGCATGTTGAAATTATTATTTTGTATTTGCATGCTGACTCATTTGTAATTATTTGAGTGTGGTATAAAGGAAGGAATGTTTTCCTTGTTTTGATATGAGATGGTGATAGTTGTGATATGAAATTGTGAAAGTTGTGATGCGAATGTATGCATGAGGTGAAGAAAAGAGTTAATTCAGTGATAAAGGAAGACTTGCGAAGTATAGAGATCTGGATTTGTGATCTTGTGTAGTAGAGAGTGTGGTTTTGGCATAGTGTAAAGGAGGTAACATATTTCATATTATTCTATTGAATAATCCTAAGATCTATTGGATAGTGAGTTCAAAGATCTTGCCTTGAAGCTGTTTGGGTAGTGGGTCCTTCTATCTTCCATAACTCTTAACTGGGTTTGAATCTTTTAACAGGGATTCAAAATATCCTAATAGGGATTCATATGTAATAAATGTATTTCATAAGACTCCTAAAAAGGTCCATCCTTTCACAAGGAACTTTCATATTAGTGTATCATTTTGTGGGCAACATTCCCACCGGGGTTTACTCTTTGATCAAGAGGTTCCCTAGTTAACATATCTTGTGTTACTGTGTCATTGTGTCTGATTATCTTTCTATGGTTGGTTACTACATTGATTATATGGTTTAAAGATATTGAAGTTGATAAATGGTTTATTTTAACTGATTCACCCCCCCCCCCCCCCTCTCAGTTATCTTGGGGATCTTTGCTTTCTAACAGTTTCATATGTTACTTGAAAAACTATGCTGAAAACACACAAAGGTGGGTTCTAAACAATTATGAAATTATACACATCAATTAGGTGGTTACAATTTTTTATGGTAGGTTTAGCCCCCACTTTAGTAGTACATGAGACTATGTGCATATGCAAGCTAAATTATGAAAATAGCTAATAAAAAAGAATATTCCAAGATTGTTAAATGAAGCCCCTAATATGAAATACCTGCACCAGAACATTAGGAACCATAGTCTACAAAACCATTTTGTCAATTAATAAAAATAAACCACCTAAGGCTTACTAAGAATGGTTAAATTCATGGGTAGCTATATGCCATCCTATTTAGGATCACTAATAAGAAAAGTGAAACATGGCATCAAGTTTATCAAAGAAATTGTGAGTGTGATTTTGTTGAAACATTCTATCAATATGATTCAAGGTAGAATCAAAACAACCCATAGAGAATTTGGAGAGATAGGGAACTAAACCACAATTTTAGCTCAACAAATGGTTTAAAATTAGATCTCTCAAACTCGATCAAGATATGAATGATTAAGTATTAGGTGCAATAAATGTAAAAAAGGAAAATATAAAGCTAAAAGTAAATTATAAAACTTATGTCTTAAATAATGCCTACCTTCACTGTTCAAAGTGTCTTTTTGATAACATGTATTTTTATGGTGTATTGAGGAGGTCAACAAGATGCCAAGGATTAAAATGATTATGTTTGCAATGATCAAGGACTTGAGGCAGGTAGTTGAGGAAAAGATAACTCTTCATGAAGTACATATTGCATCACTATTTAAACTTTTTGAACTTCATTTATTTCCTTTGTGTTTCATATGATTGTGATATTTTATTGATTTAAATAGGACCCAAGTGCTACTATGTATGCTTTTAGGCATTGTGTAATCTCTAGGGAACTGTGTACTCTAGAGGGTCTGTATACCCTCCCAAGAATGGTGCACCCTAGTGGGTACTATTTACCATAGAAAGATGGTACACAACTTTTAATTTAGAAACATTTTTATGTGTATATAATTTACTAATGCCAAACATTTATCATGTGATTATAGTGATGTCATGGAATGTGAGAACACACATGTGGATGACTGATGTCATATCTGCATGGTAGGATGGAAGATTTGAGAAACGGTGACTTGAGTCTCTTGAGAGATAAGGAATTATAATGGGTATCCCATCTTCTAGTGATGAAGTTCTATAATACAATGTTCATTACATGAATGGAGCAGTAGGATGAGGATATGATGGCATTTCATCTCTAGATAGGAGAGATAAATATTATCTTGAAGGATGTTGGTGTGGGAGAACCTAGGGGTTACTTTTTTTAAACCCTCAAATTTTGGTGTGAGATCCAATCAGGATCATGGAGTGAATAAAGACTAGCCAAGAGTCCATTAGGTAAAGTTGTGAAGGTTTACAAGCTATTTGTGTGTTTTTCTAAAGTTGGGCAATTTGAGCCAAGATTGGTCAAGAGTTGCTACGTAAGACAAAATTGGGCAAAATAGGTAGAAGGTCTTGTTTTCATTTTGATTATGTCTAAACGGGTTAGGAAACCATTTAAATTTTTTTGGAATGCATGGTTTGGGTCAATAAATTGTGGTGGACAAGTATGAAAAAGATGCAAAAAGTTGCTAGAGCAACTTTTGCAACTTTTCAATGTTGCATGACAACATTTGGGAAAAAGAATGAAACTTTCCCTAACTTGTGTAAGGGTCAGAAGAATTGATTGAAACATGGTGGGAGGATATATTTAAGCTCTTCTTGATCATTATACACAAGTCGGCATCATTTTGGCATGAATTTCAATACTAATCATTTTGACAATTTTAAATTAATCTGCTAGTGTTCTTGGATTTAGTTTTCATTCAAGTTCAATGTACTAAATCAACAAATCTATCCTTTTAGATAGTTGGAATTGATTATTTTACTACTTTGTGTGTACTACTTTGAGTTCTTATTTTGATTTTTTATATAAATACTTTCCTATCCCTAGTTTTGAGTCTCTGGACCAAATAGGCTATACATAGTTAAAATTGCTCTCATTTGAGTTCCCACTGTGGAAAACACTCAACCCTTGGGGGAATGAAAATGTAGTCTTTATACAATAGTTTTATTTTTGTTAGGGTTCTAGAAGTCATGTTTGTAGATTTTAAACTCTTTCCCTATGTGAGCTCTTCCATAGTGCAACTAGGAAGCAAGAGTATTAGAGGATTATAAATTATAGGAGCTGATTGGTCAAATGGATCCAAGAATTAGAAGATGCTAGATAGGTTCATAAAAAGCCTTCGTTGTGAGTTGGAGGATTGTTGAATCCATCTGGATGGATTTTGAAGAAAAAGACTAAAGAATGGTTTATTTCCTTGCAAAATAGCCCAAATAGGGCTTGCATAATGTACAGATAGATCTTGGACACTAAGACCAACAAAATCTTAAAGATCTTCGAAAAGGGTATCTAGATCACCAATGTTTTCAAGGGGTTGTTTTTAAGAATTTTATTTGAATGCCCAAAAACCTCGGACATGGCGCTACTGGGGACCTAGAAGCCTAAAAGGTGTAAAAACTAGGAATCTTGAAAGCGATGACAAAATGACTTCAAAATTAATCAATAAGAATTATTTGGTGATTGAAATAGATGATTAAGAAGCCCTATACTCTTGCAAGGTTTCTTTTAAAGGGCTAGAAGGTGGTAGATGAACTTAGCCTTGTGAGTTTGATGCAGGAGCATCCTGGGTGTAAGAGAAATCTTGCATCACCCAAAAATATTTCTCATTTTGTTTTTAATAAGGGCTATCTTCTGTAGAGCAGCTATTCATGGAAACTTGCTATTTTTAGTAAGTTGGTCATATGATCTCAAAATGTTATAATTTCACATGTGGAGGTTCAACTCACTCATATTAGCCTTCCAGTAAAGTTTCATTGACAGATAAAGTCTAGCTTTGTAGATATTGAAGATTTTCGGTATTGGCAGCAGGGTACAAAAACTTTAAACTCAGTTTTGAAGGCTCTAGAGTCCCCAGATGAGGTCAAAAGTTTGGGTGATAGGTGCTTGCATGAGTGAAGGTTGTAGAGCGCTTCATGGGCTTTCCAGAATGGGGTTATAATAGTCAATCAGGTCAACTGGTGATGACTTATGGTCTTCGAAAGTTGGGTCACCTGAAATGGCGAAAAATAATTTTCCTTCAAAATTTCTGTTTAGGTTTCAAAAGTTATTTTTGAGCTGACTTTGATGTAATAAATTGTAAAATAAAATAATTCTAAGTTTGGTCGGCCTTGTTGGCTAAATTTCTAGAACCTTCTCGGGCAGTGGAAATTGCCTATATAAAGAAGGCCCGTAGTGTTATCTAGGAAATTCTAGGTAGTAGATCTGGGTAATAATTTGAGGCTTTGTCATACAGAATATTGTAAGGGAATGCACATGTGGCTTTGCACATTATAATTCTAAAAGTTTGTAATTCCACATTTGTGGAGATAATAAGAAGCCAATTTTCTATTCTTGCATATTGTTGTTGTTTCTCTATTTCTGTTATGTGTTTGTGGTATTAAGGGGAGTTCCCTTCATCAAGTGGTATTAGAGTAGGAGTTCTTGAGCATGTAAACAGATCACTGACTATGAGCCAGTTTACACCAAGACTATGGTTAGGGTTTTAGTGCACATCACGAAAATGTCTCCATGAAGAGAACGTGGCAGAAGAGCTAGTGCTGTGACACCTGAGGTTAGAGAGCCACAAAGACAAGTGTGAGCATTGTAAGAAGAGATTCATTGATGAATGAATCTTAATGTCAGAGATGAAAGCAAGGATGAAGCCGAAGAAGAATATCAAGAAGGAGAAGTTGAAATTGTGAACCAGGAGGAAGAAAGACTTTTTTAGGCCATTTCCAAGATTGGGAAAAGACCTAAGATTGAGGTTCCTACATTTTTTAGAAATATTAACCTAGAAGAATTCATGGACTGGATCAATGAATGTGAGAAATATTTTGAGCATGAAGATGTTGAGGATCCTGATAGGGTCAAATTTGTGAAGGCCAGACTAAAAGGTCATGCGAAGATTTGGTGGCAAGAGGTTCGATTAGAGTGAAATAGAAGAGGGAAAGATAAAATCACAAGATGGGATTAGATGGTGGATAAATTGAAGGGACAGTTCATTCTTGTTGATTATGAGCTTGACCTACTAAAGAAAATGCAAAGTTTAAAGCAAGCAGGAAGATCTGTTCAGGAGTATACAGAGGAGTTCTATTGACTCCTCATCAGAATAGGTCATGCAGAAGCTGATAAGGGGAAAGTTGCCTGATACCTTAATGGGTTAAGGCCAAGCATTCAGGAGGAGTTGAATCTGGTTCGAATGAACAGTATTGAGGAGGCATACCAATTTTCCCTAAAAGTAGAGGAAAAGTTGAACAAGAAGTTTGAGAGCAGACATAATAAAAGAAGTCATGGTGGAAGATCTGGTGGACGGTCATATGGTGGTCAAAATGAAGATCCAAAAAAGAAGGATGAGGCTAGTAGCTGCTAGAATGAGAGAGGAAATAATTCCAATAATTTTCAGGATCAGAGTAATAGAGATCAATGAGAAAGAGGAAGAGGACAAGGATCTAGAAGAGGAGGCTTTCGTGGAACATGTTTTCACTGTGGAGAAGAAGGTCATAGGGCATTTGAATGTCTTCAATGTCAAGTTAGAATAGACAAGAGAAATGAAGGCCAGGCCAAAGTTGCACATGTAGATGAAGATGCTAGATTAATAAATTGTGAAGATGCTGAAAGAGGAGAAACACTAATTAATAGAAGAGTCCTGTTGAGTGGTGAGAATGAACTTGAACAAAGGAGGAGCCTATTTTTCACCAGGTGCAAGTGTTAGGGTAAGTGTTGTGATGTGATTATTGATAGTGGAAGCATTGACAATTTGGTGTTAGAAGAGATGGTGAAAAAGTTGAAGCTCAAGAGATAGAAACACCCACATCCATATCAGATTGCCTGGGTAGAAGATAACCACAAGGTCATAGTCAACAAGCAATGCCTAGTGAAGTTCAAGATTGGTGGATACCATGATCAGGCATTGTGTGATATCATATCTATGGATGTATGTCATATGTTTTTGGGTAGACCATGGTAGTTTGAAAGGTGTGATGTACATGATGGTCATATGAATACCTATTCCCTGACAAAGGATGGAGTGTGACATAAGATAAAGCCATTGAATGACATAGAAGAAAAGGTATGTGGTAGTGTAAGAATAACTTTTGTTGATGGAAGAAAGTTCCTAGATGGTATGAGGCATGAGCATGTGTGTTTTTCTTTAATTCCAAAAGATGGTAAAGAGGAAGTAGAAGATGTTCCTATAGAAGTTGTAGATTTGTTGATTGAGTTTTAAGATATTGTATCCAATAATGTGCCTGATGGATTACCACCAGTCAGGAAGATCAGTCATCAGATGGACTTGATCCCAGGAGCAAGTTTGTTGAATAAGGCAGCACATAGAATGACACCTGCAGAAAGTAAGGAGTTGAATAGGCAAGTACATGAGTTGTTGTAGAAAGGATTGACCCATGAGATTCTAAGTCCCTATGCTGTACCAGTGGTATTAACACAAAATAAGAATGGAGAGTGGAGGATGTGTACAGATTCTAGAGCAATAAACAAGATCACAATCAAGTATAAGTTTCCATTGCCACGAATGGATGATATTATAGACTGTTTGAGTGGAGCTATGTATTTCTCAAAGATATATCTGAAGAGTTAATATCATAAGATTCAGATTAGAGAAGGAGATGAATGGAAGACTACCTTCAAGACAAAGTAAGGATTGTATGAGTGGTTAGTCATGCCTTTTGGGCTAACCAATGCACCGAGCACTTTCATGTGGCTCATGAACGAGGTTCTGAAAGAATTTTTGGGTAAGTTTGTCATTGTTTATCTATATGATATTTTGATCTTTAGTAAGACATTGGAGGAGCATATGATGCATATTTCTATGGTATTTTAGAAGCTGAGAGAAGAGAAATTGTTGATTAATTTGAAGAAGTGCAGTTTTGTGAAGAAAGAATTAATGTCTTTGAGATTTGTAGTTTCAGCAGAAGGTCTAAAAATGGACCCAGAGAAGGTATAGACTATCCTTGAATGGCCTACTCCAAGGAATGCTACTGAGGTAAGATCTTTTTTGATGTAGAAGCATCCTGGGTGTAAGAGCAATCTTGCATCACCCAAAAAAAAGTATTTATATTTTTGTATTCAATTAGGGCTATCTTGTGCAGAGCTGCTATTTATGGAAACTTTGTATTTTTAGTAAGTTGGTCATAAATCTTAGAATGTTCTAATTTTACATGTGGAGGTTCATCTTAGTCATATCAGCTTGTCAAAAAAGTTTCATAGCTAGATCAGGTCTAGTTTTGAAGATATTGAAGATTTTCGGTATTGGTAGCAGGGTACAAAAACTTCAGACTCAGTTTTGAAGGCTTTAGAGGCCCTGGATGAGGTTGAAAATTTGGGTGATAGGCAATTACATAGGTCAACCCTGTAGAGCGCTTCATGGTGTTTCTGAAATGGGGTTATAATAGTCCATCGGGTCAACTGGTGATGACTTATGGTCTCTGAAAGTTCGGTCACCTGAAATTGCAGAAAATAATTTTTCTTCAAAATTTCTGTTTGGGTTTCAAAAGTCATTTTGAGGCGACTTTGATGTAATAAATCATAAAATAAAATAATTCTAATTTTGGTTGGCCCTAAGGGCTAAATTTTTGGAACCTTCTTGGGCAGTGAAAATTGCCTATATAAAGAAGGCCCGTAGTGTTGTCTAGGCAGTTCTGGGTAGTAGATCTGAGTAATAATTCAAGGCTTTGTCCTACAAAATATTATAAGGGAATGCCCATGTGGCTTTGTATATTGTAATTTTGAAAGTTTGTAATTTCACATTTGTGGAGATAATAAGAAGCCAATTTTCTGTTCTTGCATATTGTTGTTGTTTCTTTGTTTCTGTATGTGTTTTTGGTATTAAGGGGAGCACCCTTCATCAAGTGGTATTAGAGTAAGAGTTCTTGAGTATGTAAATAGATCACCATCTGTGAGGTAGTTTGCACCAGGATCGTGGTTAGGGTTTTAGCACACATCATGAAAATGCCTCCATGGAGGGAACATGGCAGAAGAGCTGGTGTTGTAACACCCAAGGTTAGAGCACTCTAGAGACAAGTGCAAGCATTCCAAGAGGAGATTCGTAGAGGAATAAATCTTAATGTCAAAGATGAAAGTGAGGATGAAGCCAAAGAAGAAGATCAAGAAGGAGAAGGAGAAGGGGAAGTCAAAGTTGTGAACTAGTAGGAAGAAAGACTTTTTCGAGCTATTTCCAAGATTGAAAAAAGACCTAAGATTGAGGTTCCTACATTTTTAAGAAATCTTAACCCAGAAGAATTGATTGACTGGATCAATGAATGTGAAGAATATTTTGAGTATGAAGATATTGAGGATCCTAATAGGGTCAAATTCATGAAGGCCAGACTGAAAGGTCATGCGAAGATCTGGTGGCAAGAGATTCAATTGGAGAGAAATAGAAGAGAGAAAGATAAAATCACAAGATGGGATCAAATGGTTGATAAATTGAAGTGATAGTTCATTCCTATTGATTATGAGCTTGACCTTCTGAAGAAGATGCAAAGTTTGAAGCAAGAAGGAAAATTTGTTAAGGAGTATACAGAGGATTTCTATCGAATCCTCATCAGAACAGGCCATGCAGAAGCGGATAAGGAGAAAGTTTCTCGTTACCTTAATGGGTTGAGGCCCAGCATTCAGGAGGAGCTGAATCTGGTTTGAATGAATAGTATTAAAGAGGCATACCAGTTTTCCTTAAAAGTAGAGAAAAAGTTGAACAAAAAATTTGAGAGCAGACAAAATGGAAGAGGTCGTGGTGGATGATCTGGTGGATGGTCATATGGAGGCCGAAATGAAGATTTGAAAAAGAAGGATGAGGCCAACAGTAGTCAAAATCAAAGAGGAAATAATTCCAATCATTTCCAAGATCAGAACAATAGAGATCAGAGAGGAAGAAGAAGAGGACAAGGTTCAGGAAGAGGAGGCTTCTGTGGAACATGTTTTCACTATGGAGAAGAAGGTCATAGGGCATTTGAATGTCCTCAATGCCAAGGAAGGATGAATAGGAGGAATGAAGTCTAGGCTAGAGTTGCACATGTAGATGAAGATGCCAGATCATCAAATTTATAAGATGCTGAAAGAGGAGAAACATTGATTAACAGAAGAGTCCTTCTGAGTGGTGAGAATGAACCTAAACAAAGGGGGAGCCTATTTCGCACTAGATGCAAGTGTGAGGGAAAATGCTGTGATGTGATTATTGATAGTGGAAGCACTAAAAATTTGGTGTCAGAAGAGATGGTGAAAAAGTTGAAGCTCAAGAGACAAAAACACCCACATCCATATCGGATTTCTTAGGTGCAGGATGACCACAAGGTCATGGTCAGTGAACAATGCCTAGTAAAGTTTAAGATCAGCGGGTACCAAGATGAAGTACTATGTGATATCATATCTATGGATGCATGTCATATGTTGTTGGGTAGACCATGGCAGTTTGACAGATGTGGTCTACACGATGGTCATGCGAATACCTATTCCCTGACAAAGGATGGAATGCGACATAAGCTAAAGCCATTGAAGGAAACCAAAGAAACCGTATGTGGTAATGCAAGAATAACATTTGTTGATGGAAGAAAATTCCTAGATGGTATGAGGCATGAGCATGTGTGTTTTGATTTAATTCTAAAAGTTGGTAAAGAAGAAGTAGAGGATGTACCTATAGAGGTTGTAGATTTATTGAATGAGTTTCAAGATATTGTATCTGATAATGTACCTGATGGACTACCACCGGTAAGGAAGATCAGTCATCAGATGGATTTGATTCCAGGAGCCAGTTTTCCAAACAAGGTAGCACACAGAATGACACTAGCAGAAAGTGAAGAGTTGAACAGATAAGTACATGAGTTATTGCAGAAGGGGTTGATTTGAGAGAGTCTGAGTCCCTGTGCTGTAACAGTGGTACTAGCACCAAAGAAGAATGGAGAATGAAAGATGTATACAGATTCCAGAGCAATAAACAAGATCACAATGAAGTATAGGTTTTTATTGCCATGAATGGATGATATTATGGATTGTTTGAGTGGAGCTATGTATTTTTCAAAGATAGATCTGAAGAGTGGATATCACCAGATTCGGATCAGAGGAGATGAATGGAAGACTACCTTCAAGACAAAGGAAGGATTGTATGAGTGGTTAGTCATGCCTATTGGGCTAACCAATGCATCGAGCACTTTCATGCGGCTCATGAATGAGGTTCTGAAAGAATTTCTGGGTAAGTTTGTCATTGTTTACCTAGATGAAATTTTGATCTTTAGCAAGACATTGGAGAAACATATTATGCATATTCATATGGTGTTTGAGAAGTTAAGAGATGAGAAATTATTGATTAATTTGAAGAAGTGCAGTTTTGTGAAGAAAGAGTTAGTGTATTTGGGATTTGTAGTTTCAACAGAAGGTCTAAAAATGGACCCAGATTAGGTAAAAGCTATCCTTGAATGGCCTACTCCAAGGAGTGCTACTAAGGTAAGATCTTTTCATGGTCTAGCTAATTTTTATAGAAAGTTTATCAAAAATTTTAGCAGTATTTGTGGTCCCTTGACTGAAATAATGAGAGGGGATAGAAAAGAGTCTAAGTGGAGTAATGGGGTAGAAAAGAGTTTTCAATTGTTGAAATAAAAAGTTACAAAACAACTTGTTTTAGCACTTCTAGATTTGAATAAGGTGTTTCAAGTAGACTGTGATGCTAGCGGTACTGCAATAGAAGTTGTTATGTGCCAAGAAGGTAAACCTGTTGCTTATTTCAGTGAGAACTTAAACGATGCCAAGAGAAAATATTCTATTTATGATCAGGAATTTTATGGTATAGTTCAGGCATTGAAGAAGTGGAGACACTATCTACTTCCTAAAGAGTTTGTTTTGTATACTGATCATCAAGCTTTGCAATATTTGCATAGTCAAGGAAAGTGGAATCAAAGGTATTTGAAATGGGTTGAGTTTTTGCAGAGTTATACATTTGTTTCAAAACACAGAAGTGGAAAGTCTAACAGGGTTGCAGATGCACTTAGCAGAAGGCAACCATTGCTAATAGAGATGCAAATTGAGGTGGTTGGGTTCAAGAAACTCAAGAATTTGTATCCAGAGGATCCTGATTTTGGTGAAGCTTGGAAAGCTTGTAAAGAACCTGTTACTCTAGACAGGACAAAATGGCTAGAATTTATCATCCAGGATGATATGTTATTCAGAGGGAGTCAATTATGCATTCCACAAAGTTCTATGAAGGAGAATCTCATCAAAGAGAAGCATAGTGGAGGATTGGCTGGACATTTTGGTCATGATAAAACCCTTACTTTGGATAGTGAGAATTATTATTGGCCACAGTTGCAGCAAGATGTGAAGAAGTTTGTATAGAGTTGTAGAGTATGTCAGATGGTGAAAGGAGTGAAGCAAAATATAGGGTTGTATCAGCCACTACCTATACCAGAGAAACCTTGGGAGGATATCAGTATGGACTTTGTTCTTGGTTTACCAAGGACACAGCGGGGACTTGATTCAATTTTTGTGGTAGTTGATAGATTTTCAAAGATGGCACATTTTATTCCCTGCAAGAAGACTAATGATGTTGTTCATGTAGCAGAATTATTTTTCAGAGAAGTAGTGAGACTACATAGTTTGCCAAAGACCATAGTTTCAGATAGAGACACTAAGTTCATTAGATATTTTTGGCATACATTATGGAAGAAGTTGAAAATAGATTTGAAGTTCAGTTCATCACATCATCTATAGACTGATGGACAGATAGAGGTGGTGAATAGGAGTTTGGGAAATTTGCTAAGATGTTTGGTTGGAGATAAGCCAATAGGATGGGATTTGATTTTACCACAGGCGGAATTTGCATACAATAATTCTGTCAACAGGAGCATTGGTAAATCACCATTCTAGATTGTATATGGGAGTAGTCCCAAAAATGCATCTGAGTTGAGAAAGATAGATAAAGGAGAAATAAGTAGTGTTGAAGCTGAGTCTTTTGCAGAATATTTGAAGAACATCCATGAGGAGGTGAGGAAGCATATTACCAAGATGAATGCATAGTATAAGGCTAAGGTAAATGAGAAAAGGAGGCATAAGCAATTTTAGGTTGGAGATGAAGTCATGGTTCATTTGCAGAAGGTGCAATTTCCGGTTGGTACATATAACAAGTTGAAAATGAAGAATTTTGGGCCATGTAAGACACTGAAGAAGCATGGTTCAGGAAATACATATGAGGTTGAGTTGCCTACTGAGCTGAATATTTCACCAGTGTTTAACATTTCAGATTTGACAGAGTATCATGAGGGAGGTGTTGAAGATGAGGTTACAACAGCATAGTAGAGTATTCCAGTAACCAGTTTAGATATCAAGGAGATTGAAGACATACTAGATAGTCATGTTGGCAAAAGCACAAGGAATAGGACATATGAAGAGTATTTGGTCAAATGGAAAGGATGACTTATTGAAGATTCATCATGGCTAATGAAGGAGGAGGTTAACCGTCTTGGTTTTCCTCTACATACCTGAGTTGTAACAGGGTCACTTCTCAAATTACCCCAGGTGTCTAATGCAGGAGCATCCTGGGTGTAAGAGCAATCTTGCATCACCCAAAAAAAAATATTTATGTTTTTGTATTCAATAAGGGCTATCTTGTGCAGAGCTGCTATTTATGGAAACTTGTTATTTTTAGTAAGTTGGTCATAAATATCAGAATGTTCTAATTTTACATGTGGAGGTTCATCTCAGTCATATCAACCTGCCAGCAAAGTTTCATGGCTAGATCAAGTCTAGTTTTGAAGATATTGAAGATTTTTGGTATTGGCAGCAGGGTACAGAAACTTCAAACTTAGTTTTGAAGGCTTTAGAGGCTCTGAATGAGGTTAAAAATTTGGGTGATGAGCGCTTACACAAGTTAAGCCCGTAGAGTGCTTCATGACATTTTTGAAATGGGGTTATAATAATCCATCAGGTCAAATGGTGATGACTTATGGTCTCCATAAGTTGGGTCACCTGAAATTGCAAAAAATAATTTTCCTTCAAAATTTATGTTTGGGTTTCAAAAGTCATTTTGAGCTGACTTTGATGTAATAAATCATAAAATAAAATAATTCCAAGTTTGGTCAGCCCTAAGGGCTAAATTTTTGGAACCTTCTCGGGCGGTGAAAATTGCCTATATGAAGAAGGCCTGTAGTGTTGTCTAGGCAGTTCTGGGTAGTAGATCTGAGTAATAATTTGAGGCTTTGTCCTACAAAATATTGTAAGGGAATGCCCATGTGGCTTTGCATATTGTAATTTTGAAATTTTGTAATTCCACATTTGTGGAGATAATAAGAAGCCAATTTTCTGTTCTTGCATATTGTTGTTGTTTCTCTATTTCTGTGTGTTTGTGGTATTAAGGGGAGCACCCTTGATCATTTTCATGGTTTGGCTGGCTTTTACAAAAAGTTTATCAAAAATTTTAGCAGTATTAGTGGACCCTTAACTGAAACAATGAGAGGAGATAGAAAAGAGTTTAAGTGGGCTAATGGGGCAAAAAAGAGTTTCCAATTGTTGAAACAAAAAGTTACAGAACAACCTATTTTAGCACTTCTAGATTTTAATAAGGTGTTTCAAGTAGATTGTGATGCTAGTGGTACTGCAATAGGAGCTGTTATGAGCCAAGAAGGTAAACCTATTGCTTATTTTAGTGAGAAGTTGAATGATGCCAAGAGTAAATATTCTATTTATCATCAGAAATTTTATGCTATAGTTCAGGCACTAAAGAAGTGGAGACACTATCTACTTCCTAAGGAGTTTTTTTTGTATACTGGTCATCAAGCTTTGCAATATTTGAATAGTCAAGGAAAGTAGAATCAGAGGCATTTGAAATGGGTTGAATTTTTATAGAGTTATACATTTGTTTTGAAACATAGGAGTGGAAAGACTAATAGGGTTGTTGATGCTCTTAGTAGAAGGAAACTATTGCTGACAGAAATATAGATTAAAGTGGTTGGGTTCAAGGAACTCAAGAATTTGTATCCAGAGGATCCTAATTTTGGTAAACCTTGGAAAGATTGTATAGAACCTGTTACTCTAGATAGGACAAAATGGCTGGATTTCATCATCCAGGATGATATGCTATTCAAAGGGAGTCAGTTATGCATTCCATGAAGTTCTATGAGGGAGAATCTCATCAAAGAGAAGCATAGCGGAGGATTGGCTAGACATTTTGGTCGTGATAAAACCCTTTCTTTGGTTAGTGAGAATTATTATTGGCCACAGTTGTAGCAAGATGTGAAGAAGTTTGTACGGAGTTGCAGAGTATGTTAGATGGTGAAAGGAGTGCAGCAGAATATAGGGTTGTATCATCCATTACCTTTACCAAAGAAGCCTTGGGAGGATATCAGCATGGACTTTGTTCTTGGTTTACAGAGGACTCAGTAGGGACATGATTCAATTTTTGTGGTGGTTGACAAATTTTTTAAGATGGCACATTTCATTCCCTGCAAGAAGACTAATGATGATGTTCATGTAGCAGAATTATTTTTTAGAGAAGTAGTGAGACTACATTGTTTGTGAAAGACCATAGTTTCAGATCGGGACACTAAGTTTGTTGGATATTTCTGGCACACATTATGGAAAAAGTTGAAGATATATTTGAAGTTTAGTTCATCACATCATCCATAGACTGATGGATAGGTAGAGGTGGTGAATAGAAGTTTGCAAAATTTGTTAAGTTGTTTGGTTGGAGACAAGCCAATAGGATGGGATTTGATTTTACCACAGGCAGAATTTGCATACAATAATTCTGTCAACAGGAGCACAGGTAAATCACCATTCCAGATTGTATATGGAAGTAGTCCAAGAAATGCATCTAAATTGAGAAAAATAGATAAAGGAGAAATAATTAGTGTTGAAGCTAAGATTTTGCAGAATATTTGAATAACATCCATGGGGAGGTGAGGAAGCACATTACCAAGATGAATGTACAGTATAAGGCTAAGGTAGATGGTAAATGGAGGCATAAGGAATTTTAGGTTGAGGATGACATCATGGTTCATTTGTGGAAGGAACAGTTTTCAGTTGGGACATATAACTAGCTAAAAATGAAGAAGTTTGGACCATGTAAGATATTGAAGAAACATGATTCAGGAAATGCATATGAGGTAGAATTTCCTAGTGAGCTGAATATTTCACCAGTGTTTAACATTTTAGATTTGACAGAGTATCATGAGGGAGGTGTTGAAGATGGCATCACAATAGCACAATGGAGTATTCCAGCAACTAGTTCAAATACCAAGGAGATTGAGGACATATTAGATAGTCAAGTTGGTAGAAGCACAAGGAACAGGACATATGAAAAATATTTGGTCAAGTGGAAATGATGACCTATTGAAGATTCATCATGGCTGACAATGGAGGAGGTTAACCTTCTTGGTTTTCCTCTGCACACCTAAGTAGTGATAGGGTCACTTCTCAAATTACCTCAGGTGTCTGATGTAGGAGCATCCTGGGTGTAAGAGAAATCTTGCATCACCCAAAAATATTTCTGATTTTGTTTTCAATAAGGGCTATCTTGTGTAGAGCTACTATTTATGGAAACTTTCTATTTTTATTAAGTTGGTCATACGATCTTAGAATGTTCTGATTTCACATGTGTAGGTTCATCTCACTCGTATCAACCTGCTAGTAAAGTTTCATTGACAAATCAAGTCTAGCTTTGTAGATATTGAAGATTTTTGGTATTGGCAGTAGGGTACAGAAACTTTGAACTCAATTTTGAAGGCTTTAGAGGCCCTAGATGAGGTCAAAAGTTTGGGTGATGGGTGCTTGCATGAGTCAAGGCTATAGAGTGCTTCGTGGCCTTTCCAGAATGGGGTTATAATAGTCAATCAGGTCAACTTGTGATGACTTATGGTCTTCGAAAGTTGGGTCACCTGAAATGGCAGAAAATAATTTTCCTTCAAAATTTCTATTTATCTTTCAAAATTTATTTTGGAGCCGACTTTGATGTAATAAATTGTAAAATAAAATAATTCTAAGTTTGGTTGGCCTTGTTGGCTAAATTTCTAGAACCTTCTTTTGCAGTGGAAATTGCCTACATAAAGAAGGCCCATAGTGTTTTCTAGGTAGTTCTGGGTAGTAGATCTAGGTAATAATTCAAGGCTTTGTCCTACAAAATATTGTAAGGGAATGCCCATGTGGCTTTGCACATTGTAATTTTGAAAGTTTGTAATTCCACATTTGTGGAGATAATAAGAAGCAAATTTTTTGTTCTTGCATATTGTTGTTGTTTCTCTATTTCTGTTATGTGTTTGTGGTATTAAGGGGAGTGCCCTTCATTAGAGTTCATGGTGGAAGAGTGAGCACTTGAATTGGTAGTGGAGCTCTCAGAAAGTAGGGGGGAAATAGATTTTAATCCTCCTAAGGTAGTAGGGTTCTAGAAGAATAAGAATCCCTAAAAAACCTCAAAGAGACTTCAAGAAGAACTAGGATTCATTCTTAGGAGAGACTCCCTATCAAAGTGGTATAAGAGCCTAAAAATTTGGGCTATTGTGAGTAGAATGTTGTATACTAAATTAGTTGGAGAATCCAAGATGGTGACTAATGTAGAGTTGGCCAAGAAGGTAGAAGATCATTGAGAAGAAAACATGTTTTTTAGGGAAATATTAGATCATTGTGATATTGCTCTCATGATTTAACTGTGTAGTTTTTTGAGTCAAACTAATTGAACCAAAAAACTACATAGTTAAATCTTGATAGCAATATCACAATTTGACTTGCTATGGAAAATATCTCCTACTTATCAATATTATATCAACTAGAGTTCAACCTAGGTGAAGTAGGAGTGAAGACTGGAGAAGTTAGTGAGAAGATATAAGACAAGGTTAAGACAATGGCAGTGGAAGATGAGATCCCTAAGTCAGACCCTTTCATCCAAGAAGAACCCTTTGTCAAGGCCCTCAATGCTATGAGTGGAAAAGTCTTAGAAGGAATACTTATTTTCAGTGGTAAAATGGAACCTGACTTAGTTATGGATTGGATTGAAGTTTTATAGAACCATTTTGTATATTATAGTGTAAGTGAAGCATAAAATGTTAAGTTGGCCAAATCAAGAGTGAGGGGGGCTACTTTGGTATGGTGGAAGTTTGTCCAAGTTGAAGGACAAAAGGAAGGTAAGAATCCCATCTCCACTTGGAAAAGCATGATTGCTAAGATCAAAGAAACATACATCCATGATGACTATGAGATTCAACTCCATAGGAAGAGACAAAACTTGAGACATAAAGAACTATATGTGAGAACCTATACAAAGGAATTCAAAAATTTGTGTTTGAGATCCTATGTGATAGAAGATGAAAGTATCAAAGTAGAAATACACTTGAATGGGTTAAGTTGGAGTATCCAAGTAGAGATTAGTTTTTTAATTCCTACTATAGTCCACAAGTGTTATCAATTGGCCCTTAAGGTGAAAGATAGAAGTAAAAATAAGTATGAGAAAGGTAACAAGAGTAGAGGAGGAGGAAGAGATAATAGAGGTCACAAAGGAAGTTTTGGTGGAATAACTACGAACCAAAGATCCCAAGGGGACTCTAAGTTGGAAGAGAAAAGTGGGGATTCTAGTAGAAGAGACAACTATAGAGGAAGGGGGTCTAGAAGAAATATCAAAGCTAGGTCTGGAGGATTTGGAAGAGGATCCTACTTCTCCACCATGAAATGCTACAATTGATATCATGTTGGACACCCTACCTAGATAGATTCCCTGAGAAGTCTTCTGCATCCCAAGCAAGGGATAGAAGAGTCAAGTATGTGCAATAGAACACTACAAGTGTTAAATCACTAGACGTGAGTTTAGACTTAGAGGTTGAAGAGAACCTTATGATAAGGAGAGTCTTAATAAAAGAATTGGTGATGGAGGATCCAAGCCAAAGTAGATCCTTGTTGAGGATAAATTTTAAAATGATGGGTAAAGCGTGAAACATTGTTGGGAATTCAGGGTCTATAGATAACATAATATCAGAAGAGGTAGTAAACAAGTTGAAATTGAAAAGAATCCATCATAGTAATCCTTATAGGGATACTTGGCTCAAAAAGAGAAAAATGTTTTGGTCAATGAGAAGAATTTGGTGGAGTTCACCATAGGAGGCTATAAAGAAAATATTTTGTGTCACATATTTCCAATGGATGCATGCCACCTACTACTAGGTAGGCCATGAAAATATGATATAAAAGTAGTCCATCATGAGGAAAAGAATTCACACTTCCTTTGAAAAGATGGAGTCACTTGTAGAATACAGTCTATAGGAGATAGAGAAGAGGGTAAGTCTAGTGGCCCTAATGTGTTTCTAGGTGGTGAAAAATATTTCTTAGACACTCTCAGAGAAGGAGAAGGATTTTGGTTTTTACTGATTGTGAAACCAAAAGATGAGAAGAAAGACATGACAATGGACATTCCTATAGAGGTAAAAATCTTGGTAGATAAATTCAAGGACATCATAAGTGATGGAACCCCTACTAATTTACCTCCACAATGAGAATAAGTCATCAGATAGATCTCATTCTAGTCAATTCCTTGCCTAACAAAGTTCCATACAAGATGACTCCTAAGAAGAACAAAGAAGTGGCTAAACAAATTCAAGAGCTTCTTGATAGTGGAATGATAAAGAAGAGTATTAGCCCATGTGTAGTTCCAAAACTCTTAGCACCCAAGAAGGGAGGAACATGGAGGTTATCTGTTAAATCTAAATCCCTCATTAGGATTACTATTAGGTATACGTTCCCTATATTTAGAAGTGAGGATATTATGGATTGTTTATGGGGTGCATAGTACATCTCCATGATAGACCTTAAAAGTGGCCATCACCAAATAAGAATCAAGGAGGAAGATGAGTGAAAGATAATATTCAAAACCACTAAAGGCCTTTATGAATATCTTTTCATGCCACTTGGACTCACCAATGCCCCTAGCACATTTATGAGGCTCATGAATGATGTCCTCAAATATTTTATTGGTAAATTTATGGTATTTTACTTAGATTATATATTAATTTTTAGCAAAACTAAAGAGGATCATTTTGAGCATTTAGGAATTGTACTTAAACATTTTCATGAAGAACAACTAACCATAAATATGGAGAAATGTGAGTTTATGAAATAAGAGCTTGTGTATTTAGGCTTTGTAGTCTCAAAGGGAGATTTGAAGGTGGATACATCAAAGGTGGAAGTAATCCTAAGTTGGCCTACTCCCAAGACAACTAGTGAGGTTAGGGATTTACATGGATTGGCTAAATTCTATAGGAAATTTATAAGGAACTTTAGAGGAATTTGTGCTCCTATACTTGATACAATCAAATGAGGTTTGAAAGATAAGTTTCAATGGACAAAAGTAGAAGATAAGGGATTTGAAGTTTTGAAGCAAAACATAGCTACACAGCCTATACTAGTACTACCTAGTTTTGATAAACTCTTCACCATAGAGTGTGATGCTAGCAACAATGTAGTTGGGGTAGTTTTAAGTCCAGAAAATAGACCAGTGGCATTTTATAGTGAGAAACTAAATGAAAAAAAGAAAAGGTACTCATCCTATGACCTAGATTTATATGTAGTTGTTCAAGCACTTAAGAAATGGAAGCATTATCTATTGGCCAAAGAGTTTTTTGTTTACACTGACAATCAAGAACTCAGTTTCCTTAAGTCACAAGACAAGTTGAGCTATAGACACATCAAATGGGTATAATATTAGAAGACTTCCACATTTACAATATAGAATAAGATAGGGGAGTGTAACAAGGTTGTTGATGCCTTAAGTAGAAGGCTACTCATAGTCCAAGAAGTACAGTTGAAGAACATAGGAGTTGAAAGTTTCCAAAACCTCAACAAGGTGGATGAAGACTTTGCAGAAGCGTATAAGGTATGCCAAGAGTTATGTAATAATTTCTAGAGTAAGCATGTAGATTACACATTACAGGAAGGAATCCTATTTAAGGGTGGATAGTTATGTCTGCTGAGGGGGTACATGAGAGAGAATTTGGTTCAGTAAAATAACAATAGAAATTTATGTGGACACTTTGGATTGAAAAAGACTTTGGATTTGGTTCAAAGGTTATGTTATTGGCCCAAGATGCATAAGGACATAAGGAGGTATGTTCATTAGTGCACAATTTATGAAAGGGATAAAGGGACCTCCCCCAATGCTAGTCTTTATAAACCATTACCAATTCCCAATAGGCCTTGGGAATGTGTAATTATGGACTTCATTGTTGGTTTTTCCAAAAAAAGATTGGTTTTGACAATATTTATGTTGTTGTAGACAAGTTTAGTAAAATTTGTCATTTTATTCCTTGTAAAGTGACTCATGATACCAATCATATAGCTATTTTTCTTTCGAGAATTCATTAGAATTCATGGACTACCAATTAGTATAGTATTAGAAAGAGATATTAATTTTATGGGGCATTTTTGGAAAACCTTAAGGAAAATATTGGGCACTAACTTAGCATTTGGGTTTACATACCATCCCCAAATGGATGGCCAAATAGAATTTGTCACTAGGAAACTTGGGAACCTTCTCAAAAATTTAACCAAAGAGTATGGTCAAGATTGGGATCAAATGATTCATCAAGAATACTTTTTTAATGATGACATTGTGCATAGAACAACAGGGAAGATCCCTTTTGAAATTGTCTATGGAATGCACCTAGGAGTGTATATGAACTTAGAGACATCAAAGACATGGAAGGAAGAAGTGAACATGCTGAAGACTTTGTCCAATTTATGGAGGAAGTGCATGAGTAGGTGAGAAAAAATATGATTTAGAACTCTCAAAAGATAAAGGAGAAGCTTGATGTCAAGGGGAAAGATATACAGTTTGAAGTGGGAGATTCAGTCATGGTCCATCTAAAAAAGGATATACTTTAGAAAGGAGTTCCAATTAAACTATAGATGATGAGAATAGGCCCTTGCAAAATTTTGGCCGAATATGGCACCATTGCATATAAGATAGATTTACCAACAAACCTAGTTCTGTCTCTTTTTTTCAACTTAGCAGACCTAGTATAGTATAAAGGTCAGAGTCCTAAAGGTAGTGAAGAAGCTCCTAATGTTGGGTATGTGCAGGATCATGGTATGCCAAAAAATGGTGATGTGAAAAAGAAGTCCTGATTGATAGACTCTGAAAAACAACTATAACTTTCAAACAATATAACATTTTTGAAATCTAAAACATACATCATATTCCATGCTTCACCTAATACAATAATAATAAACAATTCTTTTGATTTGATGAAGTTTAGACTAAGTTAAGGTGGATAGAAATGAGAGTTTTTAAATTTAGGAAAATTTGTAGCAAAAAATCATAATTAATTATTTAGTTGGAAAAAAAATACAAAAAATATATATCACATCCAGACATGAGTCTACTACTTTTATCTATAATCTTATAAAAAAATATAATCATTTGATTTTGTTTAATGTGATTAGACATACACCTACTTATTATCTTTCTAGATGTGATTGATAGAATTATTGAAAAATAGCTATAACTTTCAAACTGTATAACATTTTTAAAATCTAAAACATGTGTCACATTCTATGCTTTTCCTACTACAATAAAAATAAAAAAAGTTTTGAATATGATAAAGTTTAGACTAAGTTAACATGGTTAGACATGAGTGTTTTTGTATTCTCAAAATGTTGTAGAAGAAAAATCATAATTAATTATTTACTTGGAAAAAAATTACAAAAAAATATGTGTCACATACAGACATGAGTATACTACTTGTATCTAGAATATTGTAAAAAAAACTATCATTTGATTGTGTTTAAGGTGGTCTAACATACACCTACTTATTCTAGTTTACCTGAAAATTTCATACTACTACATTGAAATTTAAAATTTTAAACATATAGAATAATTTTTTTTCAAAAAAGGCATAGTAGCTTAGAAACTAAATTCAATTTTCTATAGGTTCTCTTCTTACATATTTTTGATATAATATTTATAACTTGTTCAAATTTTTTTGTCAACTTGCCAAAAATTGATTGTCTGAATTTTCATTGCCACTTAAGGGCCTAGTTTGGCATACCATGATCCTACACATACCTTATTGCGGAGATGGAAAATGGCCTGACATTACCTTCCCCACGTAAGCCTACAACAGAGAAGGTGTTAGATTCAAGGATTAAAGAAAAGACTAGACACAAGAACTACATAGACCATCTAATCAAGTGGACCCATATGCTTGAAACAAAAGATACTTGGGTACATGAGGGTGATTTAAAAACTCTAGGAATTGATCTTGCATTACTATCACTGAATGTGACTTAAGCTCTTTTCTTTTGGGGGAGAATGGTCCAACACCACCTAGGGGTTACTTGTTTTAAACCCTCATATTTTGGTGTGAGATCCAATTAGGATCATGGAGTGAATAAAGACTATCCGAGAGTCCTTTAGGTAAATTTGTGAAGGTTTGCAATCTATTGTGTGGTTTTCCAAAGTTGGGCAATTTGAGCCAAGATTAGCCAAGAGTTGCTATGTAAGCCAAAATTGGGAAAAATAGCTAGAAGTTCTTATTTTCATGTTGATTATATCTAAAAGGTGTTAGGACACCATTTCACATCTTTTAGAAACCATGGTTTTGGAAAATACATTGTAGTGGACAAGAATGAAAAAGATGCAAAAAGTTGCTAGAGCAACTTTTCAATGTTGCATGACAACATTTGGGAAAAAGGATGAAACTTTCCCTAAGCTAGTTAAGGGTCTGAAAAATTAGTTGAAACATGGTGGGGGTACATATTTAACCTCTTCTCATAATTTTACATATGTTGGCATCATTTAGGCATGAGTTCCAATACTAAGAATTTTGACAGTTTTAAGTTAATCTGACTGTGTTCTTGGATTTGGTTTTCATTCAAGTTCAATGGAATGAATCAACAAATTTTTCCTTGTAGATAGTTGGAATTGATCATTTTACTACTTTGTGTGTACTAGTTTAAGTTCTTTTTTTGATTTGTTTATGTAAATAATGTCTCCTTCATAGTTCTAAGTCTCTGGACCTAACAAGGTGTACATAGTTAAAATGACTCCCATTTGAGTTCCCACTATGGAAAACACTCAGCCCTTGGGGGAATGAAAATGGATTCTTTGTACAGTAGTTTGATTTTTTTAGGGTTCTGGAAGTAGTGATTTTGGATTTTAAAATATTTCCCTAGGCGAGATCTTCCATAGCCTGAGTAGGAAGAAAGAGTATCAGAGGCATATAACTTGCAGGAGTTGATTGGTTGAATGAATCTAATAATTGGAAGATTATAGGTAGGTTCATACAAAGCATTGGTTGCGAGTTGGAGGATTGTTGAATACATTTGGATGGATTTTGAAGAAAAAGACTAAAGACTAGTTTGTTTCTTTGCAAAATAGCCCAAAGAGGGTTTGGACAATGTATAGATAGATTGGAAACTGAGACCAAAAAAATCTTAAAGGTCTTTGAAAATGGTATCTAGATCACCAATGTATTCAAGGGGTTGTTTGTAATAATTTTGTGTTAAAGCCCAAAAACCTCAGACATAGGGCTACTAGGGACCTAGAAGACTAAAAGGACTAAAAACTAGGAATCTTGAAAGCGATGAGAAAATTACTTCAAGAATGATTAAGAAGAACCATTTGGTGGTTGAAAGAGATGATTCACAAGCCCTAGACTCCTACAAGGTGATTGTGAAAGGGATAGAAGGTGCTAGATGATCTTACCCTTGTGAGTTCATGGTGGAAAAGTGAGCACTTGAATTGTTAGTGGAGATCTAGGAGAGTAGGGGGTACAATGATTTGGATCCTACCAAGGTAGTAGTGTTCTAGAAGAATAAGAATCCCTAAAAACTGCTAAAAGAAACCTAGAGAAGAACTAGGATTATTTCTTGGGAGAAACTCCCTATCAGATGTATATTGTATTAGGGTATGTGCAAGATTATTAGGGGCCGAAAGGTGGAAATGTTAAAAAATACTATTTTCATCTGCCTAAAACAACTAGTTTTCAGGTTGATTTTTTACCTTGGTTGTTGGTACACCTAGCCATGAAAAATAACTAGTTATATTAGATATCAAAAAATTATCTGAAATCTTATATGTATCAGATACAAGATACATATCCAAAATATGATGTGGATGTATAAATAATATTGTATATAATATTAATTATAATATTATATATATTATAATATTAAATTATATTAATATTATATCAATAATTATATATATAATATATTATATATATTATATTATAATAGTATATTATATATATAATATATATAGATAATACACACACAAATGATTTCAATGTATCTGATATCTGGTACCTTTGGTAATATAAAATTGATTTTTATAACAATTCTGGGTCATTTTCAACCATCATTGTTGAAGAAATGGATCTGATATCTGAACCTTATTTGATATTTGATCTCAAGAGGAAGATTTTTTATCAAATAAACCACGAGTTATACTTGTCAGTGCATAATTATTCATTTTTTATCAATTATTTACATTTTTGTATTTTTTTGGTTTAAATCAGGTTTTTTAAAATTTGAGAATATTTATAATTTTTAAAACTACATGTTAATTATTCGAATTTGTAAATCTATCAGGTATGGAAGATAATCTTTATAATCTTGGGCTTGGAAATCCACATCTCGAAAACTCTCAGCTTAGAAACCTACAACCCACTAACCCACATGCACAAAACCTTCAATCTACAAATAATCAACCTATAGAAGAGCTCATAACCAAAAACTTGAATCAATTGAGGAGTATTAGAGATGTTTATAATATGATGCCTAGATTAGCACCAATGTTTAATATATTAGAATAATTGATAGGGAATATGGAAATCCTGAGTACGCAACATAATGCTACACTTTGATTATGAGAAACATTGCATGCCTTGTATAGTTATATGTTGGATTATGATAGGGTGAAGACCCTTAGAATAATAAAAAATTAATAGATTCCCTATTTGTGAATCCTTGTAGTAGAATAAAAAATAGGAATGAGAGAGAAAGGGATGAAAAAATACCTAGAAACCAAGTAAAGGATTATTAGTCAAAGATACGTAAGGTAGTTCACTAGTTATAAAGAAGCCATTTTAGGGATAAAATTCCCTCAAATCTTGGAATTAGTGAATAATATTAGATCTATGAATTATTTTATTGAATGTTAATCTTAGTAGTAAAGTAGATAAATGTAAAACATTTTAATGAATTAAAATTTTAGGTGTAGATGCAGAGGAAGTTCTATTAATTCAAAATTGAGGGGGTAGGTCAAGTTAGTGATGGACATCTATCAATGATGACATTTGTAGTTTGAATGTCTCTAACCACAAGTAAACAAAAAATTATGCAAAGGAAACTCTAAAACTTAGTAAATAACAACTAAAGTCGAAGCTAAGTTTTAAGGAATCTCATGGTGAGATGCTTGCAACACACAACTCAAAACTTTGATAGGAAAAAATGACTCATATACCTTCACAATGTGAGATGCAAAATGTAATAGAACATAAAGTGAAGTCTACAACAAGTAGTCCCTATTCATGCCAAGAAAAATCGTTTGTGAGTGCGAGCTATAACAAAACTCAATCTGAATTACAAACTCTTTGTTTTTACAAAATTCTAGATATTCTGATATGGTTTCTTAGTAAATCTGTTAGACTAAATTATATTACTCTAAACAATAATATATAAGACTTTATGGGGGTGATTTCATAGGCCATTGATTATCAACAAAAATGAAAACCTTCTTAAGGTAGTATATTGATGGAAAGAATTGACTGGACTCGTTATACCTTACGAGTATGTTGGGCTTGCTTTTGATTTGACTCTTTCTTTAAGTCAATTGTGGCTAAAAATTCATCATTTTTTTAATCAAGTTTTAGCTTAAGACAACGATGCATTATGGCTGATCTGTTGTGTATGGTGTACTCCTAATGCTCTATCATAAGATTTTTCTTTGTATAGGGTTTTGGGTCCCTTCAAAACCTATTTTTTCCATTAATCAAAACAATGCATTTACATACTTTACTTGATAATTAACCAAAACCAGAAAAGCATATCCATTTTCTTGTCTCTTTAGAGAAAATCATGGCTCTATGTGATTTAAAATGTCATATTTTAAAATAAAACATATATAGACCAAATACATATTTAAAAATAGTCATAAAGTTATGTTGAAAGTTTATTTAAATGGAAATAAAATTTTAATTAGAAAAATGCCACAATATGATCACTGTAGAATTTAGACATAAATGATATTAGCTATATTTACATTATTATATTTGTTTGCTTTTATCAACATTTTGGACCAGATTATCTATTTTTTACATCAACTTTTCAAATTACACTATTCAAATTACACTAGATGATCCATTATTAAGATATTAGTTATCAAACATCCTAAACAACGTACATTCTATCCAGTTTCTTGATGAAGATGACTTATATACCAACTGCACATCATATACCCAGTCTGAGAAATTAGTGTTCTGTAGTGCCCTAAAGAACTTATCCAAACTCATTTTCTTTCAACAGGAATGGCATGTGATAACTGTTAAAGCAGTTGCCCGCATAATCAATGCTAAGATGAAGGAAAGGATACTTTTGTTTGATTGCCTTTGAATTCTCACATATGAGTTTTAAAATCTTAACAGTGATTAAAGTATCTAAACTTTGGCCGAATCCTATCGACAGGAAAACTACCATAAAAAGTTTTGTTGTGTGAATCAATCAAAAAGAAAATTTGAAGGCCGACAGCAATTATCAAAGCCTTTTCCTGTCCCAAGATCTGTAATTGTGGCACTTCTTTCAATGGGAATGACGAGCTGACTAGTGAAGTACTACTCTACACGTTCAATGCATGGGTTGTTAACAAGTGCGCGTACACTCAGCTCTGACTTGTGTTCTAGGAACTTCTTCATATGCTGATTATATCTTTCACTTTCTACATAATAGGGGATGGGATACAGTTATCCATCATGTTTCAATAGTAGCTCATTTCTTATTGGCCCATTTTTTCAATTTAAAATATAATTAAAAGTTTATTAATAATTTTTTTTATATACGATAAGAAGTCTATTTGTAATAGTAGTTAAAATTTAAAGGTTTTAATTGGAGGACTTGTACAATTTTATTGGTAGTAATAGGACATAACTCCTCTCTACTTGTGCACAAGTACTGGTGATGAAGGGTGCTCTCCTTAATACCGCAAGCACATAATAGAAATAGAGAAACAACAACAATAATATGCAAGAACTAGAAAATTGGCTTCTTATTATCTCCACAAATGTGGAATTACAAACTTTCAGAATTACAATATGGAAAGTCACATGGGCATTCCCTTACAATATTCTGTAGGACAAAGCCTCGAATCAATACCTAGATCTACTACCCAGAACTGCCCTAGACAACACTACGAGCCTTCTTTATATAAGCAATTTCCACCGCTTGAGAAGGTTCTAGAAATTTAGCCCTTAGGGCCGACCAAACTTAGAATTATTTTATTTTACAATTTATTACATCAAAGTCGGCTCAAAATGAGTTTTGAAACCCAAACAGAAATTTTGAAGAAAAATTATTTTCCACCATTTCAGGTGACCCAACTTCCGAAGACCATAAGTCATTGCCCGTTGACCCGATTGGCTATTATAACCCCATTCTGGAAATGCCACGAAGTGCTCTACAAGCTTGATTTGCGCAAAGCACCTGTCACCCAAATTTTCAACCTCATTCGGGGCCTCTAAAGCCTTCAAAATTGAGTTCAAAGTTTTTGTACCCTGCTGCCAATACCGAAAATCTTCAATATCTTCAAAACTATGCCTGATCTAGCCATGAAACTTTGCTGGCAGGCTGATATGACTGAGATGAACCTCCATATGTAAAATCAGACATTCCAAGATCGTAAAGCCAACTTACTAAAAATAGCAAGTTTCCACAAATAGCAACTCTACACAAGATAGCCTTTATTGAATACAAAAATAGAAATATTTTTGGGTGATGCAAGATTGCTCTTACACCTAGGATGCTCCTGCATCAGACACCCGGGGTAATTTGAGAAGTGACCCTATCATGACTTAGGTGTGTAGAGGAAAATCAAGACGGTTAACCTCCTCCTTTGTTAGCCATGATGAATCTTCAACAGGTCATCCTTTCCATTTGACCAAATACTCTTCATATGTCTTGTTCCTTGTGCTTCTACCAACACGATTGTCTAGTATGTCTTCAATCTCCTTGATATCTGAACTGGTTGCTGGAATACTCCACTATGTTACTGCAACCTCATCTTCAACACCTCCTTCATGATACTCTATCATATCTGAAATGTTAAACACTAGTTAAATATTCAGCTCAGTAAGCAATCCTACCTCATATGCATTTCCTGAATCATGTTTCTTCAGTATCTTACATGGTCCAAACTTCTTCATTTTTAGCTTGTTATATGTACCAACTGGAAACTGCTCCTTCCACAAATGAACAATGACTTCATCCCCAACCTGAAATTCTTTATGCCTCCTTTTCTCATCTGCCTTAGTCTTATACTGTACATTCATCTTGGTAATATGCTTCCTCACCTCCTCATGGATGTTCTTCAAATATTCTGCAAAATCTTCAGCTTCAGCACTACTTATTTCTCCTTTATCTATCTTTCTCAACTCAGATGCATTTCTTGGACTACTTCCATATACAATCTGGAATGGTGATTTACCAGTGCTCCTGTTGACAGAATTATTGTATGCAAATTCTGCCTGTGGTAAAATCAAATCCCATCCTGTTGGCTTATCTCCAACCAAACATCTCAATAGATTTCCCAAACTTCTATTCACCGCCTCTATCTATCCATCAGTCTGTGGATGATGTGATGAACTGAACTTCAAATCTGTCTTCAACTTCTTCCACAATGTCCACCAAAAATATCCAACAAACTTAGTATCTCGATCTGAAACTATGGTCTTTGGCAAACCATGTAGTCTCACCACTTCTCTAAAAAATAATTCTGCTACATGAACAACATCATTAGTCTTCTTGCAGGGAATGAAATGTGCCATCTTTGAAAATCTATCAACTACTACAAAAATTGAATCATGTCCCCACTGTGTCCTTGGTAATCCAAGAACAAAGTCCATACTGATATCCTCCCAAGGCTTCTCTAGTATAGGTAATGGCTGATACAACCCTGTATTCTACTTCACTCCTTTCATCATCTGACATACTCTGCAACTCTGTACAAACTTCTTGACATCTTGTTGCAATTGTGGCCAATAATAATTTTCACTAACCAAAGCAAGGGTTTTATCTCGACCAAAATGTCCATCCAATCCTCTGCTATGCTTCTCCTTGATGAGATTCTCCCTCATAGAGCTTTGTGGAATGCACAACTGACTCCCTCTGTATCATCTTGGATGATAAAATCCAGTCATTTCATCCTATCTAGAGTAACAGGTTCTTTACAAGCTTTCCAAGCTTCACCAAAATCAGGATCCTCTGGATACAAATTCTTGAGTTCCTTGAACCCAACCACTTCAATCTACATCTCTGTCAGCAATAGTTGCCTTCTACTAAGAGCATCCGCAACCCTATTAGACTTTCCACTCTTGTGTTTCAAAACAAATGTATAACTCTACAAAAACTCAACCCATTTCAAATGCCTTTGATTCAACTTTCTTTTACTATTCAAATATTGCAAAGCTTGATGATCAATATACAAAACAAACTCCTTAGGAAGCAGATAGTGTCTCCACTTCTTCAATGCCTGAACTATAGCATAAAATTCTTGATCATAAACAGAATATTTTCTCTTGGCATCATTTAACTTCTCACTGAAATAAGCAACAGGTTTACCTTCTTGGCTCATAACATCTCCTATTGCAGTACCACTAGCATCACAATCTACTTGAAACACCTTATTAAAATCTAGAAGTGCTAAAATAGGTTGTTCTATAACTTTTTGTTTCAACAATTGAAAACTCTTTTCTGCCCCATTAGTCCACTTAAACTCTTTTCTATCTCCTCTCATTGTTTCAGTCAAGGGTCCACAAATACTGCTAAAATTTCTAATAAAATTTCTGTAAAAGCTAGCAAAACCATGAAAAGATCTTACCTCAGTAGCACTCCTTGGAGTAGGCCATTCAAGGATAGCCTGTACCTTCTCTGGGTCCATTTTTAGACCTTCTGCTGAAACTACAAATCCCAAATACACTAACTCTTTCTTCACAAAACTGCACTTCTTCAAATTAATCAACAATTTCTCATCTCTCAACTTCTCAAACACCATACAGATATGCATCATATGTTCCTCCAATGTCTTTCTAAAAATCAAAATATCATCTAGGTAAACAATGACAAGCTTACCCATAAATTCTTTCAGGACCTCGTTCATGAGCCGCATGAAAGTGCTCGATGCATTGGTTAGCTTAAAAAGCATAACTAACCACTCATACAGTCCTTCCTTTGTCTTGAAGGCAGTCTTCCATTCTTCTCCTTCTCTGATCTGAATCTGGTGATATCCACTCTTCAGATCTATCTTTGAGAAATACACAGTCCCACTCAAACAATCCATAATATCATCCATTCATAGCAATGGAAACCTATACTTGATTGTGATCTTGTTTATTGCTCTAGAATCTGTACACATCCTCCGCTCTCCATTCTTCTTTGGTGCTAATACCACTGGTACAGCATAGGGACTCAGACTCTCTCGAATCAACCCCTTCTGCAATAACTCATGTACTTGTCTGTTCAACTCTTCACTTTCTGCTGGTGTCATTCTGTGTGCTACCTTGTTTGGCAAACTAGCTCTTGGAATCAAATCCATCTGATGACTGATCTTCCTTACCGGTGGTAATCCATTAGGTACATTATCAGATACAATATCCTGAAACTCATTCAACAAATCCGCAACCTCTACAGGTACATCCTCTACTTCTTCTTTACCAACTTTTGGAATTAAAGAAAAACACACATGCTCATGCCTCATACCATCTAGGAATTTTCTTCCATCAACAAATGTTATTCTTGCATTACCACATACCTTTTCTTCGGTCTCCTTCAATGGCTTTAGCTTATGTCGCACTCCATCCTTTGTCAGGGAATAGGTATTCACACGACCATCGTGTACAGCACATCTGTCAAACTGCAACGGTCTACCCAACAACATATGATATGCATCCATAGAGATGATATCACATAGTACCTCATCTTGGTACCCGTCGATCTTGAACTTTACCAAGCACTGTTCACTAACCATGACCTTGTGGTCATCCTGCACCCAGGCAATCCAATATGGATGTGAGTGTTTCTATCTCTTGAGCTTCAACTTTGTCACCATCTCTTCTGACACCAAATTTTTAGTGCTTCCACTATCGATAATCACATCACAACATTTACCCTCACACTTGCATCTAGTGCGAAACAGGCTCCTCCTTTGTTCAGGTTCATTCTCACCACTCAGCAAGACTCTTCTGTTAATTAGCGTTTCTCCTCTTTCAGCATCTTCAAAATTTGATGATCTAGCATCTTCATCTACATGTGCAACTCTGGCCTGGCCTTCATTTCTCTTATCTATTCTGCCTTGGTGCTGAAGACATTCAAATGCCCTATGACCTTCTTCTCCATAGTGAAAACATGTTCCACAGAAGCCCCCTCTTCCAAATCCTTGTCCTCTTCCTCTTCCTCTCTGATCTCTATTATGCTGATCTTGAAAATGATTGGGATTATTTCCTCTCTGATTCTGACTGCTATTGGCCTCATCCTTCTTTTTCGGATCTTCATTTCAGCCACCATATGACCGTCCACCAGATCTTCCACCACGACCTCTTCCATTTTGGCTACTCTCAAACTTCTTATTCAGCTTTTCTTCTACTTTTAGGGCAAACTGGTATGCCTCCTCAATACTGTTTATTCGAACCAGATTCAACTCCTCCTAAATGCTTGGCCTTAACCCATTAAGGTATCGGGCAACTTTCTCCTTATCAGCTTCTGCATGGCCTGTTCTAATGAGGAGTCCATAAAACTCCTCCTTATACTCTTGAACAGATCTTCCTGCTTGCTTGAAACTTTGCATTTTCTTTAGTAGGTCAAGCTCATAATCAACAGGAATGAATTGTCACTTCAATTTATCCACCATCCGATCCCATCTTGTGATTTTATCTTTCCCTCTTCTATTTTGCTCCAATTGAATTTCTTGCCACCAGATCTTCGCATGACCTTTCAATCTGGCCTTCGCAAATTTGACCCTATCAGGATCCTCAACATCTTCATACTCAAAATATTCCTCACATTCAGTGATCCAGTCGATCAATTTCTTTGGGTTAAGATTTCCAAAAAATGTAGGAACCTCAATCTTAGGTCTTTTTCCAATCTTAGAAATCGCCCGAAAAAGTCTTTCTTCCTCCTGGTTCACAATTTCAGCTTCTCCTTCTTGATATTCTTCTTCGACTTCATCCTCGCTTTCGTCTCTAACATTAAGATTCATTCCTCTGTGAATCTCTTCTTGTAATGCTCGCACTTGTCTTTGCAGCTCTCTACCCTCACGTGTCATAGCACCAGCTCTTCCGCCACGTTCTCTTCGTGGAGGCATTTTCCCGATGCGCGCTGAAACCCTAACCACGGTCCTGGTGCAAACTTCCTCATAGTCAGCGATCTATTTACACACTCAAGAACTCCTGCTTTGATACCACTCAATGAAGGGTGCTCCTCGTAATACCACAAGCACATAATAGAAATAGAGAAACAACAACAATAATATGCAAGAACTAGAAAATTGGCTTCTTATTATCTCCACAAATGTGGAATTACAAATTTTTAGAATTACAATATGCAAAGCCACATGGGCATTCCCTTACAATATTCTGTAGGATAAAGTCTTGAATCAATACCCAGATCTACTACCCAGAACTGCCCTAGACAACACTACGTGCCTTCTTTATATAGGCAATTTCCACCACCCGAGAAGGTTCTAGAAATTTAGCCCTTAGGGCTGACCAAACTTAGAATTATTTTATTTTACAATTTATTACATCAAAGTCAGCTCAAAATGAGTTTTGAAACCCAAACAAAAATTTTGAAAAAAAATTATTTTTCGTCATTTCAGGTGACCCAACTTCCAAAGACCATAAGTCATCACCCGTTGACCCGATTGGCTATTATAACCTCATTCTAGAAACGCCGCGAAGCACTCTATATCTTCAAAACTACACCTGATCTAGCCATGAAACTTTGCTGGGAGGCTGATATGACTGAGATGAACCTCCATATGTAAAATCAGACATTCCAAGATCGTAAGACCAACTTACTAAAAATAGCAAGTTTCCACAAATAGCAACTCTGCACAAGATAGCTCTTATTGAATACAAAAATAGAAATATTTTTGGGTGATGCAAGATTGCTCTTACACCCAGGATGCTCCTGCATCAACTGGTAAAAATAATTATTAGAAGATAATGTATTGGTTCTTGGAGGAATATGTAATGGATCATGATAATTGGGAAATCTTTAAGTAGGTAGTGAGCAACACTTCTAAATGACCACTTGTAGACCTTTGTGTACATAACGAATCCCACAATATTTTTCTTGACTACCCAAAAGTCAGAACAAAAGCTATAAGCAGTTAAGTCACATATAAATGTATAATGAAATAAAAATTATTAAAATATGATGTGCTTAAAGAAGTATAGAGTGTGCTAAGTTTGTTGTAATGACTACTAGTACTCTTCCTTGTAGGATAGAATTGAGCATCCTAACTTTGTACTTCTCAAAATCTTAAGTGAAAATCTCAAATCACTTATATTTTTTATAGTGTCTCACTTGGAAAGCAAACTACTTTTAACTAAGGTCTCATGATTTTAGTGAATAAAAAAACCAAAAAAAAGTGATCAATATTTGGGCACTAAGTCATGTTTAATTGGTGTGCTAATGTGACATCATATGATTTGTTATTTTTCAGGTATATATTTCATTCTATTATGGATACTCAATATCAATCATAAAAACTTTACAATCATAATTATTGGTAAAATATTGATAAAAATATTGGGCTTTAAATCGAGAAATGCTATAACAACTATTAAAAATTCTATTGTAATTCTCTATTTAGAACATGCTATGATAATCATATACTGTTATTTTCTCTCTTAATCAGTTGAGGTTGTGTATGGGCCTCTGTTTTGTCTATGTTTTTGTAAACTATGGGTGGTTCTTCAACCTTGTCATTTTATTTCTTGCTTCTTCACCATGATTTATTGTACCAATTAATGAATCATTAGTGTAAAAGGCTGGATGGGGGGCTTCCTCAATTAGTTCTTTCTATAATATCTGATTATCTTCTTTCTAGTATAATATATTTTAGTTACCTTTTCCAGTTTATATTTTAAATTAAAAAATCTATTGGAACATGCTCAATTTATATTTGTAGATATCATCGATTATAAAAGGATTCATTCTATTTCATGTACTTCAATGACTAACATAAGGAAAACTTCCAAATCTTTCAAAAAACTTTGAGAATTATTTTAGAACAAGGTAGTAGAAACATGGAACCCCAAAATATTGGGCACAAATTTCATAGACTCTTCATTGTTGGAAAGATAACAAGATGAAAAGGTCAAGTAGATAGTGCAAAATATTTAGATCTTTCAGTGAGAAGCACTCTTTAAGGCCCTTAGGTACTACTCGGCCTATTATCTCCCCAAACATGTTGTTTAGTGCAAAACTTGTTGACCTAAAGGCATAATATAGCTTCATTGCACAAACATCAGAGATAGTTGAAAAGGTGAAAAACATGGTTCAACATGTACTTTACATCTATAATGAAGTTGTAAAATCTCAAAAAAAATAAAATTTATAGGTATGTCCCTCTAAAATGGCATGAAGTTTAAGATTATTCACAAAAAAAGAGAAAACAAATAGTAAAAGTGAAGCTAGGAATAGTCCAAATTTTTTTGTCTATAGATTATTTGAATACAAAGATAACTTTGAAGAATAATATATTAACTATTTTGTAAGTGTTCTTCTAAATTAGTGAACAAAAGACTTTGAAAAAATCCTCTTGAAAGAGGTTCTGGTAGTACCCTCTTATTATAATTTTCCCTTCAGATCATAGAGAAAAAGGGATTCCCCTAAGATGAAACTCATAAATTTAGTTGTAAAGGGATTCTAAAAATTTGTTGTATGTAGAAAGATTGATGGTTTAAAAAGCTCCTACAACAACAGTTGTAGACTGAAAAGTTTGTGCATCTTTTCAAAAGGTGAATAGCTCAAGATACTCGATCAGATGAAGAAGTTTTATTTTCCCTTGTAGGATCTAGGCCCTATCACCTCTTCAAATCATGCAAACATAGATTTTCTATGTGCCACATGGGCGAGATCTCTTGGAGGTTCTCTCCTTAAACCTTGATTGAGCTTGCATGGAGATGACATGTGGAAAGTTAGTGGGCTTGATTGAAGATTTATTTTTTTCTCCTTTGGGATGAAACATGATACATAAATGTGTCCCAATTGCAACATAGGACAAAGAGAATATGATCATATACTTGCAAATTTTTTATAACTTTGTGGGGCATAATTTTATTCTCACTTTGCATCTTCTTTAGGCTTATCATAAAGTTGTGGTAGATAATATCTACAAAATTCATGACTCGCAAGGGATCTTTACATTTTGAGAAGAAACCTCAAAATATTTTATTAGCAAATGAGAACCTTATCCATTGGGCATATAATCAAGAAAAGGGAAGTCACAAAAATAGATATGCCTTAGAAAATAAGAGGAGATGTAAAAAACTATGTAATAATGGACTTAGCGGAAATTAGGAAACTAGAATATGCATTATATTAAGGGAATGTAGCATATACCAAAAAAAAATCTTTAAAAGAAACAAAAAAAAACCTAATCTAACCTATCCTAATCTAACCAATGATAGAAATATTAAAGAAAATCATTAAATAAATTAATAAATATCCATCCTTTCTAAATATCCTTTTATGTTCTTCATGTTTGTGGATGACCAACTAGGACAGTGTAATTGATAGCTAGATTATAAACTGATGGAATGCCTTCTAAATGTTGAGATCAAAATAAGCTCTCTGACACTTGGATGATGTCTTCTTGATCATGATATAATTTCTCCTCTTGATGTTCCCCTTCATGCTTATAAGAAATCATGATTATAAACAACTTGTAGATATGAGATAAATGTTTGATATGACATCCTCTTAGAGGATTGTTTTCCTTAATCTCTCATTACCTAGTAGAGGCTAGCACTAATGGCTCCATTAATTGAATTTGGACATCCTTCTGATGCTACACCTTCATAATTTTTCATTTAGGAGCTATCGAATTAAAACAAATAGATGAGTAGATGGAATCAAACTCATTAGAGAATTTTTCTTCTTGATCAATCTTCTATGTTATTCCTTCTAGGCCATTAAATAGTGTAGGTTGAGGAACAACATGACACACACCAATCTATTTATGTTTAAGGATAAGAGTGCACTTGAGATATTCCTCATATTTGTCTACACCAAATAAAGAGGGAAGATATTCACACAAGAGGATTAGGTCTTCCTCTTTATCCTTCATCTATAGAGAGTTTTCATAGACTAAAAACTTATTTATATAAGCCTCTTGTAGCTCTCATTATTCTTGAGCTATTATTAATTATGTGTCCCTTCTTCATCTTCTTCTTCAACTTATTCCATAGTATCAACTTACATTGCAAGAAATTTCTCCTACTTTCTTCTTTGAACCTCTAGCTATTTCTCCTGTTAGACCAAGATTTGGTAAGAAAGATCCTCTTACAACTAGTTATGTTCCTACTCCTCCTCAATAGTTCTCAACTATTCTTGGAAAATGGACATTATGTCTCTAACACTAATTGTTTTCCAAGTTTCTCATATTTTTATGTTGGGGAATGGGATAAGAATCCTAATAGGGGACATAATAATCCTACTGTGGTTGTCATATATTGGATATTTTATTAAGGAAGAAAAATTACTTCTATTTTCAAAGAAGGGTGGGGAGAACATGTGATGTGCATAATATCCATCTCTATTGAAGCATAAGAAAAAGTGGAAGTATATTTAAATAATGCTTCAAATAAGAGAAAATAGTCACCTTGGGATACAAAACTAAGTACATACCAATACAGTTCTCCAATTCATTTCTTGAGATATAAAGTTACTAGGTGCTCAAAATACACCTCTTCAAGGAAAAAATACTAAAAAACACACTAAATCTTTAACTTTGAAATTTTTATTACACCAAGCATGTAACAAAATATTGTTGATCCCTAATAGGATCATTCCTAAATAAGTGTAGTTGGGAAGCTTTGCATACGTGATGGAATTTTTTTGTGGTTAAAAAACTTAGAATAGTTTAAATTGAAGTCATTTTAATAAAAGGTAAAAATATCTCATCAAAATCAATAGACTTTTTCTATCCAAAACCTTTTACAAGTCTAGCCTTGTACCTTTTCTTGTTGTCATGTTCTTCCTTTAACTTGTAAATCCATTTGTTAGTAAATGGTCTTTTACCTTTAGGAAATTCAACTAACTCCCAAGTTTGATTTTGTATAAAGAAATCCATCTCTTGTCTCATTTCTTTCTCCCACTTTTTCTTGGTTTGATCCTAAATTGCTTTTGAATATCGTTAAGGAGGTCTACTTATCATGGAAGATATTCTTACTAGAGTTTGAGGAACTTGTTGTGCTTTTGGTTGTTGAATAATGTCTACTATGGTCAAGACAACATTTACTAGGATTTCATCAAGCCCCATCGATTCTATGTGTTCCTCTTCTTTATCCTTTTCAAACATTTGATCCTTGTACTTGAAATTTTCATTGAATATGAACTCTCAACTCCTAATAATTTTTTTATTCTCAAAATCCCATAAACAATAACCAAAATCAATATATGATCAATTTTCTAAATCAATATGGAAAAATGCTTTTAAAAAAAAGGTTTTTAGAAATGATTAGTTTACATTTTTTTCCATCCATACCTCTTCTGGAATGCCACAATTCAAGGAACTTTAAGGCCCTCTATTTATCAATTAAATACTAGTATCTACAACATCTACCCAAAACTATAAAGGCAATCCTACATGTAATATCATGCTCCTTGCATGGTCCATAATAGTTTTTTTCTTCCTTTTAGACACACCATTTTATTGTGGGGTTATAGGAATTATCTTTTGTCTATGAACCCTATGGTATGAACAATAACTATCAAACTCTCTATTGCATTAATCACCTTCATTATCTAATCTAACATAGTTCAACTTGTTTCCTATTTCATTTTTAACTAAATCTTTCCATTTCTTATATGCTTCAAATACATTAGATTTCCTAGGAATGAAATAAACCCAAGTTGTCCCAATTGTATCATCAATAAAAGTAACACAATAATAAGACCCACCAAGAGATGGTACATGGGTTAGTCCCCATACATTAGAATGCAAAAGCTCTAACTTTTCACTTTTTCTTTACTTCTCAACCCTAAGAAATATTACCCTCTTTGTTTTCCATAAACACAATTTTCACAAAAATCCAAATCCACTTGTTTCAAACTTGCCAATAAATTATTTGAATGGAGAAGGTCCATCCCCTTCTGACTCATCTACCCATGTCGATTATGACACAGTGTTTTATTTTTTCCTGTGGAAGCTAAGTATATAAATTAATCATATTACCAATACATAAATGCAATGTACCTACCTTTTTCCCTTTTTCTATTACCAATGACCCTATAGTAACCTTCCATGAATTATCTGTGAATATGACTATACAACCATTACTTCCTAGTTATCTATCTGATATTAAATTTCTTCTCAAATTAGGTACATGTCTCACCTCTTTTAGGAGCCATCAATTAGAATTTGGTAATTTTATCAAAATCTTTCCATTTCCAACAATTTTGTATGGCTCATCATCAACTAAATAAACTTGTCAAGAATCACCTTGTACATAGTCTAGAAAATATTTTCTATGGGGTGTGGCATGAAGAGAAGCCCTTTAATCTAACACCCAAGAATCAATAATATTATCCAAAGAAAGAACCAAAGTATCTTATAACACATTACCTTCTACATTTTCTTCCTTATTATTTTGTTATGGTCCATCTCCTTATTTTCCCTTCTAGGACCAACACTATTTCTTTAGATGTTCTTTCTTTTCATAATGACAACACTCCATATTTACTATAGATTTGGATCTACCCTTTCTTGATTTCTCACTATTACTGAGGCTCTTCCCTCTCTTCCTCTATTATCCCCTATTCTCAATAGTAAAAGCATAAGCTAATATCTCACCTGTGCTTTTCTATCATATTCACTCGCTAAGGATAACACCATATACATCATAAAACTTTAAAAAAATATGAGCTAGAGATAAAGTTACATATGTAACAATGACCAAGCCATTCCACCTTTTAGGCAATGAGCATAAAATTAAGAGAGCCTTAACCTCATCATTAAACTTTACTTTTATAGAACTTTATTCACTAGTAACCATGTTAAAATCATTCAAATAATCACTAATAGACCCATCCTTTGGCATCTGCATATTAAAATAAACACTTTATATGGAATATCTTATTTTAGGCTTAGGGTTTCTCATATAGTTTTTATAATGCCTTAATCAGATCCTCCATTATTGTCTCTTTTTCTATATTGAAAGCCACTAATGATGCCTGACACAACTGTATTGCTCCTAGTGCCTTCCAATTGAGAACTTCCCACTTTTCATTTGACATAGTTTTCAGCTTCTTTGATTTTCCAGTCAATGATAAGTAAAGATCCTTCTCATATAGATAATCTATCATTTGCATCTTCCATAGGTGATAGTTTTGGATGTTGAAATTATCAACCTTAAGATTTCCTTCTTTTTCCATTGCTCCCACTTGAATATGAGATTTCCTACTATATCAGTGAAATATACACCGCTCTCATACCATTTATTAAAATTTAGGTAGAGATGAAAAATAAATAACATTACTTAAAAATGTAGAAATGGAGAAGATAGAAAAAAAAAATAACACAAATATTTAATCTGGTTCACCCAATTTGGGCTATGTCCACTAGAAACAACCATACACTTATTTTATTATCCAATGAAGATAAAATTATAGTATGATTACATTTTGCATTATATTGCTGCTTATATATAGGCCCTTTAGGAGGTTTACGATGTTGGTTAATAAGCTAACCCTAAAACATACTTGATGAGTCAACCTAAGAAAATGCTTGATGAGTCAACTCAGAAATACTTGATGAGTTAACGGTGAAACCCAAAATATATGGTGAGTGTATACTAATTTCCTAATCAATCACAAAAAACCAACACTTCACCTAGTCTAGACCATGTTATTTACACTACTATATTATTTTGTTAATACATTATTGGAAGAAATATATGAGAAGAATTATGTTTAGACCCTACTATCATAATATCATGACTTGTGGCCTTAGTATGCTTAGTGATTGAGAAAGGGTTGTATCATGTATCAACAAGCCCTATATTGTCTTTATATATAGATACTTAAGATGTCATTATATTGGATAAAATAAAGCCAATAACTATTTTATGTGTACCAAGGTTAGTTATTGGTCTTCGAGGATGTCTTTGGACTTGTAATTTATAATTAACAAAATGGAAGCATGTAGTTACCCTCATCATCAAAGGTTTAACATGGTTGAAAATTTGGCATGATATCATTGCACGTGTTACCTAAACCTAAAAAATACTATTCTTGGGATAATTTACCAATGACTTGTGTTGATTTAACTAGAATTAGAAAATATAGTTTGTAGTTTAGCTATGATTCATTATCATTTAGTAAATGGTGGTTTATTTAGAAATTGATATGGGTCATTGTAATATCATAAACACAATAATAATAGGGATTTAATCTCTTCATGTTGATCTAGAATATCAATGATGTGGCTCTAGAATGTTAGTAAAAGGTTATGTTCTAGGGAATGAAACTGTAGTTGACAAGGGAGAGTACTAAATTTAATATTTTCATTATTTTCATTACTATTGGGAAATATAAACTCAACTAGATTAGAATAAATAAGCTTAAAATATTAATAAGTAGAATTATTGGTGCAAACATTTAGCTAGAAGAGTTATTTAAATATTCAAGCTTGGGTTACATGGACTCAAAGGTATACATGGAAGGAAGTTTGAGGTATGCAATTTTTTTAAAAAAATTTCAAGATTAAAGGTAAATTTTAAATATTTAACATTATTTTCTTACCACATGGGATTAAATTTAGGTAAAGCTTGCGAGTAAGTGATTGGCCAATGGGAGGACAATGGAATCACCGAAACCACTACCACCCAAGTTCATGAGCATGAAGTACGAGGGTATTTATGGAGATCAGAGATGGAGTTATTTTAGGCCAGTCAAGAGTGGTGCCTTTTAAGCATTTACTACCCTAAATGTGTTTTAAATAATTGTATCCTATAGGTCATTGTAGGAGATATTTTTGAGTGGAAATAAAATTCAAATTTAAGGTCATTAGGATATTTTAAAAACCCTAACTCAAGTGCATAATGTTGGGACTCTTGTTAAATATGTTTAAGAGGTGATTTGAGTCTTATTTGAAATGGGTCTTAGCGGGTTAGTTTTGGAGGGAAAAGAGAAAAGTATGATGAAAAAATACACGTGATTTTTCTCCTTAATGGATACCATGATTGGGGAGTTAAGCTCTTTAATTTTAGTCTCTCTTTTCTATGAAATTTGGTTGTAGATGTTAGTATAATCAGGTCCAAGATTACTGAAAGGGGTGGGGGGGGTGGGGGGGGGGGGTGAATCAGTAATCTATCTAATCACATAAATATAAATCCTTTAATTCATTTCCATATTCTTTTATTAACATGCATTCAACCTATTAACCTTAACATGAAATAAAAATAACACCAAAGATAATCATACACACAAATCAACGCATAACAATGGTATTTTTATCATGGAAACCCAACTTGGGAAAAACTATAGTGGTGATGACACCCACTAAGAAAAATGCACTCTTTTGGAGCATGCCCAGTTAAGTGATTATCCCTCTTAAAAGCTTACAATAGGCCCAATTAAGAGAAAGACCTTGTTATAAGTTACCCTGTCAAGGGATTTACCTTAAGCCCTGTTAGATGCTTCAACTTGTTAGGAGTGGTCTAGATAAAGGACTTCAAACATAGGTTAATGTACCACCCTATTAAACGATTTACAAATCAAACCTATTAGGATCTACCTAGTTAAGGTATTTTTCTTAATGAAACTATTAGGGATCTACAAGTGAGAGTGATGTGGTGAATATCTCTATTCTTAGCCAATACATATCTAACTCATGATCAAACTATGCTTCACATGTAGCCTCTACAAGACCTCTGATCTCAACCTCTATTCATCAATCTTCTTCTTCCTCTTGCTTCTTTCACACATCATAATACATAAAAATATATAAATATTCCTTACAACTTAAGGTGGGAAAAAATCCCTAATACATCATTACAATACATTCCCTCTCAATCATTTTACCCTAAAATGTAATACCAATTATCATTTACAATTTTAGATTCATGCCAGCCTCTAGATCTATTACACAATTGATTTGACAAGGGAAATTAAAACCACGTCACACTTTCCAATGTTGTTGCAATAGTAGAATAGATTTGATCACCATGATCATAAAAATGCCAACTCATCATTCCAAAATGATCTACTATGTCACTACGATCCCTGGAATACATAATCATTTATCATAACATGGTGCAACATCACTAGTTAAGGAACTAGCCGATTCTACTAAGAACTTCTTTTAATTTTCACTAAGTGATCTTTTGTGCATTTTAATTCTTTCTTCTAGTCACCAATCACAATGTGGTCATGCTATAAAATTCATAACATAGTTGAGATAATATATGTTGCTTCACAACACTTAAATCCAAACCTGTTTGATAAAATCATCAAATCATCACTCCTTGGGTTCATCTTATTCCTCCTATTGACCTATCAACCTTTAATCAATCATAATTCACAACATAGATAAGATAAATCTATATGGTCACATATACACTAGTACAAAAATAGCAAAATTAGACTAAAAAAACTACTAAAAATCACATATAGATGACCAATTTTGATCACATGACTAATAATAGTTTATTGCCAGTCATTTGTAACACCACCAAATTTGTGACTAAACAAATTTTAGTCATTTGTTGGTTGTTTTGAATGATCAATTTGGTAGTATTTTTACTCATTAATTTAGTCATTTGTTGTTGTTAATTGGTCATTCATTTAATCTTGATAGTCATTTATTTAATCATTAAAATCATTAATTTGTGTCAATTGGTAATATATTTAATCATTTGTATCAACTAATTTCCATGCATTGGTAGTATATTTGATCATTTTAATCATTAATTTAGTCAATGTTGTTAATAATTAGTCATTTATTTAATCACGTTAACACTTAATTGATATCGATTCGTAATATATTTAGTCATTTGTATCAACTAATTTTCATCCATTGGTAGTATATTTGATCATTTTAATCATTAATTTAGTCAACATTGTTAATAATTAGTCATTTATTTAATCACGATAACAATTAATTGATATCGATTGGTAATATATTTAGTCATTGTCACTCTTATGTTTCCATCTACTAATAGTATATTTAATCACTATTATATTTTGGTTCTCATTAATTGGTATTAAATTTAGTTGTGATATAAATAATGTATTAAATTACATAAATTTAATAATGCAAAATAGGCATATATTAAACTTGAAGTAAACCATAAAAAAAATTAAAAATATATTAACACATATAAACAATATTCAACATCATGAGAAAGAAAGGTAATCTGCAATTTTAAAATATAATATGTATCAAGTAATAAAATCTCAACGTTGAGAGTATACATAATTATATCTAAAAATATCAAAGTTAATAAGAGTTTTCAACTCATTAAATACACCATGAATTTGTGGTATCTAGTGCATGATAAACATCAACTAATTCATTTTCTCCAAAAAAAATATTGGCCACCGTGCAAAGGATCCTTCTTTCTCTTTTAGACGGATCGCTCCATCTAGTTTGTCTTCATAAACAAGTGGTACGTTACTTGTGACCCTCACAAGTTCTACATTTGCATCACTCGTTCCTTTCAAGTTTTCTCCATGTATGATAGATAGTGAATGGATCCACCCAACACCAACAGCAGGACTATCAAATGGATCCAACACTCTGACTTTATCTCATTCTTGGAGTTCATGAATATTTTTCTACAAAAACAAAAAGTGCATAGGTAATTATGTGACTTATTAACATAATAATTATCACATAGGTAGACATTTGAATTATTAACATAATAAAACAACCATTACTTGCTCAAATAGTACTTACATGTGTTAAAACAAATACTGTGAAATACACAACAATAAATAAAACTCACCTTGCTTTTAACATGAAGTCTTCTTTGAATATCATATAGATCCTCATCCAGTTCAACATGTTCACTATCAACATCCTTCTCAAATTGTGGAACTTTATAGATAGGTCTATTGAGAGTGTCTTTCCCTGTATGCATAGTAGACTGAAGAGAAAATAAGTACAAGTCATATGCTGGAAGAGGGTATGATATGTAAGCCTTGGCAAGAAATAAGTACAATTCTAAATTGTGTAATGAAGATAGCTAATAAATATTGTGACAAATTAACTTACATCTAGAAAAATGCAAAATATATAATTATTTGTTTAAAATAAAATTTCAAGCATGAAGATTAGGATAGATAATTGACAACTATTACATTACCTCAACTTTACCACAACTATAACCATGTTGATCCACATTCATGTCCACTAATTCATCACAATCGCTGTCAATATCAGCAGCTTTGTTGGCATCAAAGCATTTTTGTGCAGCTTTGATAGAATTGCTCTGCACATGGTTAAATTGTTAGTAGATAGATCAATGCAATGGTAGATTAAATGCAATGGTGGTATTTTCTTCCATGTCAGAAACAACAATAGTGTATTGCAGACTAACCATCACCAGTCATCATTGCTACAAGATTATTACATTAGATAAGTGACAAATAACTCTTTAAGGTCTTATAAATAGATCAGCATATTCCCCTCTCATTATTACACAGATCAATGACGAGTATTATCACTATACAAGAAAGAAGAAAATAAGGGGGCTAACATTATCCAAGAAATAAGTAATTGCTATCTAGAAAGAGGAAGTCAAATCGCACAAATGAAGAAGACATCTCATCTATAATTGCAGCCAAAGGAAGGAATTAATATGACGTAAGTTAGATAACTAACTAATGATATTGTTAGTTACAAGGAAGAGGTACGATTTGTTAAAATAGTAATTCAATTTGAAAGAGTTCTGATGAAAGAGATACAACTTTTCACATCATGCCCTTTGTTGCTTAATAAGGGAAGATCATCCATTTCTTCAAGAGGCATATTTTATTGGCATATAGTCTTCATACCTGAAGCACTTAAAGGGATTTAATATAGCCAACTAAAGGAGGTATTTGTCCCTTGTTGGGAAAGGTCACAAACACATGAAAAGAAGAAATTGACAAGTAGAAATAGCATCCTGGATTATTGCAAGAATAAAAGATTGTAATCAGACTAAGGCATAAACTTCTCACATAAAATTGCATGAAACTTGAGCCATTATTCAGCAACAGTGACAGAGATTAGACTCACAAGAAGGCATTAAAGAAACATAAAATTAAAGGATAATAATTTGAAAGAGGATCAAGTACAAGATCCTATTTCTCATACCAGATTACATCTATTCCATTTGCATGATTATAAAAGACAATTTCAGAGAAGGTGATCAGATTATTGTAAGGATCAGGTGCTTTATTTCAACATAGTTCATTAATAAGCATCTCAGTAAATCAAAGCAATATAGATCAAGAATCTAGGTAGAGCATCATCCTGGATTAGAGCAATATTAATCTAACAACATTTTGCATTCCCCAATCTACTCTATAGTATCGATATCAAAGAAGTTTTGGTTCATAGATATTACCCTTCATTTTCAGATCAGAATTTATATCAGCATTCTAGTTTGGAAATAAATCTTAGAAATTAAAGTAAACTTTATCCTCATTAATATAAATATATTTGGAATTTGCATCGATTGATTTCTTTTATCTCTCACAAGCCATCAAACAAGGATAATCGATTTATTACAACATCAATCATAAGAGATAAGACAAACTTGAAGTAATTGCATAAGGGGACATTACAGTTTGTTACAACATGATAAGTTGTAACAACTCCAAAATATAGGCATACACTAAAATAACATTATAATTAAAGCATAAATGGCTTAGAAGATAAGCATACCTTAGTATTGAATATCCAGTTATTAGTTGCCTTATTAACACCTATATTTGGAGATAAGTGAAAGCAAGCACATTAAAAAGAGATTCCAAATATCTATTAAATTGAGTGATAAGCATATATAATAATTCAAATATAATAAGATAGTGAGAAATGACCTGTGGAGTCTCATTTCTTCTTAACCATAACATTCTCTTTAATTCCTTGACCATCTTTTCCCAAGCCTTCACCTTCTTTCCAAACCTTGCAAAGAACAAGTAGAGGGGAAAAATGAGAAACTTACATAAGACATGCAAAAAACAATATGTACTTACCTTTTAGAACCCATAACATAAACTTAAGTTCAAATATAGACAACAACATAATAGAAGATGGTCAGAGTCGTGGGTTTCCTAAAGTCGTAGATTGCTCATCTCAATATGAAGTCATAGAGATTACTTAGATTACTTGTCTCAATATAAAGTCGTAGAGGGATGTTGTTGTTTAGAAGTCGAGAAAGCAATTCAAACATACTAGCAGTAGACATACTAAGAGACAAAAAGAGGATGAATCTTCTTTGCTTACCCATAATCTTCTTTTCCTCTGAGCTCAGCCTTTGATGCAACACAATAGACAATGCTATTGATATGCAATGAAAGATGCAAAATGAAGGTACTTTAAACCTCAAATGAGTAATCTACAACTCAGAATGGGTATCAACCTTTGTAATCAAACATATGTTTTTAACTCAAATAATTTAAAAAGTTTCTCTGAGGTCCTCTAATATGACATGGTTCTCCAAGGTTTTGAATTTTTTATCTTGAAAAACATGTGATGCTTTCATCAAGATGCAAAATAATGATTAAATCCCCAGATTTATGATTGAACACACAGATTTGCACTGATGTTTGAAACATGTTTCACAGAAAATACATAACAGAAAATTACCATAACAGCATACTAGTAATTAAGTCTTCAAGAGAATGGTTCAGGATCAACAAAGTAATTAAGAACCTCATGTTCATATTTCAAAGGATATATTTTTTTTAGGCTTAAGAGACGGAGATGTTTTTGAATATGTTTCAATCTGGCATCATTGCCATGAGGATTAGCTATATGAAATCTTTTATATATTTCCTTTGTCGTAAGAAACTTCCTTAATGTCATTGATGTGTATAAGTTTAATTATGTTAAACTTCTGGCATTTTACACTGCTTACAATTGTGATGAATACTTGTACAGTTACAACCTCCTAACTCTTATCAGTTAGAATTCTTGTCGATCAAGAAAGGAGTTGTCTTATTTATTCATTGGTATTTTGATGGAAGATGTGTGTGAGAGTGTGTATCATTGACAAGATATGTAAAAGCTTGATGAAATGTGAATAGAGTATGTGCTGGATACAAAGTATTGTTCTGATATGAAGTAATCACACTACAATTATCAAATGAAAAGTTGTTAAATATTTGATTGTCTTATGCAGAGAAGGAGATGTGTTTAATAAGATGATATATTGTTGATGAGAAACATTTTCAAAATACCATGGTCTGGTCTGCAATCTTTTCTAAATGTTCAATGGGTGAAGAAATCTGATCAAGTACAGTATGTTGCATGCATACGAAGTCTGTGTGAGGCCTCACCCCTAGCCTATCATAGCCATTCAGTTCTGCTTTTGACATAGACATATTTTATGATTATATTTTGATGCCTTATGGATTTTATCGATACTTTATGATGTGGTTTTATCACTTAGTAGATTGATGGACGTTATATTATGATTATATGATGAATATTGAGGCATTGGTTTGAGACTAACATGTATGTTTTAATTTTAATTTATGAACATTTATGATGATGAAGTTTAATTGCAAATTGAATTATGTATGAATGCAATGTTTATGTTTGAATTTAATTGAATTAAGTATTTAAGATGAGTTGTATGTTGTGGATAATCAATTGTCATGTAATTTATGAATTGTCAGATGAATTACTTGATTACTAATGCTATGTATTTACATGTTCATTTTTAATTTCCTTGGACTACTGATATTGGAATTGAGTGTGCAGGGAGATAGGCCATGGAAATTCGGGGAATCATCACAGAGACTATTGTGAATATCTGTTGAGCCAAGGTTGCTTCTAGTGAGAAGCCAATAACCTCGTTGTGATGTATTTATTTTGTAAAGTGTGATGCATGAATGTTTTTGATTTATATGTATTTGTGAATGTTATTTTTGATGAGAGAGCCCAAGTGGATATATACATGGCATGTGAAGTGTCTTTTTGTATTGTGTCACTTGACACATGTGTGTACATGAGGCCATGACATGTCCACTTGGGGATTGGTTGAACACTAACCTAGGAAGGTACCTTTAGGATACCCATGAAGACCACTTGATTAGAGAGCTTAGAGTGTTGTCTAATCCTTGAATTTTGAATTTGAACTTTGCTTGCACTTTTGGAAGGTTAAAAAGGCACCTAGGGGAGAGTTTTGACCATTTTTAGTTACCCCACTTGTTAAACCATAGGGTAAGGGTCATTTTTCACCAAAGGATAACCCTTGGTTGACCAAATGACCCATCCAAAAGTTGGTTTCCCAAGATGGACGAGAATCAACTTTTGGGACCAAGCTTTGGATAGATCACCACCCACTTAGAAGGAAGTCCTCTTTCCACCTTTTTAGCTTACCATTGTAAGAGACCAAAATTGGAAACCTTGTAAGGGCCTTTGGGAAGACAACCCAATAGGAATGCAAGCCTTATCCATAGGAGAGTGTGTGGAGGCCTTTTTAGAGGGCCCTCTTCCTTTGGAAAAGGTTGACACCCACTCTCTAGATTTAGAGATTTTTGCAAAATTGGAGGACCTTGGATATTGGGAAAAGCTCATCTTCAACTATCTTCCTTTAGCATTGGATCAAGGTTGGTGGTTCACTTCTCTTAGTTGTTGAAGTTTTTCTTTCCTTTTCATGTTGAGAGAAAATGCTCTCTTGAATAATAGTTGTTGTATGCATAATGAAAATATGGATCTTTGTAGTGTTGTGTTGTGAATTTGTATGTTGTAGTAATGGAGTTATTTCTTTGTGATTCATGTTTTTATGTAGTGTTCTTCTTTGTAAGCTATGAGAAATCTTGAACTTGACATGTTCATGATTTTCATAGCATTGTGAATGTGAAGTATTCTTGTTGCTCTTGAACTTTTCCTTTGTTTTCATGTGAATTGTAGTGTGTTGTGAGGGAGTTCTCAATGCCACACTCACCCTTGGGAGGGAAGAGTAGCCTTGAGGGTGAAGGGCTTTGTTGGGACATCCAAGAGTGTAGAGTCTCTCCTTGGAATGGAGAGGGATGAACATGGAAGTATGGGCTCCATGTAGCCATCTTTATTTACATTTTGTTGAATGGGGGTCATAAGGATTTCTTTTGTGGAGTTGTGTTGTACAAAAGAAAATTTGATGAGGAAGCCAAGTGATGGCTTAGTTCCCATCAATAGATGTGCTTCTCCTCTTGGTTTAGTTCCACCTTCACCCAATGTGAGTTCATATGAGACTCTTTGTAACAAACTTGGGAGGGAGTTTTCATGTAGTTATGTCTTCATGTCCTTGTGTTGTGAGCTTGCTTGAGTGTTTTCCCTTGTCTCTTGATGATTCCCCAAGCTTAGGGGTGGCTTCTTAGAAGCCTAGGTTGGGAGGTGAGCACTCCTTGGCCAATGCATTGTGTTTAAATTATAGGATTTTGGAGCCCTTGAAGACTTCTTGGATGGAGTTGTAACTTGTGACATTGAGGATGTTTTCATGTTGGAGTTGGAACACCATTGTATTGTGGATAGTGTCATTGTATGGTCATCTTGTGACATCTTTGAGTTAATGTATTTATAATGGAGTTGAAGCTCCAAGTTTATAGTTTGTAACAAAGTCTTATATTTGAAATATGTTGTTGTAACTCATTTTTGAGAAGGTATATTGTTTTTTTGTTTCCTTGAAAGATTCATGTCTCCTTATGAAAATAATGTAGGAAGCATAAAGAAATTGCTATTGGGATCATATTTTATTATTGATAGTACAACAAGAAATGAAAATTGTTATAAACTTAATTAGTTCTTGAGTTATTGAAATGGTTATTGAGAATATTATTGCTAGTGCTGTTGTAATTATTTTATGAAGAGTTCACTGATTTAGTAGTAAAGTTTCATTAGTAGATTATGTTGGTAGAATGTGCAAGTATAAACATGATATATAAATAAGAAAGTTGAAACAAAATTTTAAGTTGAAATGTTGATAGTTAAAGCTTTGTGCTACAATTATAACTGAGATTCATGGCTTGTAGGAAACTAAATTCATTACCTCTCTACATCCAAAGAAAACTGTACTTATTTAAGAGGCTAGAGGCTCATTAAATCAAAAAAAGGATTGAAATGAGAAGATAGTATTAACAGCAAATAAAGGAGTGAAAATTACAAGCAATAAAGAAAAAAAAAAAAGACCTACAGGTCTCTGGAATTTGTATGGGAAAAATTCCCATACAAATTTCAATCACACAGTCAATATAAAATTCTTATATTTGCCACTTGTGTTTGAATAAAGATAAAATATAATCCCTTCAAAAAGCTACTCCTTTCTACATCTAAAACTAGACTTTAGGGGGCCCTCTTGGGAGTCCCCCATAAGAAATAAAAAATATATATAATATACATCTAGCAAGCAAATTTTAAATTAATATATATTATAAATAAAAAAAAATTCTCATTTCATACCCACGTTGGGAGATTCTTTTTGTTTTTTACAAAACAAAATTTTTTTTAAAAAAAATAAAGTGGAATGAGAGGGGGACCCGTGGGCCCCACCTCCTTGGGACCACGCCCCTTTTTCTCCTCCCCATGCGCTGCCATGCGCAGGGTACTTCCTTGCGCATGACAGCAGGGAGGCCCCACTAGTCCCAAGGGGACTTTAACGCCTAGGGAGAAGGTGTATTTTTTTTAGTTTGGACATTTTTTTTATATAGTTCATTTACTTATTAATAATAAATTCATTTTATTCTAAATATTATTAATTTAGTTATTAATTAATATATATTATGTATTAATATATAATTATTAAATATAATATAATATATATTATATAATTGATATATATTATATATATATATATATATATATATATATATATATATATATATATATATATATATATATATATATATATATATATATATTAATACATTATATATTAATTATTTAATAATTTAATTTTTTTTATTTCGTTAAAATAAATAAATGATGACATAAGTAAATATAATAATAAATTAATAAATTATAATTAATAATTAATTGAAATAATTAATTAATATATTAATTATTATATTATACTTTATTAATTAATTAATTAATATAATATAATTATTAATTAATTTATATATGTTCGGTAATATTCTTTTTTTTTTCTCTCATATGAAATCTATATGATTATTAAATTAATGATTTTCAAATTTGTTCATTCATTTAATTAACCAAAACTTCTTAATATTGGAATCTAATTAGTATCATAATTAAAGCAAAAGTATGATAATTTGACCTTTCTAAGATCGTAATTCTAGATGTAACTGGTAGGTTGAATTAATTGTGATTAGTTTAATTTTAATTAATTCTTAGTAGTAAAGGATCTCCCTAATGAAACAAGTTAGTGAATTGTTAATCTACTAGAAAACTTTAGATTAGCCTCGTAGACTTCACCAAATTTTAATCATGATCGATTCATCCTAACTCTTTCGAAAACTCAGTTACAACTTCCCTTCCTAATTTGGGATTCCTTGTTAGAACTTTTAGTTAGTAACTTTTGGGGAAAAAATGTTCGTAGGAGAAATTTTATTCAAACTCTTTTCTAATCCTTTGGCTATGTCATATGTAAACCCACTTCATAAAATTAATTAACCTTTTTAAAAAAAAAAATTTGGTGTGGTTTTAGGGTGTATTTTTATGGGTATGACAGTCTGAGGTATATAGTATTATTCTTTTGATAGTATTTAATGCATACATTGCTTAAATGATGAACAAGGTTTGAAAGTGCAGTTATTTATGAAATTCTGTTTGATGGAGTGGATTAAGAAAATGTGAGTAGAACTTGTAGAAGGCACATTTATCATAAGATTGATGTTGTTCATATTTTGTAATTCAGACTGAAACATCTGAAGAGTTATTTTTTTCAGTTTGTAATATTTCTACTTGTTTATCTCCATCATTGTGAAGTTCAAAGTTGTATTTTGCAAAATATTAAAAACTTGTTTTATAACATCCTTTGGTTGGTGCCTTAAGGATGCTGAGTCGATGCTCAAATTGAAAATTTTGTGATAAGAAAGACTTGATGCTCTTATTACCGTAACAACATACTAGTTGACAATGCTAAAAATTTCAAAATAGAATTAAATGAATAGAGCCTCTTACCTTATTTGAATCCATAAAATTATGGACATTCCATGTAGAAACTATAGGCTTGACAGAAGTGGCCAACTATGATACTGTCATAGCCAGTCCATCCATACGCGCAGTAGAGGCAGCCAAATGGGATACTTTCTCAATGAGTCCATGTATGCAATTCATTGTTTGTTCATACCCATCATTTGAGCTAAAATGATCTGCAGAGGCTATTACATGACATGCAATAGATGGTTGTGAGATCTCATTTGATGGACTAGATTTCCAACTCATATTGTTGTTCGATCTAGGATCCAATGTTTCCATATAATTAACAATTTCTTCTACACTTGCTTCTTTGTTATTATTTTCCATCTACAATACAGAATTAATATCAACAAATAGTTAGTTCAATAAATAATTCCAATAAATATTCGCATAAATTGAACCAAAAAATTAGGCACTTACTCCAAATTTGTCCTTTTTAGCCTGCAACCCGCCTCAGCCAAATGTGTATCCAGCTGTTACATTATCTCTTGCTCTCTTGCCTCTACAACTTTTAATCAAATATTCTTCAGAACTCATGCTTTCTTTCAATGCCTCCCATTGTCTAGGAGATAGAGTAGATTGTAACCTATCTTTCCCATCCATGATAGTTTTTCTGCAAGTGTATCTAAAATTATTCATCAAAATTCTCATTTTTTTCTTGTAATATCTTCGAGAGATTTTTCCACTAGTAGTCTCAAAATTATTTTCCATCTTTTGTATGACAATTTCCACATTTCGTGGATCTTGATCTGCAAATTTTGACTTGCAAATATCCAAATGGGTTCTACATTGCATGCCCAACTTAGAGGCCCACCTTGAAACATTTTTCCCAATGGGCTCGCCATCTCTTGATACCTCAACCAAGAATGGTTTCTTGCCTTCTAATTTTCTCTATTTTGCATCCCTCTCTGTAGATCTATATAAATTTTGACTCAATCTTCTCCTTTTGAAAAAAGCAGGCACATCTTCCATATTTAAACCGCTGCCAATATTTTTTTCTGATTTATTAGTTCCATCAGAAGATCTAATAGGTAGATTGGATGCAAGCAATATCTCTTCATTCCTATCAGCAACCTGAAATTCACCATCTTTACCCACATTAAGTGTGTCATGAGTAGTTATATCACTACCTATCTTTGTAGACTTTTCCTCAAAGACATCCTTTATCACTCTTGCAAAAAGCTTTTGCATATTTTTTGTTCCTTGACTCCCATGTTTTTCAATAATCTCTTTGAGACTTTGTGTTAAAAGATCTTCGTGATGTTGTGCATCACCATGTTCTATATCTAATTGTGCATCACCATGTACTTTATCAAGATGCACATCACTATGCATTATACCTGGCTGCACATCATCACAACTATTGTTTCCACCAAGTGCATGTGCTGTTGAATCACAAACTCATTGGCTTCTACGAGTTGTCGGCACTCTATCTTTGATTTCCTTTAGTTTTCCTTTTTCATTTCCTATGCAGTTTGTTTCTTTCCTATATAACCAAAAATATCATATTATATCTTGTATACATAAAGCTCAAGCCTATAAATTTTTAGTAAACACTATTAAACAATAACATACTACTCACTGGATTTACAACTTACCTGTTTGTTAATCCAAGCTGTGACAAATATTCATTATTCCTTGCCACACATTTTCTATGAAACTTCTCGTACTCTGTCAATAGAATTTCAGCATTCTCACCACTATCATATAATTTGGGCCTCACATTCTTTCTCCTCATTCCCTGAAATCCAAGTAAGTGATAATGTATAAATTAGCAACTCGAATCAAAATGTAAACAAAGACAAATTTCAACAACTAAATGCTTGACAAGATACTCAAAAAGAGCTTTATTTGACATGATCTGAATAGTCTACATAAGGACAGTCAGCCTTATAAGGACAGTCAAATAGTAGAATAAATCTAAACTTCCATCTCCTCAAGCCCATGGCCCTACTGTGCATCAATTTATGGACAAAGCCCATATTTACTAACTACAACAGTTCAAATATTTCATGTAACTGTTCAGTCACATTAATGGCTTAAAGTCACATGGAAAACATTGCATGAGACCTTGAAACCTCATGGTATAGTTAATGTACACCATCTCCTTCATCCTTGTCTAAGAGAGGAGGTTATTCACGCATGCAAAATGAAAGGGATCACATTTTGTGTGCTCATTGCTTTCCCTAAGGAGGGTTTGAATCAGTTTTAATCAAATGAAGATAACTTTTTCTATACTCAATCAAATGAACTCCTTCAAAGCCCAAATTACTCTAGATTAAAAATATTAACATGTCCAAATAGAAAAGTTTCAAAACAAATCCATTAAGCCCATTGTAATCATATTCAAAGTTGACTATTGCAGAAAAAGAACATGAAAATGTAGAACTTGAACACTTTTATTTGATTCACACTCCAAAATCCTGACCACCTACATTTCTTGGGCTATCCCCCATACAAATAGGCCTCTTTCAATGTTTAAAAGACTAGCCAACTACCTGTAACTTCCTGCTAAACTGACTACAATCAGTTGGAACCATCAGTACTCAATGATTACAAAGGTTTTAAAATGTTGTCAACTCGACAACCATATATCTAATGACTCCATATGCTTGCAAATGACTTTAGAACCAAATAAAATCTTTACTACTACCCCTCAGACAATTAATTCTTATTAGATCTTATCCCCTATGATCTTGCTTATTAGACAAAGAGAATGCTGACAAAGGTTATGGAATCATTGCAAGTAAGAGAAAGACATGATTTTTCCAAACTCCTTAAGATGCTTAAGAGTACTTTTGGATATTCAACTATACATGATTTTTCCTATTCTAAATCACTCTCTGTGATCCACTTTTTACCTTAAACTAATGATGGTTTTGGAGCGTCATTGCAAAAATTATACAAAAAATCTACCCAGATCAAACTCAACTAACCAACTAATCATTGCAAGTCAAAGGGTTTTGCAAACTATTCATAATAACTCTAAATGAATAATTGCCTCTTTGCCTCACCTTAAAAGGATCATCTTGCATCACTAGGACTCATATATAATCGCATGTTTGAGAATTCTAAGACTCTGCACATGGGTCCAAAATTTAGACAGGGAGAGTGTGATCATGAAAGGTCCGGATGAAAGAAACAAAGAAGACTGGAAGCATTCAATTTTGCATTATTATAAGACTTCTATGCTTTTCTACTCTTTATTTTAGTACTTTTAGTCATAATCTATGTCTTCAATTTTGTTTCAGGTTCAAGAACTCTTGAACATAGTATGAACTTTGGTTATGTATCCTCACTAGACCTGGAGGCATTACAGACCAAGACTAGTACGAGGTCCAGACTAGATTGATACCAGGGGTGGAAGTGGCCTCAAACCCTGTAACTATTTGCAACTAGACTGATTGCAACATGCATACATCTTTGTGAAAAGAGTTAGACAAATTTATTTTACCTTTATATTGCAAGAGTTTACAACTCTTGAAAGAATATGTTGAAAATTCTGCAAACAATCTATCAAAAATTTTAATGCCTTCCTATGCTTCCCATTTGGTATGTATATTTACTAGGGATTTCCCAAAATTAAAACTAACAACATTCCTATATGATTTAGGCTTCCATTGAATGTCCATACCTATATTCCAAAGACCAACTTCAGAATATACAAGGAGGATGCTAGTATTGGTTGAGTAGTTCAGTTTTACAACTGCCAGTTGCATTTCCTAAAATTTTCTAAAGGTTTTTTTTGAGAAATCCATTTTGTACATATACGATGAGCATTGGAGTGTAGGAAACCACATTTCTTTGAGGCATTATGCCAAATAGTTCACGTGCATTGTATGTGTTTGCACATTTTCCATATGTGTCTAATAATGTTATTGTAACCACATTATCTAAAAGAGCTCTTTTGTCAAATGCATATATCTTGTTCCTTTTTTTCCTTTTTGGGTACGAGAATGGAGGGTAATGGAAAAGGTTGTAGAATTTGTCTTTAAACTTGACAATAGCATGGAACTCCTTTTCATGAAGTTCATTTTCTATATGTCCTGCCATGATTGTAGTCCATGAGAATACATGTCTTTGAGGTAATGTGTTAAAGTTAAACAATTCATTTGTCTTGGCTATGCTTCCACATTTTGCATACATGCCTAATAGAGCAGTTGCAATTATGTATAACATAGCAGTTGCAACTATGTATAATAGAGCAATCTCCTTTATGCTCTGCTGGATACCGATAGACTGTTCCAAAGATCCCATTCTGGTATAAGGAGGGAGGATGCTACAAAATCTGGCTTTAAGCATTCCAATTGCATTTGCTTGATAATGTGTCATAGAGAACATTGACACAACTACAATAGTCATAGATATAAGTGACAGTCACACAGTGGTAGTCATTAATGAGGCATGGTCACTATAACTGTTTACAAGTATGAATCTTAAACACCTCCTAAAAACAACATAGTATATAACAATAGGATAGTCCAGAGAAGTCCAAAAGTGTGAGTGACAATAAGAACAACATATGGGAGCGATTTCATTGTTTTGATAAGATTCACATAACACTCTTTCAGGTGAAAAGGGTAGGTAACATGAAGCATTGTGCATGTTGGTAGAATACATAATGTAATGCAAAACAAGTGAAAAAGGACACTCATGAAGATAGACAGTCCTAGAAGCATTATATTTTTTACAATGCAAAGTAAGAGAAACCCAAATTATTAGATCCTTAGTTTTTGAATTCTAGCATCCTTGAAAACAAAATGAAGCTTAGATCATCAGAATCAGATGCCTAATTACTAATTGGAAAAGTAGTACATGATTCAACAACAAAACCTACCATATATAGCTCAATGAGGCAGAACAAGTCTCACAGGAAATCCCTGATAGAAGAGTAGTGACTGGGTAACATTTTCAATGGAACCAAAGAAAGATTTTTTTGAACATTGACTATTGAAGAGAAATTTTTCATTCTTGGCTTGAGTATCATTATGAAAATGGACTAAATCAATGTGTAAAGTTATTATAGAATTAAATGCTCCATCCCCATGGTGAAGTTATTGTAGAATTAAATGGTTTTCATAGATTTTCATGGAGGATAGTGGTCATAGTATTAGTAAGAAGGTCCATGTTCTCAAAACATAAACACAGTTTTAAAACAACTTAAAAGACTTTAATAATAGTTCATGAAATGGGGCTCATCAATAATCATCTGCACTACTAGCAAGGTCCAATTCTTGATCACTCATGTTTCCATCTACTAGATCTTCTTCGTCATCATCATCTATAGGATACATCCATCTTGTTCTTACTGGACCGCAATGCTCTAGTTCATATTCTAGATGTATCAAAAGATGCATAGAGATGTTAAAGATTATTGGTGGAAATTCCCGTTCTAGAAGACAAAAAACTTCAGCAACCTCCTCCCTCAAACTATCAAAGTTTGATGGATCTGCTACATGTGAACTCATTCTCTTAAGTATTAGCCCCAACTTTATGATTGCCAATCTTGGCCCTTTTTCCAAACCCAATATATTAACAATAATTGGTAAAATGTTCTCGATTATCACATGATAATCATGGGTCTTTAGGCCTCTTAAGCTATTAATGTCAATTTGGCTTCTTGAGACATCAACTATAAGAATTGTGCACGTTGTTCTTTTGTCCAAACATAGGGAGCACTAGGTTTTCCATATTTTCCACCATCATATTTTTCAACCCAAAGATTTTGATGAATCTTTAAATCTCGGAAGTCTTCACGTGATGAAATAGTATCAAAAGCACCAAAAAGAGTTTCTATAATAGCATAGGCTATATTTTTCTCTGTATGCATGAAGTCAACAGTGTGCCTAATGGTTATATCCTTGAAGTATGGAAAATTATAGAATATGCACAATCTTTTTACACAGCTTTGATTACATGGATCATATCTGGTACCAGGAACACCACCATTTGTAATAAATGACATTCTTTTTTTTCCATTGTCAACAATGTAATCACCTATTATTGCCAAAGGTGCTTCACGATTCTCTTCTTGACCATTGAAACATGTTTTTTGTTGATGATATGGATGATCCACTTTTAGATAAGCATGATGTCCACAATAAATACACTTATGCAAACTTCTTGAGTGCCTCACAAAATCCTTAAAGTTACAAGCTAGACAACCATGATATCCATGAACAGTGAGACTAGACAATGTACCATATGCAGGAAGATCATGAATTGTAACCAATAAGGAAGCTCTTAAAGTGAATTTGATTGAATGACCATCCATTAAAGATTGAATTGCTTCAACTCTTGTCCACAATTCCATTAGCTCATCATATAGTGGCTCTAGATAAGCATCTATTATATTTGAAGTCACACTTTTCTTTCCTGGTATAATCAGTGATAACATCAAGAAAAATGATTTGGTTACTAGCCATGGAGGCAAATTATAATTTAATAAAAAAAAGGCCAAGTTGACCATTTCATACTTTGATCTGAGAATGGGTTCACTCCATCTAGAGCCAAACCCAACCTTATGTTACGAGGATCTTGAGAAAAATTGGGCCATTTGTTATCAAACTCCATCCACATATTAGAATCAGGCACATGTCATTGTTTCCCATCAATGCTCTTATTTAGAGCATGCCACTACATAAGCTGAGCAATGTCTCTACACCGATACATTCATAGTAATCGTGGGATTATCAGAAAGTGGGGAAGAACTTTTCTAGGGACCACAACTAATTTCAATCCTTTCCTGTACCTTGCTTCATGACATTTTGGACATTCAGTATCATTTGCAATATTTTTGTGAAATAATAGGAAACCATTCACACATGTGTGAATATTATCATACCCCAATCTGAGCTTACTGATTTGCCTTTTACATTGACTTCATTTTGTTGGCAATGTGGAGTCAATAGGTAACAATGAACATAATAATGCCAACAACTGATCTACACTCTCATTTGTCCAACCATGCACCACTTGCAAGTTAAGAATTTGAAGAATTGTTGTCAAATGACTTAACTTGCAATCAGCAGACACAGGCTTTAAAGCATCCTCCATTGCCTTGGCCCAATCATTGTCTAAACCCTCGTTCAGCATTCTATTGACTTCAAACCCTTCGTCTAGCTTTATTGTGCCTTCATCTATGTTTGGTGCCACTTCATCTATGTTTGTTGCCTCTTCACCTCTCACATTTTGCAATTCTATCATATCTTTGTAATAGTTATAAGCCCAAGAGCTTATACCACTATGCCCATGTCTTATCATATGTCGATAAATAACATTTCTATTTTTCATTTTTCCACCAAGACAATTATTACATGGACATGGATATTTTTCCACATCCCTCTCATCAGCTACTCTCTCATCATATGCATGATGTTGATATGTAGTCAACCTTCTTTGTTGATCCATTTGTAATATTCTATATTCTAGTATTAAATTAGAATCTGATTTCAAGAGAGCGAAAAATAAATCTGAAAACAAAATCAAATAAAGCATAAAAAATAGTGATCAAGTATGTTTCAAAGCATAAAAAGCAGAAAAGTTTTGAATTACCTTTGAATTAATTGCAGAAGGCGTCCCCAAATTTGACCTTTCTTCAAACAGGTCTGATGATATCAATTTTTTTATGAACAGTGAATTCCTTTCCTATCTTTCAATAAGTCTCTAAGTCCTCTCCAAACAAGCTTTATCACCCATGCAAGTAGCCACTACAGTTATATGCAACTAAAATAATTTTTTTCAAATACACACATTAGATAATTAAAGACACTATAACCTATTAAAAAAAAAACATAAATAAGAAGTTGAACAAAAGAAATTTTATGGTTATTAATATATATATATATATATATATATATATATATATATATATATATATATATATATATATATATATATATATATATATATATATATATATATATATATATATATATATATATATATATCACTAAACCATGTCAAGGATCATGATAAGTGTTCTCCATGATTTTTAAATATCATGGGTGTTTTGGAAAATTATATAGAGAATTGTCAATGCTTTGATCTTTCATTAAATATCCTATCTAATATTGGATTTATTCTATAGGATTTTCAAACTCTCAAGTCTATGATGGGAAGCCTATAATATGCAAGGGTCCTCTCATTTTATTGGCACACATTAGTTCATTCATCAGATGAGGAAGAACTTTAGTCATCAAATGAGTTTGTGAAAGATGGATCAGTTCATCTCCATGGCCACTGTTATCAGAGCTTACACTGGAACATGGAAGGCATCCCTTTTCATCATTGGTGTGCATTAATAAGCTCTCTTTTGTGTGTGAAATGTTTTCTAGGTTTTACAGAATTATTACCAGCACTAAGAATGCTTCTGAAAAATCTGTTACAGAAAGTTGATAACACATAATATAGAATACATCTCTTGGATTAATGTTTTCAAGCTCAAATTCTTATGGAAAACTTACAACACTGACAATTTGGATTATAGTAGCTCATGTTGGCATATCTTCAAATTTGATGATTTATCTCACAAGTGTTTTGAATGAAAGCACTGTAACTACTGCAAGCAATGTGAACATATTGTCAGGGGTACGATACATATTGCCTTTTCTGGGAGCTTTTGGACAATCCTTGTTTCTTCGCTCGTCTATCTACTTGTCAGTATCCTTTTCCTTCACAAAATCCTTTTCCACTATGTTACAATCGATGTGTATAGTAACTTGACAGTATTATCTATAGATTTAGGAATTGTAGTGAATATAGTAACTGAAAACCATACTCTGAGTATGAGCACTTGTTGGAAACTGAATCAGATGTCCATTTGTTTTGAAAATAGTTGAACAAGTTTTCACTTTTCTGTGTTTTAACATACCCAGCTAACACTTCATACATACCCAACTAATGCTTCATATTCTTATCTAGCATAAAGAAATCCATCATGAATTTCATGCCTTGAAGGATTACAATCATTTTCATATTCATATGTATGAAAGAAACTTATCTCAGCAACATCATTGATAGTCATCAAGAAGAAGATCCAAGTGTGGATGAATATCCAATTAACTTGTTGATCATTAAGAAGTTGCATCAATGATAGTCATTTGAATGAATTCATTAAGAAGTTTTCACTTTTCTATGTTTTAACATACCCAACTAACGCTTCATATAAACAAAAAATCAGAGAAAGCATGCAAGACACTTCTTATTTACCAAATCAAATAAGATTCCATCCCTCAGTGTATACATGGAGCTCCAAAAGAAAGTTGAGATGTTACAAAGAGACTTGGGTTTACAAGAAGGAAAGCAACACACTATAAAACTAGGATGGAACTTCACAGTTGAAGTGGCAAGATACAATGTAACACCTTTTTGCCATTCTTCAACAAAGCTAAGTGAGGAACAATGAGCCAGGATCAGAAAGATAGTTAATTTCTTGGCCACATTCATGATTGATTTCATGAAACTAATGATATGGTTGGATAGGGTGTTGAAATACCTTTCTAATGGTATATGGTGCAGGTGTGTTGGTGATGTTTTGACAGGCCTTTGAAGTGGAAAATTGTTTGCAGGTCTAAAGCATTGGAGACAAGCCCTCAACTAGGGCCTAGTAGTTTTGTACATTGTGACTATGGAAAAGAACTGAAACTTTGGCATTTGGAAGACAAAAATGAGTAGTTTAAGATTTTCCAATTTTTTTATGGAGTTGTTTGAGAGTTTTGAGAAATAAAACTTAAAGTTCATGAAACTGTCACAGGAAAACCCTTGTTACACTGCCCTCAACTAGGGCCTGATGGTAGAGAGGGCTAGGGGTGTGATAGAAGTTTATAATTTTGGATTTAGGGAGGCAAGACATAGTACTTGAAGATTCCAACACATTTTTGTGAGGTCATTAAGGGGAATTATAGACTAAGACCCAAAAATAGTCATACTACCAGTTAGGAAACCTATTAGTGTTTACACTATTTGGAATAGTATCAAGGGTACTTAATGTCTACATGTACTTGCTAGAGAAGATGTCAGAGGTGGATTTGGGGATTAGTGAAAGGTGTTAGGGGTCTTATGGGTAACTTGGAAGTATAAACATAGCAGGGGGTAAAGGTACTTGAAGAAGGGTTGTAGAGTCCTTAGTAAAGAAGGGCTAGTTGATGAGATTGGGGTAAGAATCCACATTAAAGAAGTCATCATACCTTGGAGGTAGGTGACAGGGTGGGAATTAGGAAGTCCTTGGGTGGATGAATAAGGGATCCATTGGATGGACCTAGGAAGATTAGATAACAAAGTGTGAAAGGTAACCTGATGCAGGACATGGCAGATGGAAAAGAGGACAGTACATTGTGGAAAGGATAACACATGTACTTTCAAGCATAAGGGGTAGATGATAGTAATGAGTCCATTGAAGAGAGGGAAAGCAACATGGAAATTGCATGGTCACATTGGTGTGATGGAATGGATAGGTTTTGTAGAACCTATAAGGCAAGATGATGAAGCAAGAGTAAAACAAAGTGTTTGTGAAATCAGAGATGAGGAAGTGGATCAACCTGAGGTCCTAGTGAAAGAGGATATGGTGAAGGAGTGTCCATTAAAAGGACAAGATGTTGAAGGAAAGAACAAAGAGGTTGCAAGTGTGGTAGATAATTACAATGATGGGGCAGACATGAAAGACAGTGGAAGACACACTGAAGTGTAGATTCAACATATAGGGTAAGGTTCAACATATAGAAGAGATGGCTAAGGTTCTTCAAGAATGATCAAGATAGAAGAGATATAACATGTGGTGCTGTTGTAGGTGTGGTTGTAGCCTTCCGTGCACCCATTGGTGGTGCACTCTTTACATTTGAGGAAATAGCAACCTACTAAGATCATTTTTGTACATTATCTCTAGTGTAACATGAAACTTTAGTTCCATTATAATTTGATCAAGAAGAGCTATCCAGTGGGCACTACACTAAATTTTAGAATTCATTATCATCTAGATCCAAGGAACAATTGAGAGGAAAGTACACTAAGTTGTAGAATCCAATATGGTCCAGGTCTGAGGAGCAATCCAGTGGGAAATATACTAAATTGTAGAGCTCATGTTTGGAGTCAGCCAAGTTACACATAGTCACATAATTCAATGCATTATGAACTTATGCAAAGCTGATTTATGTGCCTCATATGCAGAACTCATATGTGTTATGAGCATATGTCACTTTACAAACACACTTTTTAAACAAATTTTCATATACAGTACTATCAGATCCATCCAATCCACGTAGTTTACGTTTGCAGTATTGAAAGTTTTAAACATGAAAAATAGTGACCAGTACAATATGTATATGTGACTAGGAATCTCATGATGCATTAAATCCTACAATTATTGTTCCAAAATTGTTCTGAGCATCTGCATTGTCCCATCATAGGAATCTCTGAGGTGTCAGTATAGAACCTAAATTTTTGGGTGAAGTTTTGTAACTATAAGTGCAAGCATTTTTTGGAAAGAAAGGAATGATATCTGACAATGTTTTTCGCATTCCTTTGTAGGTGGTGAATTTCTCTTCTTTGGAGGACATTTTTCACAACTACAGTGGTTGTTGTAGTACTACGAGCATTCATTGAATGTTTGATGTGAGTACAATGACTATAAAATATACGGCTATTGAGCTACTTCTAGTAGTGATATTAGGTGTCATTGGAGGAGTGGTGGGAGCAGTATATAACTACCTTCTTGAGTGTACTCTGAGAATATATGCCTTAATCAATCAGTAAGTTCTCCAAGGCACAAAAAAAAAACTTTGTATTAGATTGTGGCTAAAGCAATGAAAAATTGTATGTTCCCCTATTCTTCATTTTTCTCCATGGCATCTTTTCCCCTGCATACATGTGGACTACTTTCTTTTTTGGACTTTTAGGTCTCATGCAGTCAAGAAACCTCCTTTATCTAATAGTACTATTTACCCCATTAGTATACTTATTAAGAGTACTTAACCTTATTTAATAATTACAAAGTTTTCTTAATTTTGTACAGAGCATGGTGATGAATGACATAGTTGTTTATTACTGATACAGAAGAGGGCCAATATCCAAAATACTCCTTTCATACACTGTGGCTTTGTATACATCCTATTGTATATTTGGACTTCCATGGCTTGTAGCATGTACACCATGTCCAGAAGGAAGGATGCTCAACCACAAATGTCCCAATGTTCACAAAATAGGGAACTTCAAGCAATTTCATTGCCCTGCAGGCTATTACAATGACCTTGCAACTTTTCTTTTCAACACAAATGATGCTACTGTTAGAAATATATTCAGTTCTGGCATTGGAAAAGAGTTTCATTTGACATCATTGATGCTCTACTTTGTTACAATTTTCATATTGGGACTAGTAACATATGGACTTGCACTTCCATCAAATCTCTTCATACCTGTAATCTTAATAGGCTCTACATATGGCAGCGCACTTGGTGAGTTGATGGGATCAATTGCAAACATTGATTAGGGACTTTTTACAGTGCTTGGTGTAGCCTCTCTTATAGGAGGGTCAATGAGAATGAAAGTTTCACTTTGTGTGATCCTTTTGGAGCTCACAAACAACTTATCCTTGCTCCCTTTGATTATGATAGAACTCTTAATTTTGAAGACACTAGCTGATAGCTTCAAAAATAGTGTCTATGAAAAAATTGTACACTTGAAAGTTGAAGGGGCTTCCTGGTGCAGGAGCACCAAGGTAAAGGACAAAAGGCCTAGAGGATACACTAGGGTGATTGATAGACCTTGGAAGGATTTGAAGAAAAAAATGACCTTATAAGGTCATTGGAATTGTAATGAGACCAATAATGTCCATTTAATTATTTTTTAATGATGTTTTGATTAATATGTGAATCCTTTGTGAAAGGATCAATCAATGTAAGCCTTAATGGCATTTTGGGGTAAAATGTACCTTGGGGGTCATTTTTAGATCCTAACATTGATAAGGTGTTTAATGACCTATAAAGGTTTTAATTATTGTAATATGGCCAATAGAGCCATTATGTGAGGTCAAATGCACTAAAAGTGCCAAAAATGTGTAATTGCCTAAAATTGGCAAAATGAAGCCTAGAAGGCTCATAGAGGGTTTTAGAAGGGTTTAAGATGTTTAAGAGATTATGATAGATTCCTAAGAAGCTTTAAAATGTTAATAAATGCCTAAGAATGTAAGTTTTCGAAGTTGACAACCATGTTGTCAACTAGATAACAAAAATAAACAATAAACCAAATGCTGACAGTCATAACTGACTGTAACCGGTTTATAGGTAGTTAACCGGTTGGAAAATGGCTATTTTTTCCTTGTGAGTGTGTGAGGAATGAGAGAGAGGGGTTTTAGGGAGTTTGGAGAGTGTTTTGGATAGAAAAGAGAACAATATAATGAAATTTCCATTGAATACAAATTAATTCTCTGAAAACTGCCAGGTTGCTGCCTTGAAGGACACAGTCGTCTTTTTGTGTGATAAAACTTCTCATTTTTTATGAAAACATGATTGGGAGTGCATTAGAATTATGGACTATTAGATTAATTTCAATTCCATGAAAGTTTGTGTCATTTTTTGAGGTTTAAAGGGAAGAATCTCAGTCATTTGCTGACTGTCCCTATACAATACTGTGTGCAATCAACAAATTGGTTTGAAGTTTTCATGATGCCCTAGGCTCTCCCACTTTTTGTGGTGATTGTGTCTTGTGGGATATTTGTAAACCTTGAAAAACTATCCAAGTAGGGCTACAAGAGAAATAGGCCTAATTATTACCCGGTTTGGGATTTGTGAGTTGATGGGGTTACTTGTTTGAAACCATTGATTGGATTGAGGGACATTGAGATGTTTTAAATGATGTAGAATGGGTGGTGGCACCATAAACCATTTGTGCACTCTGATTTGGTAGAGGTTGTAGTGGGTCAAAGGAGATGATCCTTGTGGAGATCTAGTTGTTGTGTGCGAAGAACATTCATGAAGTCCCTCATCATTTGCAAAATGTAGACCACCATACCACCTCTGCATCACTTCCATTATCAGAAGCACATCCTGGACCATTTATGAGTCAACTCATTACAGGGGATGCTGTCATAGGTCCACTGGTAACCCTTCACAAAATACAGAAGGTTTCAAACATTCTATAGATTTTGAAAAGCACTAAGCACAATGCCTTCCCAGTCATAGATAAAACACCATACTCAAAAACACCAGTCTTGTGTGGCCTTGTCCTTAGGTCACATCTTCTAGTCTTATTGAAGAAAAAAGACTTCCACAATTTTGAGCAGAATGCAGTTATTTCTATAGGGTTGAACCATAAGCATTATCTGGAGACTTTGCAAAGCTAGGCTCAGGAAAAAGGCTCAAGATTGAAGGGATTGAAGTAAGTTCAGAGGAAGAGGAAATGTATATGAATTTGCATATAGTCATAAATACTGGATATT
>BSBK01004529.1:395000-485033 GCA_027943335.1 Chamaecyparis obtusa
TAGTCATGTGACTAAAAGTTTTAGTCATGTAGTCACATATTTTCCAAAATGTACTAGTGATATAACATCTAGATACATCACTTAATCTTCCATTATGATCACACACTACATCTTTCAACATAACTCTAGATTAATTCAACTAATCAATCCTATCCTTATCACAAACATAGTCAACAAATAAACACTTGGTTGACATCAATAAAAATATCATAACTAATTATCCTATCATCAAATCAACATCCAACACACCAACTTAAATATGTTTTTGTGGTACATAGATATTTTGTTCTTTTATAGGATATTTATTTTCTTGGTTGGTATTTTCACCAGGTCTTCACTCAAGGGGAAATATTTAATGTCAAATGCATTTATATTAGGGGGTTTAAAATGGGCATCCTATCCTCTTTTCTTGGTTGGTCTGCATAGAATTTGTAGTCTTATACAAGTTCATTAATCAAGTCACAGTATATTTTCAAAATCAAATTATATGTCACAATTGATGCTTAAGATGATTCATATTTTCACTATCTCAATTCATTTAATATAAGGTCATTATATTACCAAACATGACTTAGTATTTTCATTTTGAAAAGAAGGGTTTATTTGTGTAGACACCTAAAAATCCTTTAGAAAATAAATTATTTTTATTTTCTAAAAAATCCCTGATGACATCATCATTTATTAATTAATTATTTATTTAATTAATTAATTTATTTTTATGTCATTAAATCCCTTTATCTTAATTAAAAATATTTAATTAAGAAATCCCTCCCAAAAATGTTTAAATCTTATTTAAACATTAATCCCCTATTTATTAATTATTTTAATTAATAAATTGACCAAAAATCTCCCAAAAAATAATTAATTTATTTTTTGACCAAAAGTTAGCCTTTTTTCCTAAAACCACTAACCTCTTCCAAAATCTTCTAATCCCTTCTTAATTTCGATTAAAAGGCTAATCCCACCTTTTCTAACCCTAATCTCAACTCAAAATATTTAATTAAGATTAAATATTTAATTTTCATATTTATTGAAAATATTTCAATAAATTTTCTCAAACTTAAGCTTTTGGAATGAATAAACTTTTATTCCATAAAACCAAGGAGAACTCTAGACTCTTCTAGAAACTTCTCAACCCAACCTCTTCACCCATCCTAATCCTAAAATCCCCTAATCCTAATCCTAATCCTCCCCCTAACCTTGTCACATTCCCTAAACAAGGTTAGCCAACTCCTAAGCTTGACCCAAAGTCAACAAACTTCTAGAGGCTTCTCTTACATGCATTAAGTGCATTTAAAGCCTCCTTATCCCTCTTACATGCATTTATGATGCATTTAAGAAGCCCCTCACCCCTTTCTTACACCCTTTGACCTTAGGCACATTTCCCAAATTGTGCACATTCCTCCCATCTTTCAACCCAATGCCCTTGTGACACTTGTCACAAGGAGGTGGCCTTGAACTAGCACAATCCATGTGCTCCCCTTTGAATGAATCTTGGCCTCTCTTAAAGATTTTGATCCTAGCCACTCATTCATCCTCCCAAAAGTCTATAAATAGTCCTCATTTCCAAGAGCAAAATATCCATTCACCTTTCATTTTATGCATTGTTATCATGTCCATTTAGCTCTAGACTTAGCATAAGCAATACTAATTGTTAGTTTCTTTTTATCATCTTCAAGCTTTCTTAAAGAACATCATAGCTTAGCAATAATGGATTAACATAGTTTCTTTTATTGTTTTGCATAGCATATAGCATCATATCACACCTATATTTGGTCTAAAATCAATCTTAGTATGCATTAGAATATGCTCCAAGTGCTTAGAGAGCACACCCACATCCCTCTAATTAAAGCGAATCAAACATTTGCTCTATAGCACTTGTTTTTTTAGCAACAATCTTGAGGTGGCTTTGGTTTTGTTTTCATGTCTTATGCTATTTTTTTAGTTCATGAATATGTTAGATTAGTCTAATGTTTGAATGTTTCAGCCTTTCAAGACAGGTAACAGGTTCAAAATCATAGTCTACATTCTGGCACGCCCGGTGGGACCCACTTCACGGGTTCTTTGCAAACATTCTGATGGGTTTTAGACCATTTTCAGATTTTTCAAGCTTATAGGTGGACGGAGCACTTCGATCCCTTCTTCTTCTTCTTCTTGTCTATATTCTTCTTCTATTCCGTCTCCTTTCTTCTTCTTCTTCTAGCAAGGAGGTCATGGCCATTTTTTTCAAAAATAATAATAAAATCCATAAGGAAGCAAAATCATACACACCTTATTTTAGTGCTTAAAATGAACCCCCAAATCATTCTTGAATGCATTAAGGACTAAAATTTGCAAAATTTGTTCTAACAAACAAAACAAAAAAAATTAATCAAGGCATTTGCATCCTTGCAACATCAAGGATTTTTAACAATGCATTCATGCAAAGTAGGAATGATCATATCTTTTTGGGCATAAAAAGAACATCAAATCTGCATTCAAATGAGTCAAAACAAAATCTTGAATGAAGCTAAAAGGAAGAACTTAGGTCCTAAAGCATCACTTTCCATTTGAAAAGAAAACACAATCTTGAATGCCTTAAAGATCAAAACAAAGCTTTTTTTAAAAGTTCTTAATCAACACGCACACTCAATCTTGAATGCCCAAGTCAAAAAACTTGCAAACGCTCGATTTACTTTTTGGAGAAAGAAAAAGTCAAAATCTTAAACACTTGTGTCTTCAATTTCAAAGGTTCAAACACACTTAATCAAATTTGGAAAAATGAACAACTGCTTGATGTGCATTTAGGAGTTTTACTTTTTGCAAAATCCTGTTAAACTTAAGCAACGTAGAACACTTGGACTCGAACAAGTCCACTTCTTCTACTTTTAGCGAGGCCTGTCCAGGGAGAAGCGCTTCCTCTTTGGAGAACGACCTCAAACCGGTAGCCCCTCCGACCGGTATACAAACAAGTGAAGAACAAAATAATCACTTACATCTCCTAATCGCCGGGCGTTCGTGCCAAACACGTGACTGGGGATGGTAAACATTCCTCTCCCCCCAGCATAATTGGCAAGGCTCTTAGGTGAGTCATGAATGATCAGCAAAACCGGGTATGGAGACTCCACGGAACTATTAAAAACCTGATAAAATAGAGGCTACCCTATCTACATCTGAAAGTATCAAAATCCTTGTGCAAGGACCGATTCCAAGGGGTTTACCGGGTCGCCTCAAGATTACTCACCATTTGTATTCCCTTCTAGGGGATACCAAGCTGTGGGCAAGCGATTTTGATACTCACCTTCCTTAGGTAGATCTGTTTGAAGTGCTTGACAGTCAAAGACTCCGTGAAAACACTTGTTGAAACATACACTTTCAAAGCTTTGTCAGAGTCAGTTGTCTTTGTTTGTATCCCGCAAGGTTGCTTTGTCCCTTGTGGAGATTGCTTTGACTTTAACTTTTGCCATTGGAAACCTTTGCCTCAAAATCAGAAGCCTCTTTTCCAAAGTGATGCCCAGCAAGAGCAAACATCCTAAAGCGAAGTTGCCCAAATCCCAAGCCTATCAAGAGCGAAAAGTTACCAAGAAGAAACTCAAGACCTATCAATCCACTATCCAAGCAACCCAAGCAGAGGAGAAGTCCCAAGCTAGATTTGAGAACATTGCCCATAACGCTCGCATCAAACAGTTCGCCTTCCGTTTCCGAGTTAACCATCACTTTGTCAACCTTGAGCCAGAAGATTAGCCAATTCCTTGTTTATGTCTTGTTCCATCTTCAGATCTTGAAATCTTGTCTCAAACAACCTTGCATCTTAGTTTCATCCTAGTTTCACCCTTTGCATCAGCATCAAAACTCTAGTTGCATCTCAAGAACATCATAAAAGTTGCATTCATCTTCCTACCAGCATTCTAGAAATAATCCTTGTCATTTGCATTATCCCTTTAGATAGAGCATTGTCCCTTCACCCTTCAATACCTTTTCCACCAGCATCCCCCCATCAGCTTTCCATATCTTTCCGGCAGATCCATCATCCTTTGTTCCAAATCCAGAGATCCACCAACACTTAGTGTTTACCCTTTTGAGTTGTTCCTATCCCATATCCAAGATCAGAGACCATCATCCTCTTTTTTGACACAACGTGTTGTCATAAAGAAATCAAACCTTGTCCTTGCATAGCCATCATCTCGAGCAAGAGATTGGAGTGTATTGATAAGAAACTTGTTGACCGAAGATCTTCAGTCTATCTTAGGTTGACCCCATTATATCTCTGATCCTCCATTTGGGAAAAATAGCAGCTCATTTGTTGACCACTCAGTAATCTTTCACCAGCTCTCCACCAGTAACCTATCTTTCCTCCACCTAATCTTGACCCAAATCAGAGCATCCCACCAATCCTCCATCATCACCAAGCTTTTTTACCAATTTGCCACCGTCTCCCACCAATCTTCCACCATCCTTGATCCAAATCCGAGCAGTTCATCCATCCTTGCATTGCATTCTAGAAAGTCATCATCTTTAGAAGTTCACCAACTTTGCATCCATCAACATCTTTTAGCCAAACATCTTGCATCCATTTAGCACTTGCATCTCCATGCCTGTTGAGACCAGATCTCGGAAAAGAAGAAGCATGAATCCTTATCCACCAACAACCTCATCCGATCCCAAACTTTTCACCAACGCCATGATGACCTATAATCCCCACATCCAAGCCAGTAACCCATGTGAAGATCCAAACATCCCTTCATCCCCCTTGGCAAACCAAGCATTTGTAAATCCTCCAGAAAGCCCATCAGCAACCAATGCCCTTGTAGCACAACATCAGCAAAGCACGTTTGTTCACTACCTGCCAGAAAGTACCTCCATCCCACCATCTCTCTATCCACGCATCCCCATCAAAACTATCCAAGTTCCAGCACAAGCATACTCTCCATTCCCTAATCCTATCATGCAAACACCCCAAGAGCTTTCCACCATTCCCCTTTTCTTGCAAGGAAGCTTCACCAGTCCCGCAACACAAGCTGCAGCACCATCCACTCCATCTCATACCCCTTTTGCTTCATCATCTGCTATGGCTGCCCAAGCCCAAATCCAACACTTAACCCAAAATCAGCTTCCACCTCTCACACAAGCTTTTACACCACCGCCATCCACAAGTCAAGCAACGCCTTTCACCATCAAAGGAGCACCATCACCCTTCACCCCCCAAGCACCTGTACCTTCTTCTTTGGGGTTAGCGCAATCGCTCCCCATTCCAACCTCATCCTTCTCTTGGGTGTTTCCTTCATTTTCCTCTTCACAAGCATCCGCTCAACCACAACCTCAACAAGCTCCTTTCTCCCAACCATCATTCATGTCTCAAGCTCCTGTTGCTCCTACCATTCCATCATCCGCTACAGTGCACCCTAACACAAGCTCTCAGTGGGGCCTTACACAAGAAGAAATGAAGGCATGGGGGATCCCATCTCAATCCCCTACATCTATGGTTGCAAGTCAACAAACCGCCTTCGCCCAAGCAGCACAGCAGCAACTACCCCAAACACCGCTGGCTTCAAACTATTCATCCCAAATCCCAAATACCTTCCAGCAAGTTCCACCACCTCAACAGCCAACTTTCCCCAGCTATCTTACCCCATCACCCTTTGCTTCTAGCTTTCCCACATCTGTTCCACCTTTAAGTAACGCAGGCATGCACCCAGCTTATATCGGTCAAAGCCAAAGCCAACCTCAGCAACTACCACCATCATACCCACAAACAGCATCGTTCCAACATCCTCCCCCACAGCAGCCACATGTCCCCTTTCAGCAAACACCCATCATTCCTCAACAACAGCAAGTCTCTTGCTATCAACCTCAGCAACAAATCCCTATCATCCCCCAGCAACAACAAGTTCCCACCCATCAGTTACAACAGGAAGTTCCAAAGGTCCAATATCAGCAAGTAGTCCCACAACAACCGCCAGTTCAACAACAGCAAGTAGCCCAACAACATCAAGCGGTTCCATATCATTTACCACAATATCCCCCTATGCCACACCAGCAATATCCCCAGCAACCATTGCCCCAGAATCAGTTCCAACCCATTTATCCACAGCAAGCGCTATATCCAGTTCCACAGCTTCCATCACAAGCAGAAGTCCCAGTTCCCTCGCCACTCAATGCTGAGTGGGAAGCAATGAAAAATGCTCTAAAGGAGCTACAAAGTGGAACAGAGAATAAAACATACAAGTTTGAAGAGGTGTGCTCATATCCCTTCGATCGGTCCATAGCAACTATCCCTTTCCCCAAGAATTTTGAGATGCCTAAGTTTGACAAGTATCAAGGGAAAGGAGATCCAGTAAACCATATCAAAGAGTTTTACATGGCGTGCCAAGAAGTGGCTTATAGTGATAACTATCTCCTGCGCCTGTTTCCCAAGAGCTTGGGAGGAACTGCTATTGAGTGGTTTTACAAAATACCACATGGGACAATAAACACCTTTGCTGAACTCTCTGAGAAGTTCATCACACACTATGCCCATAATGTGGAGAATGAGTTGTCCTTGCTAGACCTATGCAACTCAAAGCAGAAATACGGAGAAAGCCTTGCAGGATACTTGCAAAGATGGCAGAATCTTACAACCAGGTTATCATATCAGCCGCCAGAGAAGCATCTAACAAAGATCTTCATTGATAACCTACATCCAAAGCTATCCCATCACATGCGAATGAACTGTCTCCAGACATACCAAGACATCAAGAGCAAAGGCATAGGCATCGAGAAAGCTCTCCTAGACGAAGGCACTATTCGTCACTTCAAGGATAATTCCAAAAACAAACCCAACAATGATAAATCCCGTTACTGGAATCGTAACAAGAATGTTGTTACAGATGGAGCCACTGACACTAAGAATGTACAATTCGTTGTGGCTAGTCCTACACCAGCTCAAACATACCAACTGCCACAAGCACCCATCTATCAGCAACCACCAGCTCCCGCATATCAAGCACCTATTTATCAGCAGCCTCCTCAAGCTCATCAACCGCCTGTGCAACAGTATCAGCAGCAATACCAACAGCAGTAGCCAGCACGTCAAGGCAATCCTGTTAACGCAGTTAACGTTGCCCCAAGGCAGAACAAACCCAATAATCAGAACAATCCAAAGAGGACTTTCACACCTTTGGGTGAGCCTCTGGATCAGATCTTTTATCGGCTAGCCAAGGCAAATATGATCACATATCCGCCCATCCCACAGAAGGATGACAACGCACCAAAGTCTGATTGGTATAAAGAACATGAATACTGTGATTACCATCGTGTGAAGGGGCACACAAAATTGAAGTGCATGCGGCTTAAGCACTACATCCAGGATCTCATCGATCGCAAGGAAATCCAGGTCGATGCACCAACTCAAGCTTCACCCAATGCCGGTTTGCAAATATATCAAAATGTGTTCCCTCAACACGATACCGAGAAGAATCAAGCCAACGCCAATCAGCCCCAAAATCATGGCAAAGGAAAGCAAGAAGATCACACAGCGGCCTACATCAACTATGACAAGTATGTCGGATGCATAACTCAAGTTGAGCCCATCCAAGATGAGCCCACCATCAATACCATCCACGTCAAAGGGCCGGATCGACAATGTGCTGCAACTACCCGCAGTGGTAGGATAACTGTTGCCGGTGCTCCTCCAAGGTCAGTTGCTCCTCCAAGGCCAACATCTACTGCATCCACAGCACAGTCTAACACTAGGTTAGCATCAAATGCACGCGCAACACAGCATAATGCACCAAGTGCACAATACAATATCATAGAGCATCTTGGGAACATGCCAGCCCAAATATCTATCTTGGATTTGCTCCGCACATCACCCATCCATCAGGAGATCCTGGACAAAGCTCTAAAAGAAGGCCATGTCCCCACGAATATTAACACAACTCAGTTTGAAACTCTTGTGGGACACCTATCAGCAGCATGTGCCTTATCCTTCAAAGAATCTGATATACCAGATGTCGCTCCTGACCATATTCTTCCTCTCCGCATTGCCGTCATGGTCAGAGATTTCGCCATCAAACGAGTTCTGGTGGATAATGGCTCAGCCCTCAACTTGTGCACATTAAAATTCATTAAGAAGATCGGGTTCACGGAGGCCGACATACAACATGAGATGATCACTATTAAAGCATATGATAACTTGGAGCGTACCTCTGAAGGTACTATGACTTTGCCTATCCAACTAGGCCCAGCAACGCAAGATACTCTCTACCACGTTGTTGATCTTGACCTACCATTCAATATCCTCCTCGGTCGTCCATGGATCCATTCCATTAAGGCCGTACCATCTACTTACCATCAGTGCATCAAGTTTCCACATCAAGGCACTGAGGTTACCATCCACGCTGACCCTAACCCCTTCGCATACTGCCTTGCGATGGAAGCATCTTTCCCTCATTCTACTCATTGTCCTGGAACCGATATTGGTACTTCTATTGCTAGCTCATCCCGATCCCATCGCAATCCAGAGACCATCCTTTCTTCCACCTTATCATCCATCAAGATCAACAACCAGGGTTGTGGCGAATACAACCTCAGTGATGCATTTGCTGTAGGAGCTCTTCCACGTGATCCACATACTCAAGGGCACCCAAGTTGTCAAAACAAGCCTGTTGAAGAACATTATAAGCTCAAGCAAATCGGAAACATGACTTTTGAGTCTCATGGTACCATCAACAGCAAAGAAATGGATCTAGATATTAACAAATGGTTATACAAAGATCCCCCATCACGTGACACACAACTTCTTGAGTACTTCAAAGAGAAATATCCAATCCCCAACAAAAATGTCACAGAACACTATAACTATCAAGGTGGTGGTCTAGGACCACAAGAGGATGGAAACTTATTTCCTATCACACCATCCCAGAATCCAGAACAGCAAGGACTTGGCTTTAATACCTCTCGCCTGCTTGAACAAGAGCCCAATACCACAACTGAGGGCACTAACATGACCAACGTGAACTTTTCGAATAGCCAGGATGACCTTGTGGAAATCGAAGACATCCCCGAAGAGAAAGACATCCGATCCTATGACGATATCTTTGCCGACGACACCCTCCTAAGGACTTTTGTTCTCCAACAACTCTCCATTAACCTCATAGATCTTCCCCTCACAAACCCCGACCTCATAGATTGGGACCAACCAAGCATTGCACACATCGATGAGTTCCAAAGCGCACAAGCACTCCTAGAATTCATGGGGGCATCAGGTCCAGCAAGCAATCAGGATTCAACATCAACCTCTGTCTATCAGCTTCACCCAGAAGGATATTTTGGGGAAGAGGCAAGCTTTAGTCGCAAAAATGATAAAGCAAAAGAACATCATGATTCTTTATGTGAAAACCCTTCTGGGGCACATTCTGACTCCAAAACAGTAAAAATAAAGGGCGTATCTTCTAGTGAAAACTTGGCAATTCAAGCGCTAGAAGATGAAGCCTTGCCTCTTCCCCCTATCCAAGATTATAGACCGGAGCAATCTCCAATCATCATAGAAGAGACCAAGCCAATCAACTTGGGAACAGAAGAATGTCCAAGGATCACCTACATTGCAGTCAACCTAACAGAAGGAGAAGAAATGGCTCTCAGCACCTTGCTCAAGGAATCAGTTATCAACTTTGCATGGTCATACGCCCACATGCCTGGGCTTGATCCAAACCTTGTTGTTCATCATCTATCAGTAGATCCAAACGTTAAGCCAGTGAAGCAGAAGCTAAGGAAAATGCATCCAAAGGTAGCATTACTAGTTAAAGCAGAGCTTGAGAAGCTCCTTCAAGCAAAAATCATCAGAGCAATTGACTACTCAGAATGGATCTCTAACATGGTGCCAGTCACAAAGCCTTCTGGCGACATCAGAATCTGTACTGATTTCAGGGACTTGAACAAGGCATGCCCTAAGGATGATTTCCCATTGCCAAACATAGACATGCTTGTAGACCTCACAGCGGGTCACGAAATGCTATCACTCATGGATGGCTTTTCCGGTTACAACCAGATTCATATAGCAGAAGCAGATCAACATAAAACAGCATTCACAACCCCATGGGGTACCTTCTGCTACAATATGATGCCCTTTGGGCTAAAGAATGCAGGAGAAACATATCAGCGAGCAATGACAGCGATCTTCCATGACATGATCCACAAGATCCTTGAAGACTATGTGGATGATATCCTTGCAAAATCCAAAACAAGGGATGAACACCTCAACATCTTAGAGCGTGTGTTTGATCGTCTGAATCATTATGGCTTAAAGCTTAATCCAAAGAAATGTGTCTTTGGTGTTACATCTGGAAAGCTCCTAGGTTTCATAGTATCGCGACGAGGCATAGAGATAGACCCCAAGAAGGTCAAAGCAATAACAGAGATGCCTCCACCAAGAACACTCAAACAGCTCAGAAGCCTACAAGGAAAGCTTCAATCAGTGCGTCGGTTCATTTCTCAGTTAGCAGACAAGTGCCAACCTTTTACGCATCTCCTATGCAAAGACACAAGCTTCAAATGGGATCCCATATGTCAAAGAAGCTTTGATAAGATCAAGGAGTATCTTGCCAATTCTCCAATCCTAGTACCACCAATTCCAGGATGCCCTCTCATACTCTACATCTCGGCAACCACTACAGCACTGGGGGCACTCTTAGCTCAGCATGATGATGACAACAAGGAGAGAGCCATCTATTACATCAGTCGCACTCTTGTCGGATATGAGCTTAATTATTCACCTATGGAAAAAGCATGCCTTGCAGTGGTCTTTACCACTCAAAAGCTTAGACATTACATGCTCAGTCACACAATCAAGCTCATTTCAAAGGTGGACCCCCTCAAATATCTACTATCAAAGACAACTCTCATAGGCCGTATGGCAAAATGGGTCATGATACTCAGTGAGTTTGACATCCAGTATATTGATCGCAAAGCAATCAAAGGGAAAGTCATTGCCGATCAACTAGCAGAAGCACCACTGGTGGATGCCTATCCACTAATCATGGAATTCCCTGATGAACACTTATGCATGATTGAAGAGCAGCCCATGTGGAAACTATACTTTGATGGCTCCTACACATCACATGGATCAGGGGCAGGAATCCTATTCGTCACACCTCAAGGTGACTACATCCCAAAATCATTCAAATTGGGATTCCCATGTACCAACAACATTGCAGAATATGAGGCACTCATCTTAGGTCTTAGAACAGCCATTCAGTGGAATATCATAGAATTACAAGTATTTGGAGATTCACAGCTGATTATCAAACAAGTCCTAGATGAATATCAAACAAAGGATGACAAGTTGCTACCTTACAAAGAGCTGGTGGACAAACTGCAAGAGCATTTCCTACATCTACAGTTCACACAGATCCCAAGACTTCAGAACAAAGCAGCGGATGCAATGGCAACCATTGGATCCTTGTTAGAAATCCCACGCGATGCATCACAATATGAATTCCTAGTCGAGCAGCTACATACGCCAGCTTATGAGAACGCTGATGCAGAAATGGTATGTGTCTTGGTTGGTCCCCAATCCCCATGGTACCACGACATCCATGCATATCTAAAAAATGGTATCATATCTCCCCATCTCACCAATAACCAACGCCAAAACCTTATTCGCAGAGCTTCCCGCTACACTCTTGTAGCCAACACCCTATATCGTCGTGGGTATCACAATGTCCTATCTAGATGTTTAGATTCAAACGAGGCCGTCCTGGCCTTACAAGAAGTTCACGCTGGAATTTGCGGTGCCCACACGAGTGGCATGGTTCTAGCAAAGCAGCTGCTTAGAGTTGGATATTATTGGCCAACAATGGAACATGATGCGTGTGAATTTGTCAAGAAATGTCTCCCATGTCAACAGCATGCCAATTTGATACATGCACCAGCACAGGATCTACAACCTATTGCACCACCGTGGCCTTTTTCATGTTGGGGCCTCGACCTCATTGGCTTGATCACCCCCCTCTCTTCGGATGGACACAAGTATATCATAACAGCCATAGAGTACTTTACCAAATGGGTTGAAGCGATTCCACTCACCCTTACTACTGGCATCCAAATATCCAATTTCATCCTCTATCATATCATTTGTCGCTTTGGCATACCATCTACCATCTTCACAGACCATGGCACACCTTTTGAAAACCAGCATGTGGATGATCTATGTGCCAGACTCCACATCCATCACCATTTCTCTAGTCCATATTTCCCTCAAGGAAATGGCCAAGCTGAGGCAACTAACAAAACTATCTTGAAAATCCTCAAGAAGGTTGTCAATGATTCTGGTCGTGACTGGCACCTCCAAATCAATCCCGCCCTTTGGGCCTACCGCACTTCTTATCGTACTCCCACAGGCACCACCCCATACTCCCTTGTATATGGTGCTGAAGCTGTTCTACCGATCGAGGTTGAGCTCCCCTCATTGCGAGTCTCCATGAAGAACTACACCACTGATGAAGATTATCGTGTAGCCCGTCTCACACAGCTAGACCTGTTAGATGAAAAGAGACAGCAAGCATATGATCACCTGGTGGCATACCAAAATCGACTCAAAAGGAGTTATAACAAAAAGGTCCATCCTAGACAATTCCAGGTCGGTGACATGGTCCTTAAAGAAAATCAGAAGGTCCTAGCAAATAGAGAAAAGAAAGGCAAGTTTGAGCCTACTTGGTTGGGCCCCTATGTTGTCACCGCATCCTTCGGCTCGGGAGCCTATCAGCTATCAACACCAGAAGGTGAGCCCTTGAATGATCCTATCAACATCATCCATCTGAGAAGGTTCTATGCTTGAACCTGATCCTGCATATATCAGAAAATCCAAAAAACATTCAAAAAAGCAAAAAAAAAAGAAAAAGCAAGAAAAGAGAAAGAGAAAATGATCGTCCAAACGGTGAAAACTTGGCAATTCAAGCACCTTGGACAAGTATGTTGGTGAAAACCTGGTAAACAGGCGCCAACATAGTAAATTGGGCTATTTATCTATTCAGTTGTCCTTTCAGCTACCGTCCTCTTCCTCCATCCATAACAGATCTCCCAGCAGTTCCATCTCCCCTATCCTCCAAGCATTCGGCTTCTATCTTCCTCCAACCCATCTGCAATCCATATCCTATTCCAAAGCTTTGTACCATATCCTTATCCCTTTCCTATACAGCGCAATCCTTTCTGTAAATATCCTTCTTGTCTCCGTCCTAGTGAGAGTCCCGCCGAGTGTGATCTTCCTATCCCCAATCCTGAGCTTCTGTACATATCCCTTGTGCATATCGTTCCTCCTTGTTGTACATAACCTTTGTCCGTCCTGCAGCAGCATTTGATCAAATATCTTGTCCCATCCCCAGCCTCAGAAAACTTTTAGTCCCACTCGGGCCTTGTGCTTCAGCAACATCAATTGTCGACTTATCCTTGCTCATCCTGATTATTCCTTGAACTTCAGCTTTTGCCAGCGAACAACTACACTTATTCTCTCACCAACCCATGGGTCCTTGAGGATATATCGTTCCTCCTGTCTGACCTAATCTTCCATCCTGGTCCTTGAGGATATATCGTTCCTCCTGTCCGACCAATCTTCCCACCATCAATCAAATCACATCTCTCTCCTTGGCAAAGGATGTCTTTTTGGAGTTTTCATTTTGACCTTGGATTTTGTCCTTTGGGTCTTGTTAATCTTTTACAGCTTCTCATTGTTCTCTACTCAACGTCACCACAATCCTTTATATCATGGTGTGCTGCGAATGAGGATCATCTGGGGCAAGGTCTTTTGATCTTTTGCTTCTGCCTGTGAGTCAGTCATGTGTTTGTGGTTTCTTCAGCATCATTTCCACCATGCCTCCTTCGGGTTTCATGTGCGATGCTGGGGCAACCCTGCGTGTCTTTTTAGCGTCAGTCCTATGCAACACTGGTGACAAGGCCTCGTGATCCCAGTATCCTTGGCAGGTCTCTAGCATTGCTATATTAAACTAGGTTGTGCTCTCCACATTTGCACTTGGAGCTTCCCCATCTCCCCTGCATCCTCATGTAGCTGCATCCTGCATTTTGCATTCCATCTCATCTTGCATTCACTCATCTTTGCTCTTGGAAGCTTGGTTATTTATCTCCCCTTCTTCCTAGGTCCTTCCTTCTCTGTTTTCTTTCGAGAAAATTTCACAATGTTTGCTCCTTGCATTATTTTCTCGAGGGGGCACAATCCCTTATTCCTCTAAATTCTAGCCTTGGGCATCTTATTTTCTTGTCTTTGACGCCATGCCACTTGCGACGTCGCATCAAAGAGGGGCAAAATGTAGACACCTAAAAATCCTTTAGAAAATAAATTATTTTTATTTTTTAAAAAATCCCTGATGACATCATCATTTATTAATTAATTATTTATTTAATTAATTAATTTATTTTTATGTCATTAAATCCCTTTATCTTAATTAAAAATATTTAATTAAGAAATCCCTCCCAAAAATGTTTAAATCTTATTTAAACATTAATCCCCTATTTATTAATTATTTTAATTAATAAATTGACCAAAAATCTCCCAAAAAATAATTAATTTATTTTTTGACCAAAAGTTAGCCTTTTTTCCTAAAACCACTAACCTCTTCCAAAATCTTCTAATCCCTTCTTAATTTCGATTAAAAGGCTAATCCCACCTTTTCTAACCCTAATCTCAACTCAAAATATTTAATTAAGATTAAATATTTAATTTTCATATTTATTGAAAATATTTCAATAAATTTTCCCAAACTTAAGCTTTTGGAATGAATAAACTTTTATTCCATAAAACCAAGGAGAACTCTAGACTCTTCTAGAAACTTCTCAACCCAACCTCTTCACCCATCCTAATCCTAAAATCCCCTAATCCTAATCCTAATCCTCCCCCTAACCTTGTCACATTCCCTAAACAAGGTTAGCCAACTCCTAAGCTTGACCCAAAGTCAACAAACTTCTAGAGGCTTCTCTTACATGCATTAAGTGCATTTAAAGCCTCCTTATCCCTCTTACATGCATTTATGATGCATTTAAGAAGCCCCTCACCCCTTTCTTACACCCTTTGACCTTAGGCACATTTCCCAAATTGTGCACATTCCTCCCATCTTTCAACCCAATGCCCTTGTGACACTTGTCACAAGGAGGTGGCCTTGAACTAGCACAATCCATGTGCTCCCCTTTGAATGAATCTTGGCCTCTCTTAAGGATTTTGATCCTAGCCACTCATTCATCCTCCCAAAAGTCTATAAATAGTCCTCATTTCCAAGAGCAAAATATCCATTCACCTTTCATTTTATGCATTGTTATCATGTCCATTTAGCTCTAGACTTAGCATAAGCAATACTAATTGTTAGTTTCTTTTTATCATCTTCAAGCTTTCTTAAAGAACATCATAGCTTAGCAATAATGGATTAACATAGTTTCTTTTATTGTTTTGCATAGCATATAGCATCATATCACACCTATATTTGGTCTAAAATCAATCTTAGTATGCATTAGAATATGCTCCAAGTGCTTAGAGAGCACACCCACATCCCTCTAATTGAAGCGAATCAAACATTTGCTCTATAGCACTTGTTTTTTTAGCAACAATCTTGAGGTGGCTTTGGTTTTGTTTTCATGTCTTATGCTATTTTTTTAGTTCATGAATATGTTAGATTAGTCTAATGTTTGAATGTTTCAGCCTTTCAAGACAGGTAACAGGTTCAAAATCATAGTCTACAATTTGATGGTATAAAGCCTTTTTTTCAGCATTGCATATGTGTTTAAAAATATGTTACTTGTGATTTTGTTTGATTAAAACTTAGTACAAAGTGGTACCAAGGTTGTTATGTTAGTACTAAAAGTGATTTGATCACATGAATTAACATGTCATTACTTTTAGCTTGTTGTAACTTGTAACACATTTCATTATTCTTGATTAAGTCCTAAGCTTGGTCCCAAGCTAGGAAATGAGCCATGGAACCCAGAGTATCATAGTGGGTTAAATATTCAGTTTTTCTAATTTTTCCAACATATAGTTGAGATAAGATCAATGCAAAACAATTCTTTCTAAATTTTTGTGTAGTTGGAAAATCTATGAATGAGATTTATGAGCATATTTTGTTGGACTCAAAGAAGGAGGTTTTCATATTTAAGTTACAAATATGTTCTCTTTCAAGGTTTCCTTATATCATTTTTTTTATTGTTTATAGTTTGTGTTAGTTTCAATTTTTGGAAAGTATTATTTAATGTTTTGAAAATTTGTGGTCTAAGGTTAAGGGCTTTAAATATTATTTATACTTTGACTAACTTGTTGATTAGAAGATTCTTTGAAAGTCTAAACTATTAAAGGGTTTACCTATTAAATCAAATAAAAAATTAGTAGTAGGTGTTTGGTTAAAATTTATAAAAAAAATTTGAATTAGGGTAAGAGTTAGGATTAATATGATATTTTACCTTATTAGTAGTATAATGTTAATGATAAGAATTATAGTTAGTGTTAGGATGAGGGATCGGGTTTAGGGATAGGGTTAGATTAAGGATGTGGTTAGGGATATACTATTAGGTTTACAATTAGGATTAGTATCATATATAATGTAACATTAAGATTTAAGATTAGGGTAAGGGGTTAGGGTTAGGGTTACTAATACAGTGACAGTTAAAGTAAGATTAAGGATGGGATGTAGAGTGTTGAGTTTTGATTAGTAATAGGGTTAGATTATTGGTTAAGGTTAGTATGAAAAATAGGGTCAATGGTCAAATTAGGTTTGGTGTTATTGGGTGTGATGTTTAGAGATATGAATAGTAATTTGTTAAGATCTAGGGTGTCAGTAGGGTTAGGATGTAGGTTTTAGAATTAGGATTAGTATCAAATGCAGTGTTCCATGTAGGGTTAGGATTAGGGTTAGTTTAAGGTCATGTGTAGCATTAGGAAATATGGTTTTTTGTTAGGGTTAAGTAATATATAGTGTTATATATAGGATTAATATTAGGGTTTGCATGAGAGTAAGATTATGGATTTAGTTAGTGATGGGACGTAGGTTTTAGAGTTAGGATTAAAGTATCATGCTTGGTAATACAATTTTGGATCTTGTTTATGGTTTAACATGATAATTATCATTAGTATCACATTCAATGTTACCATTTAACATAGGGTGAATGGTAGGGACATGGTAACAACAAACATGAATGGTTACCATATTATGGTAATTATAATGGTAACAATAACAGATTAGAGTTAGGGTTAGGTTTATGATTATGGTGAGGGGTTAGTGTTAGGGGTAAGATGAGAGTAAGGTCATGGTTAGGGATAGGATTTTATATTTACATTTAGGATTAGTATCATATAAATGGTTAGTATAACTATTATAAACTAAGTTTGCACCCTTGTTTCAAGATCTCTTGGTCTTGATAACTTAGTATAACATGGGAATCATCTCCAGGTTGTGGGACCTATGCTAACTAAGATGAGACCTCTAGGTTCTAGGCTGGTTCCTTTTGGATAATCACCTTAATTTACTTCTTGACATGAAAGTAAAACTTTGAGGGAAAAGGGATAGAAGGAATGCTTGAAAGGGAAATGACTTGAAAGAAAACTACTTACTAGGTGATACACCGGAATGATGGTTTGAATCTCAGTATAGAGGATGGAATCAATGCATGAACTTAGGTCAAGGAGATCACAACTCTTTGAATAGGCCTACATCAATATTTCATAGAAGGGTCTACAATAGAAAGAGGCTAGTCAGGGAATGGAAGAAAACTTTCACAAACAATACCATTCCTAAGAATCTAGATACAATCCACAACCTGCAAAAAAACATTCACTTCTACAACTCGGTATTGGAATGAGATAGATTGTTAGGGGGTTGAAGTATACCCACAAGAGAATTCCAATCAAATCACCCACAAGAATACACATAAATTACAGAAAGAGAGAGGGACTAGGAACCCTAAGATATCACTGAAAACATATATATACTTCAATTCAATAAGGGAGAATTCAGACAAGGAAGCATAGGGATAGAGAAGATGTCACAAAATACCTCTGTAATATCTAAATCATCAATGGAAGATTACAACTATAGAAGCCAGAGGGAAGAGAAAATGTCACAGATAACTTCTCAAAAAGAAATTCCTTCTTTTACAATTGTCCAACTCTGAGCTCTAAAGCTCTCAAAAAACAATATATACATCTCCCTTCTACACTTAGGCAGGAGTCAAAAACCTAACTAGGGTTACAAAGATTTTCATTAGAATAATAACCAACCCTAATTCTATTAAGTTTGATCATAAATATATCTCTGGAAATATCTCAACTGATTAGATATTTTATTTGTGTGCTCATTCCTATACTGCATTTACCTATAAACAAGCAACCTTGACTTACCAACCTTTCTATAGCTTAGGCTCACCATGAATGCTCAAATTAGTACCTCTAGGAAACACGAAATGACCCATGATAGATGCTTAGACTTCCTCATCATCCTCTTCAGTTGCAATTATCCTAGGAACATAAATTTCTAGCTACCCCACCACTGTATTCGACTTGTTGAATCAAACACTAGCAAAAACCACTCAGAGATATTTGAATAACAATGGCTAGCCGGTCATTTTAAAATATGGCCATCGATATCTTCTTATTCCTAGCAGATGAATTCCCCAGATCATCCTTGAAATAGTCACAAGCCCCTTTTAAAAAAGTCAAAATCCACATCAGCATATTGCAGCCAATGAAAATCGAGCATGTCAACACATTTGCGATCCTGGACCCACCTTGACTTTCCTTCCTTAAGTCATTCAGGGACTGTGCAACTAAAGGAACTTTTCCAAGTCACAAAGAACTTCTTTTAACCCTGGTCTAGTCAAGTGACTACACAAACACTGCAGTCACTAAATCTTTAAGTCCTTTAGCTGACCCTAGTTAAGTCTAGTGAACAAGAGAAATCCTTTAGTCACTGATTCATAGAATACCCTTTAAAACCTAGGCCCATTTGCCACTTGTCACCTTTCCATTCATTCTGACCACCTTATCAGCAACACCTCAATGACCTTTCTGACAACAGACCCACTACAACCTAGATTCCAATCTAATGGTGGGTGCATGATCTCATAGCCTCCAGATATTCCTTCTGATCATGCACCAGCCATTGATCTCCTTTTAACTAGGACCCCACTGACACACGAGTCCACCTGCAAGTCCTCGTCATCTCTCAAAAAGCAATCACAACATGGAAAATCAGCACACCTAGCAACATGGTCCCACAATCTTGTCTCTTTGTTTTGGCCAATCAAACATTAGCATGTCATCCTGACCTAGCATAGACCCACCTTTCTGAAGCCTGAACACCTAGAAGATCCAATTATGGGTCTATAATCATAAAGGCTCAAAAGATTCCTTTTGATCATGCACCAGCCATAGATCTTTGTCCTACTGACATCCCTGAAGATACTCTAACATAGTCCCACTGACAAGTTCCAATCATCACTTCATCGACCAATCAAAATTGAGCACGTCAGAACACAACGACCCTCCTGACAAGGCTCTAACAAAAAAGTAGAATCGACAGTTGGCACATAATCTCATGGCTCTGACACACTCCATGAGATCATGTGCCAACCATTAGATCAAAAGGGGATACGACTCTCTGTGCCCACTCTAACAAACCTCCAAATCATTACCTTCAATCAATCAGAAACCTCCAAGTTAGACAACATGGCAGTGGACCCACTTAACTTTTGAAGTGTTGCATACTTGAAAGATTCAACAGTCGGCGTAAGATCACATGTGTTAGAAAAAGGCTATGTGAAGATATGCCAACCATCAATCTTGTTGAACTGGGACCCCTGCAAGTCTTGACTACTAGACGCTAAGAAATTATGCAACTAAGGGAAGAAAAGACCATTTGTTAAGTCACTAACCATTATGTTGAAACCACCAGGCATTAAGCGATTAAGAGAAACACTGTAGTCACTAGTTCACTGAATGGAAAAGGTAATCACTGAGAAAATAAGAGAGCTGGCGAACAAAGGGATTATAAAGCACACATGCTAAAATTGGAACTTTAAGTAGCCAATAAAGTAACTGCAAAATAGAACTTGGCCTAGGGTTTTTAGGGCTTTTTGGGGTAACAGCTAGATTTTTGAATTTTAGACCTATAGACTAGGGATTTTAAAGAATTGTAGAGACCAGAAGACAAGGCAAAAAAGCATGAAAATTCCAGGGGTGCTTGGCATGGTAAAAAGTAGACCCTGGGATAGAACTTAGCCAAATTTGTATGAAAGAAGAAAAGTTGTGTAACATTTTGGTGATTTCTGCTAGATGTTAGCCTACTAGACATGGAAACCAATGGCCTTGAGCAATCAATTAGGCATGGGGTCTATTCCTAAGCACAAAACTTTGATAGAGGGATAGAACTAGAACCAGAGGGACAAACTTGTGCATAGGAACTTCTTGAAAAGAAGGAAAAATTGACTAGAAAATAGGGATAGAAAGCAGGAAAGGCTGCCCTAACCTAAACTAACCAGTGGAGAAACCTAGTTAAACAAAACCATTCACTGGTATGTTAAAGTAACTACCCATCCTTATCAGGACATTTTGCATTGAGTGCACAAGGATGGCTATCAGGATATGAGGCATATAAAGATTTATCAAATGATGATGAACTACCTCTGCAAAGATAGGATCAAGTTTACCTTCCTTTGATTGATCATATGGAGGGACCTTGGTAAACTCCTTCTATGCCAAGTATCTGATAGGGCAGCCTCTTGAAAGTCTGAAGGTAGGAATTTCCTTGATTGTTTCTTTTTTATCTTCATGGTTTCCCTTTATTATGGATAGCCATGTCAACTCATCATCCATTGAAAGGGGATTTTCATCCTCTTCTTTTAAATAGGCTAAGAGCTAATCAAAGTTGTCAACATCTTGAAGTTCTGGAACTAGCTCCAACTCTTGCTCATGTAGCAGTCTCTCAGAAATAGAGCAATCCAAAACTAGGCATCCTTCTATAGGCACATAACTTTGAACCTCCACTCCAAGGAATAGAGACTCATCATTCAATTTATCACAAAAGGCCTCTATGATGTTGAAAAAATCATACTCTTTAGGGCTTTTGTCTATGTTCTTTTCTTGGAAAAGCTCTTCCATAACTTTATCATCTTGCTCAACAAAACTAGGTAGCTCATCTAATAAAAGTACAACATCCTCTTCTATTTCAACCTCCTGTTGATGGTGAACCTTTTGTTCTGATTGATCTTCAACCATAGGCAATGGCATGGTCTCTTATTCATCATCAACAGGGAAGGGGAACTCATCAAACAAATCAACCAAGAGCTCAGGCTGGGCATCAAACTCCACCTCCTCACCTTGTTGTCCCACTTCACCATAGTCATCACTCTATACTGATACCTTAGATTTTCTATCCTCCTCTTTTAATGAAAGCTCATTTACCATAGGTCCTTGCTCAGACACTAGACTAGTATCTTTGAAAAGATCTGGCATCTGATAGCTAGGAGGCAGAGTCCATTGGGGTATCCACAACACTTCATCATCTTGAGAGACCAGAAGGGCCTCTTGGGACAAAAAAATTTCTTGACCAGGCTTCTCTTGCAGAGTGGTAGGCTACATCTCAAGTATAGGCTCTTGGAAGGAATTTTTTGCCATAAAACTTGGGATATGAAATTGAGAGGGGCCAAGGGTAGACAAAGAAGGCATACCTATCTTGAAGCTTGGAAAAGAATTCTTAATAGGCTCTTCATGTGTAGGCTCTTGAGACAAATGGGTCCTCTATCTTGTGATTTTAGGTCTAGGAGCCTCTTGTTGAGCAATTTGTGATCTCAACCTTGCTGTCTCAATGTCAGCTCAGTGTCTGATCTCTTCTTGGACTTTTTTAATTTATTGTACATCAACAAGAGTCTCTACCACTTGGTTGGAAATGAACCCTTGTTCATAACTTTGAGCCTCCATTTCCTGCTACTCTCTGATCTCAGATACTTGCTTAATCAAATCAAGAAACACATTCTTTGTCTTTTCTTTCTATTTCATGAAGTTTGAGCTCTGAGTCTGTTGCCAATTAGGCTGAGAAGGGGAGGGTGGGTGGTAAGCAAGATGAGGTAGCTAGTGTTGCATTTCTTGTTGTACCCTTTGTGCCCATGACCCTTCTTGTTGGAGGGCCTTTTCATAATCTTGCACAAGGGAAAAATCATTTGGAGCATGCTAGATATATTGATAGCCTTGTATAGTATGGAAGCTTGGGATAATAGAAGGCTTTAGGTGGCTTTGATATGGCTGATAACTAGCCCATTGAGCATTATAACTCTCATAATAAGATGGTGAGTAACCTGACTGTCCATAATAACTTGACATGTCTACTCTTGCAATTAGTTGGAATTTGAATATGAAAGATTTGAAACATACCAGCACTTGATCTTTGAAACTAGTAGACTTTCTAGAGTCACCAGATATGCAGAAAAATGACCACTCCTAGGTTTGTAGGATGCTACCAGCATATCAGAGATAGCATAGCTTCTACAATGAACTTATTTTGATCTAGTCCCATTGGGCATGCTAGAATTGTTATACACTAAGTTTGCACCCTTGTTTCAATCTCTCTAAGTCTTGATAACTTAGTATAACATGGGAATCATATCCAGGTTGTGGGACCTATGCTAACTAAGATGAGACCTCTAGGTTCTAGGCTGCTTCCTCTTGGATAATCACCTTAATTTGCTTCTTGACATGAAAGTAAAACTTTGAGGGAAAAGGGATAGAAGGAATGCTTGAAAGGGAAATGACTTGAAAGAAAACTACCTACTAGGTGATACACCGAAATGATGGTTTGAATCTCAGTATAGAGGATGAAATCAATACATAAACTTAGGTCTAGGAGATCACAACTCTCTGAATAGGCCTGCATCAATATTTCATAGAAGGGTCTGCAATACAAAGAGGCTATTCAGGGAAAGGAAGAAAACTTTCACAATCAATAGCATTCCTAAGAATCTAGACACAATCCACAACTTGCAAACAAACATTCACTTCTACAACTCAGTATAGGAATGAGATAGATTTTTAGGGGGTTGAAGTATACCCACAAGAGCATTCCAATCAAATCACCCACAAGAATACACATAAATTGTAGAAAGAGAGAGGGACCAAGAACCCTAAGATATCACTAAAAACATATATATACTTCAATTCAATAAGAGAGAATTCAGACAAGGAAGCATAGGGATAGAGAAGATGTCACAAAATACCTCTGCAATATCTGAATCATCAATGGGAGATTACAACTATAGAAGCTAGAGGGTAGAGAAAATGCCACAGATAACTTCTCAGAAAGAAATTCATTCTTTTACAATTGTCCAACTCTGAGCTCTAGAGCTCTCAAAAAACAATATATACATCACCCTTCTACACGTAGGCAGGAGTCAAAAACCTAACTAGGGTTACAAAGATTTTCATTAGAATAATAACCAACCCTAATTCTATCAAGTTTGATCATAAATGTATCTCTAGAAATATCTCAACTGATCAGATATTTTGTTTGTGTGCCCATTCATGTACTGCATTTTCTTGTAGACAAGCAACCTTGACTTACCAACCTTTCTGCAGCTGAGGCTCACCATGAATGCTCAAATTAGTACCTATAGGAAACAAGAAATGACCCATGATAGCTACTCAAACTTCCTCATCATCCTCTTCAGATGCAATTTTTTTGGGAACATAAATTTCTAGCTACCCCACCACTGTATTCAACTTGTTGAATCAAACACTGGCAAAAACCACTCAGAGATATTTGAATAACAATGGCTAGCCGATCATTTTAAAATGTGGTCGTCGATATCTTCTTATTCCTGGTAGATGGATGGCCTAGATCATCCTTGAAATAGTCACAAAACCCTTTTAACAAAGTCAAAATCCACATCGACATATCATAGCCAATGAAAATTGAGCATGTCAACACATTTTCCATCCTAGACCCACCTTGACTTTCCTTCCTTAAGGCATTCAATGACTATGCGATTGAAGGCACTTTTCCAAGTCATGAAGAACTTCTCTTAACTGCGGTCTAGTCAAGAAACTACGGGAACACTACGGTCGCTGAATCTCTAAGTCCTTTAGCTAACCCCAGTTAAGTCTGGTGAACAAGAGAAATCCTTTAGTCACCGATTCATAGAATACCCTTTAAAACCTAGTCCCATTTGCCACTTGTCACCTTTCCATTCATTCTGTCTGCCTTGTCAGCAACACCTCGACAACCTTTCTGACAATGGACCCACTGCAACCTAGATTCTAATCTAACAGCGGGTTCATGATCTCATAGCCTCTGAATATTCCTTCTGATCATGCACCAGCCATTGATCTCCTTTTAATTGGGACCCCACTGACACATGGGTCCACCTAAAAGTCCTTGTCATCTCTCGGCAACCAATCACAACACAAAAAATCAGCACACCTAGAAAAAGAGTCCCACAGTCTTGTCTCTTTGTTTCGGCCAATTAAACATTAGCATGTCATCCTGACCTAGCATAGACCCACCTTTCTGAAGCCTGAACACCTAGAAGATCCAATGGCAGGTGTATATTCACAAAGGCTCAAAAGATTCCTTCCGATCATGCACCAGCCATAGATCTTAATCCTACTGACATCCCTATAGATACTCTAACACGGTCCCACTAACAAGTTCTAGTCATCAGTTCACCGACCAATCAAAATCAAGCATGTCACAACATGAGGACCCACATGAAAAGGCTCTAATAGCAAAGTAGAATCGATGGTCGGTGCATAATCTCATGGCTCTGACACACTCCATGAGATCATGTGCCAGCCATTGGATCAAAAGGGGATATGGCTCTCTGGGCCCGCTCTGACAAACCTCCAAATCATTACCTTTGACCAATCAGAAACCTCCAAGTCAGACAATGTTGCAGTGGACCTGCTTAACTTTTGAAGCACTGCATACTTGGAAGATCCAATGGTTGGCATAAGATCACATGTGTCAAAAAGAGGCTATGCGAAGATATGCCAACCATCGATCTTGTTGAACTGGGACCCCCGCAAGTTTTGACTGCTAGACACTAAGTGATTATGCGACTAAGGGAAGAAAAGACCATTTGCTGAGTCGCTAACCATTACATTGAAACTGCTAGGCATTGAGCGATTAAAAGAAACGCTACAGTCACCAGTTTGCCGAATGGAAAAGGTAACCACTGAGAAAATAAGAGAACTAGTCAACAAAGGGATTATAATGTGCACATGCTGAAATTGGAACTTTAAGTGGCTGATAAAGTAACTACAAAATAGAACCTGGCCTAGGGTTTTTACGGCTTTTGGGGTAACAGCTAGATTTTTGAATTTTAGACCTGTAGACCAGGGATTTTAAAGAATTGCAGAGACCAAAAGACAAGGCAGAAAACCATGAAAATTTCAGTGGTGCTTGGCATGGTAAAAAGCAGACCCTGGGATAGAACTTAGCCAAATTTGTATGAAATAGGAAAATTTGGGTAACAATAACCATTATGTTTATCATTTTACGTATAGTAAATGATAGGGTTAAGGTTACAATTAGGTTTTAATTTTAACTATAGGAGTAATATTATGTGAATAGTTACAATTATAGTTATGGTTAGTATGCAGATTATTGTGTCCTACTAAGGTCATGTATGAAGATTAGTTTCAGACTTGCATTAACAGTAAAGATTAGGGTAAGGGGTTAGGGTTAGGGTTAGTATTAGGGTCAGTAATATGGTCAAGATTAGTAATAGTTATTATTACATTTAGGCTTATGATAGGTGTTAGAGGTTAGAATTACATTAGGGGCAATCTTAGGGTAACTATTATAGAAATATAATGAACATAGATAGTGATGGGATAAAAAATGTACATGTATGATTTCTATCATACTTAGTAGTATAGTTCTATCGTACTTAGTAGTACAACTATATTGAACTTAGTAGTACAATTATTGTTATGGTTAAGGTTAGGATTAGAGTTAGAGTTAGAGTTTTAGTAAATTTTTAGTATAGTTAGGGTTAAAGAAGATTGTTCAGAGTTAGGTGTACTATTAGTATATTGGTTACATGTGGAGTTAGGGTTACAATAATCATTCTTATTAATTTAGCATTGTGGTAAGGGTTAAGATATAGTTTTATTTTAATTTTCATTTCAGATTTACTTTTAATACTTTATTTTATATAGCTTTAAGATTTAGTTTTAATACTTAGAGATAGGGTTAGGGTAAGGGTTATAATTAGAGTTAATTTAACGCTGAGATAAGGATTAGCATGTAATGTTCATAGTTAGGTTTAAATCAAACATAGTGTTATGGTTAAGGTTAATATTTGGTTAACTGCTAATATAAGCTTAGGGATGTGGTTATCGATTGGATGTAGGTTTTTAAGTTGGCATTAATATAATAGATAGTGTGATACTTTGGTGTAGGGTTGGAGTATCTAGTTAAGGTAAGAGTTTGGTATAGTTTTATAACATTTATTAGGGTTAGGTTAGAAGTAGATATGTATAAGATGTCCTTCATAATTAATTCCTCACATTTATTCAACACATCCATTGAAGGAAATATATTAGAAATACAAAGTTCAACAAAACATGTTCAAAAACCTTGCAAGTATAGGGGTAAACATTAGTCAAATAGTCAAAACTATTGATTTATTATCTTTTTCATGAGATCTACATAGATGAAAGGGGAAATCAAAGTTTGAATACAACTATTTAGATGAAGTAAGAAGTGTGAAAGCCAAGATAAGAAAAATCTAAATAAAAAATAATTCTCCATAATGATGCAAGTACATAACATATTCTTCAATGATAAACTTGGTATTGTGACCCTTATTTGTACAATGATCATGGTAGACTTCTTTCATCATTAATGGAAATGCATCCACTTTTTGTTTTTTGGAAGAAGGTTTACAATATTCATGAATAAATAGTATTGACATAGTTAAAAGATATACATGGAGCTAATTCACTTTTGAGATGAAGAAATTAAGACTATGTGAACTAAAGGCATGTTTTAATATTATACCCCTTATATCTATGATTCATATTAGAGTGCTTTTGACATCTGATCCTGATGGATTATTTACTAGTTTTAATTAGATGTTTAAATTAAATCATACCACCCCCCTCTATCCCTCAGAAAAGCTCGAAGGTCTAATGGACTACTCTGATAGTATGTGGGACCTTGCAGACCTCATTTCTTGTTCAGGTCTCCTGGACATGGACCTAAAAGGAAATCCCTTTACTTGGTCCAACAATAGGAAAGGCTCCAATATCATCCAAGTGCATCTGGACCAAGTTCTATCCACCCCCTTGTGGGACTTGTGCTTGACCTCCACTCTATCCTCCCTCCCCAAAATGACCTCTGATCATAACCCTCTCATCCTCTCCTAGTTAGACTCTCCTAGGTTTGGGTCTACTCCCTTTAGATTTGAGATTATGTGGAGCTCCCACCCCTCATTCAGAGACCATGTGAAATTCTGGTGGGCCACCCCTATTAAGGGAACTACTACTATGTTTAGGATTGCTCAAAAGTTAGAAATCATCAGAAGAGAGGTCAAAGGATGTTGCAAACAAAATTTTGGAGACTTCTTCAAGGAGAAAAAAGAGCTTACGGGGAATTTGGATTCCCTCCAAGCCCAGCTTGATGCTGGGAATATCAATCCCCAACTTCAGATGGAGGAGGAAAATGGATGCAGTGGCATCCTGGCTTCTTGTTTGGTTCCTTGTGATTTTATGGTGCTCCATCAAGAAGGTGGATGAGCTCAGTAAAGACCTTCTTTTACTTGGTTATTTGGGTGATGGTTCTCAATCGAAGTGTGTTTTGCTTCACTCATGGAGCTCGGTGATCTTGGTGGTAATTCTCAGTTGGAAGTTCTGGTGGATCTTAATGGATGATGGTCACTCAGTGACTTGGTGTTTTGTTGCTTGGTGCTCGGTTATGGATGGGGTCTTGGTGTTCATGTCTATTGCTCAATAGCTGAAGTGGCTAAGTTGCTAGAGGAATTAGTCATTGAAGAAATCTTGATCATGGAAGGAGACTCGACATTTCTAGTGCTTGGTAATGCTTGAGGAGCTTGGTTGGTATGTTTGCAAGGTATATTTCTTGACACTCGATAGTTTCGCTTAACGATGGGTGTTCTTGGAGATTTGGGAGGCCAAATTGGTGCATTTATTGTTGGTAGCTATGGTTACAGGCTAACATGTTGAATTAAATGTTTGTAAGGCTATTTGAGAGCTAACTTGTATGGCATTTAATATTTTTTTGTAGGAGTTAAGGGTGTCATCCATCCAACTTGTGGCTGAAGATTAGTATTTAAGAGGATCTTTGTGTAATTTTTTAGGAGGTAGAAGTAGAGATCTTGAGTTAGAGAAGATCTAGATAGAGTAGAAGAAGTGTAGTAGAGTTAGTAGCTTGCGAGCTTAGGAATAAGAAGATTTCTTGGTGGCTTACGAGAATAAGTTTAGATCTTTCTTGGGGTGCCTACCAGTGTCTTGCTATGTTGCAAACCTAGACTAGATGAGAAAGTGTGTTGGATCCTGCATGGTCTTGTAGAACTATTTCTTGCTTTGTAATTGGTTGTAACTAGGAAGGCCTTACAGCCTAACACATTTCATGTAATCAATTATTAATGAACAAAGATATCTCTTTTCTTTCAAATTTGGTGTTGGTGTTGTGTTTTTCTGCTATGTTGTGGTTTGTTTGCAAGTTTGGATAGTCCTTAATTGGATCCTCCATCCTTGACTACATCAAGTGGTATCAAAGCTAAGTTGATCTTATTGGAAAAGAGATTGTGCACAATCTTAGTTGCAGATCTATGTTACTAAACTTGTGAAATCGTGCCCTAGTTGTTCATGCAAGGTGGCAGGTTGTGATCTGACTCACATACAACTTAGAGGTTGTCACAAGGTGGTCAGTATTGGGTTTGTTTCATAGGGTTTTTGATGTTCTTTGGAGATGTCTCTGAGAGGATTGGGCCCTTGTGCAATTGCAGATATCTCTGATGTATTAGAAGAAAATATTTCTAAAAGGTTTTCTCGATTGGAAATGGATTTTCTGAACCACATGGAGAACTAAGTTAAGAACCTCATGTAGGAAATTATTGTTGAGCTTTGTAGAGCTTACCAGAATTGGAGCATGCCAATCCAAAGGAAAGTTGTCTATCCCATTCAAAGACTAGTCTGAGAGAAAAGACATGTGGAAGCATGTGAAATTGGTTTTGATGGTTAGTTGGTGGATTCTGACATGAAACGTGTAGAGCAACTTGTGGTTGTTGCTAAGTTACCTATGTTTACCAATGATGTTGTTGACCTTATTGAGGTTGGTGAGAAGATTTTTTTTTATGTTCAGTCGGTTGTGTCTGACATGGAAATTGTAGAGCATCTAGTTGTGCTTGATCAGGTTAATGCAAATGAGGAGATACCTACTGATGAACACCTTTGTGATGATGGTATTACCAAATTGCTTTTGTTCAGTGTTGAGATGTAGATGTTGTTTATTGTTTGCAGACTTGAGTTGTTGCTTGACAATGATAAGTACAGTGATGGGATTCTGAGATGGGATTCTTCCTTGATCATTGGTGATAGGTTGAAGGCTCTGTTTGTTCTTGATGTTGAACATGCTAATTGGTTGAGTGGTAGATTGGTTCTCTTTCTTATGATGGAGTGGAAGCCTTTGGTGAAGATGAAGTGGAGTTCATGTTGTTTAGATGTTCCCTTTGGTGAGAAAGTGTGGGACACACTTTTATTTGTATGCTATGAGTGTGAGTCTTATACAGAGGCATCCTAGCTTCTTGTTTGGTTCCTTTTGATTTTTTGGTACTTAGTCAAGAAGGTGGATGAGCTTGGTAAAGACCTTCTTTTACTTGGTTATTTGGGTGATGGTTCTCGGTCAAAGTGTGTTTTTCTTCACTGATGGATCTCGATGATCTTGGTGGTGATTCTCAGTTAGAAGTTCTGGTAGATCTTGGTGGATAATGGTCTCTTAGTGACTTGGTGTTTTGTTGCTCAATGCTCGATTACCGATGGGGTCTTAATGTTCATGTCTATTGCTAGGTTGCTGAAGTGGCTTGTTCACTAGAGGGCTCAATCATTGAAGGAAGCTAGGTCATGGAAGGAGACTCAACATTTCTGGTGCTCGGTATATTTCCTGACACTTGATAGTTTGGCTTATTGATAGGTGTTCTTGGAGTTTTGGGAGGCTGACTTGGTGCCTTTATTGTTGGTAGGTGTTGTTACAGGCTGACATGTTGAATTAAATGTTTGTAAGGCTATTTGAGAGATGACTTGTATGGAATTTAATATTTGTTTGTAGGAGTTAAGAGTGTCATCTAGGTGACTTGTGTTTGAAGATTAGTATTTAAGAGGATGTTTCAGTTGTCTTTAGGAGGTAGAAGTAGTGATCTAGAGTCAGAGAAGATTTGGATAGAGTAGAAGAAGTGTATCATAGTTAGTAGCTTGTGAGCTTAGGAACAAGAAGATTACTTGGTGGCTTGTGAGCACAAGTCTATATCTTTCTTGGAGTTCCTACCAGTGTCCTGTTGTGTTGTAGAGCTGGACTGGATGAGAAAGTGTGTTGGATCCTGTGTGGTCTTGTAGAACTATTTCTTTCTTTGTAATTGGCCATAAATGGGAAGGCCTTACAACCTGACACATTGCATGTAATCAGTTATTTATTAACAAAGATATCTATTTTCTTTTAGATCTGGTGTTGGTGTTGCATTTTTCCATTGTGTTATGGTCTGGCTGCAAGTTTGGATAGTCTTTAATTGGATCCTCCATCCTCGAGTGCATCAAAAAGGCAAGACACAAGTGGAAGGAAGCATTGGAAAGGGAAGAAATCTACTAGAAAAAGAGATCCAGGATCCAATGGCTTATGGAAGGAAATTGAAACATGACCTTCTTTCATAGATCTGCTAGCAACCATAAAAGAAGAAATACCATTAACACCATTAGGGATGATAGGGGGAATGAAGTTACTGAGAAAGGAAAAGTAATTCATGTTGTGGCTAATTACTTCATGGGGTTATGCTCTAATACTAGACACATGTACCCAGCCAATGATAAGGACCAATTTCTTGAGCACATCCACTATGTTGTTACTCCCATTGACAATGATCATCTGACAGGGAAAGTCTTTGAGGAGGAAGTCAATGCGGTTGTCTTTTCTATGGGTGCCTACAAAGCATCAGGACCTGATGGTTTCCCCCCGGCCTTCTTTCAAGAGTATTGTGATACTGTTGGCCTTGAAGTTTTGTGTGCTACCAGAGACTTCTTACAACGGGGAGGCTACTGAAGTATCATAATAGGACATATATTATGTTGGTCCCTAAGAATGATAATCCTACCTCTATGCTAGACTTTAGGCCTATCAATCTATGTAACATGTTCCATAAGATCCTCACTAAGATTGTAGTTTACAAACTGAAGCCCCTTCTAGACAAATTGATCAATCCTACTCGGAAGGGTTTTGTGTCGGGAAGGAAAATCCTAGATGTTTCCATATCCACACATGAAATTATTCACTCCATGGACTAGAGAAAAGCACCAGGTATGGCCTTCAAACTTGATATTTCTAAGGCTTATGATAAAGTTAATTAGTCCTTTCTTCTAAAATTTTTTTAGTAGAATGGGCTTTAATGATAAGGTTATCTGCATTATTCAAGAATGTATACAAACTGTTAGCTTCTTTGTGTTGATCAATGGCTCCCCAGGGGCCTTCTTTCAACCTGAAAATGGACTTAGATAGGGAGACCCCCTCTCCCCTTATCTTTTCATTATGGTTGCTAAAGTTCTTAGCAAGAATCTGATTGGGCTCTCTTCCATGGGAAGAATAAAAGGTGTCAAATCGACTTCCAATTTGTAGTAAGTTGTCCTTGAACAATTTGTGGATGATACTTTCCTCTTTGGGTACTCTTCATTGATTGAAGCTAGAAAATGGAAGAACCTAATGGATACTTATGCTATGGCTTTGGGGTAGTGTATCAACTACCAGAAAAGAAGGCTATTCTTCTTTAACACCCCTGTTGAGACCCAAACTAGAATGCTTCAAATCCTTTCCTGTTAGTTGGATTTGGTCCCCTCCACCTACCTAGGCCTCCCTCTCACTATCAAAGAGGTCTCTTAGGAATTCTAGAATTCCATCCTCGAGAGAACCTAAAGAAAACTTGCTGGCTGGAAAGGGAAGATCCTGAGTAGTGCTGGTAGGCTCCAACTAGTGGCTTCTACCCTCCAAGGGATACCTATTTACTTTCTATCCCTTTTCAAGATCTAAAGCTACATGGCTGATAGGCTTGAAAAGATTCAAAGAATGTTTCTGTGGGTTGGCTCTAAAGAGAAAAAGAGGATGTCCTTGGTCAATTGGGAAATGCTTTGTCTTCCTAAAAAACTGGGAGGACTGGGTCTTTGGAAAATTGGCATGCTAAAAGGGCCCTCACCACGAAAGTGGCATGCAAACTTATAGAAAGAAAAGTTGATTGGTGCAAAATTATGGAGGCTAAGTACCTATAAGGGAACCCTTATGGGATGATGTATTAGGACAATGACCTTCCTCATGGTTCCAAACTTTCAATAGTACAAAAACAACAATATATGACCAAATAAACTACCAAAAATTGTAGATAAATGACCAAATTTGGTCACGTGACCAGTGGTAGTTTATTGCCAGTCATTTATTTCATGACCAAATTTATGACTAAACTATTTTAGTCATTTATTTGGTCATTTATTTGGTCATTTATTTGGTCATATATTTAGTCATTTATTTGGTCATTTGGTAGTTTATTTGGTCATTTGATCATTTATTTGGTCATTTGGTAGTTTATTTAGTCATTTATTTGGTCATTTGGTAGTTTATTTGGTTATTTATTTGGTCATTTATTTAGTCATTTATTTGTTCCTTTATTTGGTCATTCTTTTGGTCATTTATTTGGTCATTTATTTGGTCATTTATTTAGTCATTAATTTAGTCATATATTTAATCATTAATTCAGCCATATATTTAGTCATATTAGGGCACGATGGAATCGAACCATCATCCTCCTACTTGTAAAGTAGGTCCTCTTCCATTGAGCTAGTACCCTTTAAAGAATAATCATATCATGTATACTAGTACTTTCCATTAAACATGATTTCAAGTTTTTCCATTTGTAATTCAAGGGTAGCAAAGCCTAAGAGGAGGATGACTAGTGATACTTTAAACTGAATGGTGAAGTTATTCAATGTACAATAATTTATGGCAACTATATTTATATAATATGGTCATTTCTTTATTTCATTTACTCATGTGTCCTAATTGAATTGGTGTCGATAACCATACCATCAAATATATATGCAGCTTGTATAGTATATTATTTTTCTACTTCATTTCTTGCAATGTAGCTTTCTAGTGGTAATTATACTTGGAAGACTTTTATAAGCTTCAGTTCACCTCGACGCTTTATTTCAAAACCTTTAAGTTTAGCTAGGGTGCCATCATCATTAAAAATAGCATAGCACTTCTTAATTAAAACACCTTCTTCCTTAAGAGGCTGGTAGAATCATTGCCTATTGCACATTGAACAAAACAACAGATCATCATAAATAACCAGTCATATATACCAAAATTTAATAAAATTGTTAAATACGGTACAAGTTTATTACCTTGTATGGTCCATCCACTTCAAATTCAATGGAACATTCACTTCTTGATGTATATGTCCGTCGGATAGCATTGTCCAAGGTCTTAGCATTGTAGTAACAAATTGTCGAGCGATATTAATAATATGAGACATGACATACAAGATAAATATATGATAAAAAAATTCAAATAAACTTTCAGCATTTATTATAGATAGTAGCCTCACCTGGTATTGGTCATTAGTGTTTTTCCTTGCCACATCAACATTAAGCATAACACATGGATATGATATTGTCAGCTTCTTCTTGGGATCCCTAGAACATACATGGCATAAATGTGTCATTTCAACACTTTTTCTAAAAATGATGGAATCTGGATGTAGCAAGAATTATAAAAGGATAGAAAAAATAATAGAACTAGAAATAAATTATCTCTATTTATATAAAGATGATAAGTTTTTTATTAAATCACTATTACTTAGATCATTTAAAATAAAACTAGTAAGATGTCAAGATTGATGTCTTTGGAAAAGTATGTAGTACATAAACTAGTCACAATTTTAGTAAGGACACCAGTAAGAAGAGTCCAAATATGAAAAACAAAAATTCATATTATAATACAGTTACAAGGAAAATGATACGGATAACTCAATGCAATCAGTAAGAGTTCAAATTACTATATTAAATATCCTGCTAGTAATGCCCATTATTCTTCTCCTCATCTTGAATTTTTTATCCTCGAATTAAGTCTTGCATCTAAAAAGTTTTTCTGAACAAAGGTGAATCTGTCATCCTTTTGTGTGCATTCTCAAGAATATATTCAACAAGAAAACTTCATTTACTTTGTATATTGAGCGGCCATATGATTCAGGTTTATTCTTATCCATCGTATATTTGTGGCTTGCTGTCTTCTACTGTTCTCCTAGTTGAAAGCTTATGCTTCCATTATTGATAGTATTTTATGTCCATATGATGATGTAGGACCATAGCTCAGAAGAACATGGTATATTAATATCCAAGCAAGATGCATCTGTGACTATAGTATTATGGTCTCCTCTACTATCACCTGTGTTTAAGCCTTGATACAATTGTACATGGGGACTATTTCCCACATCTATAATGATGAAAAACACTTTCTTCTTCTGACTGCTATCACATTTTCTTATAATTCTATAAACTAATATCCCTAACCCACTTGACTCATTATAACTTAGGAAACTATAGAATCCTAATTTCAGAGAATTTTTCAACATCTAATTTAATTAGCTTGAGCTTTGAATACATTTTACTTCACAAAACCTTGAAACATTGTACATGAACCTATATATGTGCTAGTCCTTGCATCTATAAATATGACATAATGGTTTGAGAAAAGCCTTAGGAAACAACATATTATTTAAAAAGTGTAAACAATCTTTGTAAACTATCAAATAAAACTATAAAAGTTTAAAATAGTCATAAGACTCCTTCAAAATAGAAAAGACTCTACAAACTTGATGGCTTCCAACTTCTTTGGCTAGGGCCAAATTGATACACTTGTGTAAAATGAACTCAAAATCTACCACATTGTTGCATCATACCTATCCGTGCAGTCTTTCTTCAACTTCAACTAGTTGTGGGAACACTTGGCAAGTTCATATGTGGCATCATGCTCCAATGTTTTGATAATCAGGCCTTCACAACTACACATTCAAGAAATATGTTTCTTAATGCATTCTAACTAGATAATGTACTATAAGAAAACAAAATATGGATGGTTGTAGAGAGATTAATCAAAAAAAGCAAAATGCTGAAAAAAGTGTCAAGTACAAAGGTAGATTAGATGACTAGAAAAATGATAATATACAATTGGCTGACTATGCATTTTTTCCAAGGATACTCAAATACACCTCACCATATATATTTGTGATTTTCTAATTTGTGAAGGTAAGGAATAATAAGAAATAATAGGAAGCAAAATGTAAACAAGAAGGAAATTTGCAGCTAGTTAAGTTTGTCTCCACCAAAAGCGTAAAGACATTTTTGCATTATAAGAACTAAAATTTTATCCCAAGTTTGAAATATGATATTATAATCCCAAAAGAATAAACATATATCCAAAATGTGGAAGTAGAGACAGAGCATCATAAATTTTTGACAAAATGTCTAAAAGAGATGTCAACTCTTGCAATATAGTGAGTGCAGGATATACATAAAATGGACTTTGCAAGAATGCTCTCAAAATATTTCAATTAATCTACTCTACAACATTTCATGACATTGTAATATTTTCTTGTGTTCTGTGTTCTTGTTTTCTATGTGGATGAGGGCTATACATAGTTGTAGCAACAAATATAAACCAAAAAACCAGTCAGAACAGAAAATACAGTCAATTGTTATAGCAAGATGTAGTTGTAATGATATTATAAACATATAGATCCATGAGCAACACTATATCGTTCAATAGAAAGAAGCTCTAAGCATAGATATTTCTAGCCATGATCTTACCTCTATTTTATTTAAAATCAAGTTGTTACATGCCTTGACATTTGAACTAAACATATGATATGCATGAATTAATCATTAATTATGCACTTTGGTGTATTCAGGAGGAGGGCGACATGAGACCAAAGGCTATCTCTGTCACCCATATGCTGGAAGGTCCTATGAAAATCTAGGAGCCACCATTGTTGCCTTTGTAAGCTGCACTTACAAGGCAATAGAGTATTTGGATCATTTTTGAAGATGGAAATGTCGAGGAACCATCATTGTGATGATTAAGTGTTTTTTTAGAGTTTGTATTCAGTGTATTTCATGGTTTGATTCTATTTTATTTATATAAGCCTTTTTTTGACTTGATGGCTTATGTAGAGATTCCTTGTTATGAGCATTGGAAGCTGATAAATTATTGCTTGTATCATTCTTGTGTGGTCTTGTGAATTGCAATGATTATAGTGTATGCAGAAAATGGTTTTATAGAAAACAATTTAGAAACTTCCAAACAAATGCAATTGGCAGGTGTAAAGCCAAATTTCACTCCTTCCTATTCGTGTCAGAATGGGAACATTGGAGAAGTATATGCACTAAATGGATTTTCTAAAAAAGTTCTAAAAATTTGTCAACAAATGCAACTGGTAGGTGTTAAGCCAAATTTCACAACCTTTGCAAGCATCCTTCCAACTTGTGCGAAAATGGGAGTGCTTTGGAACAAGGCTTTGATATCCATAAAAGTATAATGGAATGGCTATTTTTATCAGATATAGTTGTAAGTGCATTAGTAGACATGTATGCTAAAATGTGGAAACACGGGGTTTGTGACTTGTTTGATAGAATGTGTCAAAGAGATGTCATCTCATGGATTATTATGCTTGGTGGATAGCTCAGAATGGGTTTGTTGAAAAGGCTTTAATTTTTTTAGCAAATGCAACTGGTGAATACAAAGCTAGAATCCTCAACCTTTGCTAGCAAACTCCCTAGCTGTGCTCAAATTGGAGCCTTTGGAACTGGGAACAACCATCCATGAAATCAAATTTAAAAGGGGATTTCAGTTGGAAGTTGTAACTACAAGTGCCCTGGTAGCCATCTATGTAAAATGTCGAAGCATAGGCAAGGCACTTGAACTTTTTGATAGACTGCCTCAAAGAGTTGTGGTCTCACTCCAGTTTGCCCCAAAATGGGAGCTTTGAAGCAGGGTGTGGATATCTATCAAAGCATAATAGAAGGTTGGTTTTTGTCATATTTTGTGGTTGCAAGTGCTCTGGTAGACATGTATGCAAAATGTGGTTGGTTTTTATCAAATCTTGCAGTCGCAAGTGCTTTGGTAGACATGTATGCAAAATGTGGAAACATAGACAAGGAACATGAACTATATGACAACATATCTTAATTGTGTAACCCACTTCTTCCCTGCCTCTTCCCCTTTTTTTGAGGTGATTTTCCCTCCAAAGGTCGAATCTTGGCTAGGTTTTCATTACACAAGACATCATTTTTCTTCTCACATATAACACAGTTGTCCCACTATAGAGATGCAGATTAAGATTCTCAGATCAAATGTTTTGGCTTCTCTCCTATTTTAAATCTGTTAGAGGATTCACATATAATGACTTATATGACCCATTCTGCCAACTTGCAGTGGATTTATTCAATCTTGCAATGGTAAACTATAGTAACATATAGGCTAAGTTGTTCCTCTGTTTGAAATCACATATACTAATACCCAATCCAACAATCTCTATGAATTCTTCTTGTGCAAAACCACCACCACTAACAATAAGAGGCTTAGATTTTTTGTTTTGAAGGGGGATAAATTTCAAACGGTTAAACTAACTATAAGAAGGCTTAAATATGGGTGATTAACACATAAATAAAATTTCACACTATGAAATAAGAAAATTTTCATATTTTGACAAGAATACAAAAGTAGATTGTAGAGTACTAGCTTCCTTTAGTTTAAATACATGGCATTTGAGAATCAAAAAGTTCTTAGAATGATTATAGCTATATTGGCTAGCCCTTAGACATCTTAAAATGTATCATTCCAGTAGCTAGTGAGAATAAAGGCACACATATTTTCATCACTTCCACTTCTGCATATGGAGCATCAATATCTACATGAGAACAATTTGGAATCAAGAACCTCATTATCTTGCATGGTGTCTCAACAAATAATTTAGAGGTGTCATGGTCATTTTGTAAAACAAGCCAATTTGCAAAGCAATAAGAATCATTTAAATGGTGCAAAAAGTACACAATTAACACTAATATAACTTGTTAAGCACTTAAAACAAAGGCATGGCTATTTTACACTTTGATGTTGTAATAAACATAGGCAAAAATTATAGTCAGATCATGCTTAAAAAAGGCCCCTCCCAATCATAGATGAGATCATTGGAAAAAAAAATCATACTCAATGCCCAATACCTATTACATATAATTATCAAATTATAAAACAAAATAAAACCAAGAATTGTTTAACATTTATAATTTTGTATTGTAACTTATAATGTAAATGGCACGCAGAAACATACTTGAAACAAGTCAAAAGAAAGCAATTAGAAATTAGGAGTTTAATTACCTTTCCAAATTTAAGTGTTAAATGGGAAAATAAGGACTCCAGAATGCCAGCTAATTATGTCACTTCTACATGAGTTGCATTCTCCATTCTGCTCAAACCCTCATCTGCTTCCAAAGCATCAATGAAAATGATGCATTTTCTGGAATTCACCGTTTCTTCTTGGTAACAGTCATGTTGATTCATGTTTCCAAGGGTGGTAATGATTTCTTTTTGTTGAAGTGTTAATTTGGGATGTTAGGGCAATGAGTTAGATTCATTTTGGTGTTGGTGGCAGGTGTATTAGTTGAATTTTGATTGAGATATCTGCATTTTAGTAAAGACTATCAGAACCCTGATTTAGGGTAACCCGAGGGATTAAAAATATGATTTATTTTAGATCTTATGTGGAATAAGCCTCTCATTTTGGGAAGTGATGAGGAGGGGGATTTATTCTAACTTTCCATGAAGTTACAAGAGCCCATGCAAGGAGTTGGGATGTGCTTGAAGCAATGGAATGTGACTGGTAGTGGGGAAATGAAGGAATGACTGTCATAGAAATTACAGTCTCAGTACAGGGGAAATATCTTCAAAATGAACCGTTGGATTTGGCTGATTTTTGGATATGTTGGTGATAGCCAAATTGCAAAGGATCTCACCGAAGTGATCAAGGATATTTGAATGGAGTCAAAATATATAGCTATCTGTATACGGGTTTGTCAAAAAGACCAGTGAATTATTGTTTTGACAATGAAGTTGGAAAAAAGAGTTCTTCAAACATATGTCAGAGGGTTGTGTGAAGGAGGCAGGAGTTTGGGAAGATAGTAGGGTGTGTCCCTAAGGTAGTTAAGTGGTTAGGGGAGCAAGAGACCCTATGCAAGGTTGTTTAGAGTGACTGTTCCAAAGGAGTGTCTAAACTGTCACAGTAGGACAGTGAATGGGAAGTCCACGTTGGTCAATGAAATAATCTATTGTGTTTAAGAGTTCAGAGGTTGAATTGTAGAGTAAAAAGAGTTGGAAGGGTGATAAGAAGTCTCTTTTCATTTAGGGGTGAGGAGACACAAGGATGGGCACTCGGGTAACTATCCTTTACACATGGCTATTGACTGACATGATGAAAAAGTGAACATAGAGTTATTTGGAAGAGATTTTTGTGAGGGAGTTGAGAGTTGAAATGTTGTGTGGGGATGTTTAGAGGTTCCTCTTTATGTCAGGGAAGTAGTGGATTCTTGAAGAATGATCCTAGTTGATAGGTTACTAGAGGAAGTGAATTCTGATCAAACCCTCATTTGCTTCCAAATATTTCTAAAGTTTAAGCAAGTATCATGTTCTTCCATATTAGTTCTAGTAGTTAACTCTATTTGAATCACTTAAGAGGCACCTAAATTTGTCCAACTTAAGCTAAAATGAGCATAGTCCCATTTGAAACTTCAACCATCACCTCTAATATGGAGTGTAAAAAGTTCTAGATACCATGGCCTCACCATTATAAATATGCTTTCACAAGGATTTGCTTAAGATGAGTATATTTTTCATGTTGGATAAAACAAATGCAAGAAAGACTGAATAGAGAGTAGAAGCATGTCGATATTTGTGCATTTTAGTGTTTGTCCCATGTGTGAAAATGTGTGAGACAGTCAGTTGCAGATGTCAAGACTAACAAAGAACTCAAAATTCCAATAAAATGAATAAATCTTCCTTTCATCCTATACCACCTATTTGGGAGATCAAGTGCTCTCTAGACAATGCAACATTGTTTTACAAAAATAGATGAATGGGACATGAATCAAAATTTAGAAGCTATTAATCATTAAAATGCAAGTCTAGGCAATGCAGTCGCTTTTGAAATGAAGCAAATAACATAAAAATGGATAAATAAATCCCTTTCTGTGGTTTTCCAAGGAAAGCTCCCATGCAACCAGACATTACAAAGAATGTTCAACAACTTAAGACTGGAGGAAATTTATGTTTTTAGGCAGATGAATGTCCATTGGGTTATAATTTCTCCATTTTGGCCAATGCAACTTTGTGCAGTCTACAGAAATCAGACAATTGTTCAACCATTGTGTTGGGTAGTTCAAATTTATCCGGGATCTACACAGAAGTAGATGACACTGGGGTTGAAATAACTGGATCAGGAACCATTTGGAATGATGTAAGAGTTGACTCTCCTGATTAGGCCACTAAAAGTTCAAGTTCTTTTGGGGATACAGATGATGATGATTATGAAACATGTGGTTCTATTGAGTCAGAATCAGAGTTACATAATAGAAACACAATTGCAACTGTTGAGAATTATGGTTGGGCATCTATAATGAGGTATTGATCCGTTCTGAAGAAACCTATATCATGCTTTCCCATTGTAGAATGAAAAGATGGAAATATCTTAATTCTAAATTTATTAAACAGTTTTCTTTGATGCCTTCACAATTGAGTTTATATGATGTTTGAATTACAAGAAAAACATGACTGTTTCAAATTCTCATCTGAGTCTTTGAGTATTAAATTGTAGGTACCAGGTAGTATATTCTTGTTGTGTCAAATCTCTATGTAAGAAAAGCCAATATAAGTAAGAATAGAATACTGGGAAACATCAGTCCATGTATTTTAAAAAGAGACACTATGATGTCCATAAAAATCAATCGATTATCTTGATTCTCTATTAGTGGATATTTTGCAAAATTTAAAGGATGTAGTCTCTGTCAGTCTTTATGTCCCCAAAGTTTTCTAATTAAACAATGACTGCCAGTAAAGTAGACTGGTAAGACTATGTAGAATGAATTGAATCAATGAAGAAGAAATTTGTATCATTTGTATACTTTAGTCTTGCAAAATAAGTTATGATTTGCATATGCTCTTATGTTTTTCTTTTATTTCTTAAGCAGTACTGGTATTTTTTCCCTCTATGTTTCTTATAATGACTATCTTTTATTAGGAAAAAAAGAAGATTGTCAAATGACTGGAAATCTTATAGGCATGGAATTGAATGGTGATGCCATTGGCTTGAGTTATAGATTAAGGAGTTCCAGTCTCGAGGTTCCAGGAATGACTGCATTCTCAATAACATTCAATCTAAAAAGTTGCAGAGAGATAGCCTAACTTGTATCAAGGATTCTACAGCAAGAGCTACTCCTCTAATATCTCATTCTATTAGGAAACACATCGTGCATCAGAAGCCAAAAAAAAGTTATAAATGAGAAGGATTTATCAGAATACATGTTAAAACACCCTCTGTTCTCTTTATATGGTGTGATGTTGATTGAATTTTGGAATTAGTTCCAGTTCTTTTGAAATTCTGCAAACACTGTTCAGTAATTCCATTTTTCTCTTTCTATTAAATTCCTTGCACAAAAGCTAACAACAAACCCTTGGGTTTCAAATAGTAAGAACCCATCAAATTAGCTAAATTCCCTTACCTAAAGTGTTATCCTCATCATCTGAAGAAGAAGAAGAAGCCAACAACAACAACATCTACTCCAGCCACTGGAAAATAGAGGAAAACAAATTTTTGGCGACGCTGGCACTGGGGCCTACAATCCTCCAAAACCATGACCTGCTACTAGAATTGGCATGGTAGATCATGTGGAGTCCTAGGTAGACCGTAACACCTACGTGCACAGATATTCTTTCCCCCTTGCACCTGCACCTCCATCTCTACTCCCATAATAGGGAATCAAATCCACTAGGGTTTCCTAAACTCAATGTTATGAAAAGGGTAAAGTATCAGAGAAAATGTTCATTATTGTGAACAAGCATGCGGCTGTCAAACCATACACAAAAGAGCAGTTGTGGCAGAGAATACAATGAAAATGTGGGAAAAAAATCATGGTGTTTGGGTTTTCAATTTTTCCCATTATTCCTTGAGGCTTCTCACCAAATTAGGCCATCAGCTGCAAGCATCAAGAAAGGCGGGTCTAAGTGGGAGGTAAAAATTTACTCAAATTTTCCATTTTTGTATTAACTACCTAATAAAAATGAGAGATGTTTTTGAAGGGTTTTGTACTAACATACCTTTCTTTTCAAAAATAAATAGATCAACCAATAAAAATGGTAGTTGTTTTAAATGGTTTTGCACTAGCAGACCTTTCTTTTAAAAAATAACGTAAAAGAAGTGAGAGATATGAGAGATATCATGTAGTACACAATTTAATCTAAAATATTCTAAAAATATCATGTAAATGCATAATCTAATCTAACAAATATCCTCTTACAAGATGAAATGTTAATAATTCAATCATGAAGTATTACAATAATATAAATATTTAAAATTGTGTTTGATTTAAATTCTTATATAGCAAAAGGAAAAAACTTTATTTCATATGGTTTGAAGAGATTTGGTAGATATTGTCTATAAATGGTGTAGCAAGCTAAGTGGGGTAAGCTGCGATAAAACTCTACAATTAAGCGGGTTTTAGTTGGTGTGGTACTAGGATGTGTGATTCCCCTCAAAGACTTAAGAAATGAGTTATTGTGAACAACTACTTAAGAAACATAAATCAATAAAATTACCTATCTAGAGTACACATTGATAATAGCATTATAATAGATATTGTTCATTTATATATAAATCTATTGCATACAAATTGTTATACATATTTCACACAGATGAATTTTCAAAAAGACATGGTTAATTAAGTGAGATATTAGGGTTTCAAGGAGATTTTAGAACTTACAGTACATGCATTTTCTCATTAGTGAGATGTTGTAGATAAAATTTTCTTAGACTTGAGATATCTTGTATAAGCGTAGCCATGGACATTATTAGTGGTTGACAGTTGGTGTGGTTAGGAGAGCATCCAGGGAGAACGAATGCATGCCATGAGAGATGCCAAAATGAAGCACATAGAATGCTTCAAAATGGGCTTCTCGGGAGAAAAAACTCACATAAAATTAAATTCTCAGTATTTAGTCATTTTAGTTGTGATTTTGCCTGATGACCAAATTAGTCATTTATTTAGTCATTTATATTTGTAGAACATGATCAATTTTAGTCACGTGACTAAAAAAATGGTAGAACATGATCAGGATGCCTGGGAATGCAGAGAGGCCCTTAGGGGATGTGAAATAGTCACTTTTAGTGCTTGGATTAGGTGAACTTGTGGCTTTTGAATTATAGCTATGAAGATGCATATCTTAGTCTTTGTAACAAAAAATAGGTAACAGGTTTAAGGGTTAAATGTTTCACATGTGCAACCGAAATCTAATTTGATTTGAAGATCTAATATTAGATGCAAGTCAAAAAAAAATTTAGGCATGAGATGAAAAACCAATTCGAAATAGTAAGCCATGACTGAAAACTTGTTTGATGAAAATATGCTCTCACATTAAAATGAATGAAATTGTCGAACCAAAAAGGAAAAACCCCTCAAATTATTTATTTTGTCATTTATTTGGTCATTTTACCCGATGACCAAATTGGTCATTTATTTAGTCATTTTACCCGATGACCAAATTGGTCATTTATTTGTCAAATATGATCAGTTTTGGTCATGTGACTAAAACTTTTAGTCACGTGACTAAAAGTTTTAGTCACTTAGTCATTTATTTGCCAAATTCTACTAGTGTTTGCATGAATATTTGCAAATTAAAAACTATCCTTTCTAAGGGTGCCTTCTGGTAACTCAGGAATATGAGATCCATCAGATTTTGGCATGACTCATGGATCCAGAATTGCCCTACCCTTGCTGGGTAGTTTGGTCCCCTCATGACCTACCTCAGGTCTATTATTGGGAATAGAATCTACAACTACATGACTGGAGGTTGATGGAAATATGTCTCTTACCTTGTTAGGAACATACCTGAGTTGGAACACTTGGCTAAGGAACTTATGGAAATTTTGGGAAATTTTAGAATTCCTGGAATTAATGGCTAGGACTCTATCATTCGGGCCCCCACCAAAGCATGAACCTTATCGGTCAGGACTACTTACAACCTGCTTCTGAAGGAGGAGAATAACCCTAGAGATTAGAAGAATGTGTGGATCCCTCACCTCACTCTAAAAATCAACTTCTTTTGGTGGACACTCATACATGGTAAAGTGTTAGCCCATGACAACCTTATAAAAAGAGGTTTCTCCATGGCCAGCAGACGTGTCCTCTATATGAAGGAGGAGGAAACTATGAACCATCTATTCATACATTGTGACTACTTTGCTAGTATTTGGCAGGGAGTTATTGAAAAACTGGGGATACCTTGGGTCCTTGGGGAGGATATTCTCTAGTTTACTAATTGGTGATCCCCTTCTAATCACCCTCTCCTCCAACTCCTATGGTGCTTACTCCCCCAACCCATTTGCTAGACTATCTGAAAAGAAACAAACAACAAGATCTTCAGGGACACTGATTCCCTACTTGAGGCCTCTCTCCTAAGCTCTTAAGTGAGAATGCTACCTTGTTTAAATGGAAACTTCTATCCACACCCCCTTCAGCCTCATAGATAAAAATTGCTAACAATTGGAACTTTCTGGCCGGGTTCACTAGGTTTGACAACTCTAAGCCGATATCCTGGAATGCTACCCATTGGGTTGCCCCGCCCATAGTCTAGATCAAACTAAACTTTGATGGGGCGGAAAAAAATCTTGCCTAGGGTGGGGGTGGAGTGCTACATGACCACAATGGTTCTTTCCTTTTGGCTTATGTTGGGCTGCTCATAAACAATACTATTAACCAAGCTGAAGGAACAAATCTTCTATGGGATATAAAATTTTCCATCTCTAAGAATATCAGGATGTTGATGATCAAGGAGACTCCAAAGTAATTGTGGAGGCTATTAACCAAAGGTTGAATGCGGGGTGGTGAGTGAATATCACTTCCCATACCTACAGGGAAGGTAACTCTATGGATGATTCTATGGTTGGTATTGGGCTCAACTGAACTAGGGTGGTTAGTTGGGAGGAGATTAATGTGCTGCTAAAGGAGAGCCAGTGGCTAATTGGGTGGGAAAAACATGACATCAATAATGTTTAAAATGGGATGCATTGGCGATAGAATTGTTGAGCGCCCCACCCAGCTTATTTGCTGACTTAATGTGATGATAATATTTTTTATGAGTATGTATGCACAAAATTTAATAAAGGCCCATAATTTCCCATTAAGAGATTACGTGTGGAATGGAGGTTGTCCGCATAAGTATGTCATTTCGACTACCAAGGGAATTCTTCCTATTTCTGTAGGAAGAATGGGCCACCACCTTGATGTCCAAGTGGCTAGGATAGAGGACATAACTATTGCTGGTGCCATGTTGATGTTGTCTTGTCCCGAGCCCATGCGTCCTAGGATTTATTTTGTTTTTATGTTATGTGGTTAAGAATTTATGACTTTGGTTTAGCCTTGCGAGCCAATTTATATTTATTATGTTCAAGGCTTTTAGGTTAAACTATAACCTTGGATCGCTATTTTTGATAAGGATCTACAAGTTTGTTTTTGATAGAGGCGGACTAGATATTGTTACTCTGTTGATTATCTATTGCGAGGCTAATGCTGTTAATGTGCTTTTAATGTGCTCTTAGTCTTTCCTATACCACTGGCCAACACCCTCTTACTGCTTTTAGTATAAAAAACAATATAGAATTTGTATGCTAATTCAATATACTATAATTATTGTTTATTTACATGATATTAATTTTATTAAAGTATTAAACCATTGATTGATAATAATATTAATATTTAATTTGATATGGAATTTTAGTGAATTTTAGATATCAATTTATCATATATTTATATATAAATAAAAAAATTTGATCTCTTTCTTTAGGACAATCAGATGCCACTTTTCTTAGTTCTTAGCCCAGCCTTTGTTTTCCATTCTGGGGTCGACATTACATCTTCTTCCTTTGCGTTTGCTGCTTATTATATTTGTTGACATGGACATATAGTTGGAATATTTAATCTTCCCTACTACCATAACTTAACTACTCCACCCACCGCATTTACTTCAGCTTTCTTCTCTTTCTTGACTCTTCTTCTAGGGTTTTCTAAAAGCCTCTTTTGTAGCTAAAAAGTCTAGTTTTGAACTCAAATACTCTATTTTTTGAAAGATGAAATATACTTTATTTTGATGCAGAATGAATATTGTTTTATGAGCACTGGCAGCTCTATAAAATTCAAAAGGGCATTAATATAAAGATCTATTTGTTGAAGCTTAAAGAATCCTTATGTTTTATTTTGTTTATGTATTTATATATTTGCAATTTTGTGTGTTTGTTATGTTTCTTTCCCTAACAAAGTGGTGTCAGAGTAGGATATTGAAGAGATGGGTTCTACTGGAGGTTGAAGAGTAGGTTGATGAGGAAGTTGATTTAGTAAAAATTTCAAAGAGTTTTCAAAGAATCGAAGTCAGAAACCCAGCTCATTAAAAAAGGCAAGATTGAGGAAAATAGGAAAAGGGTTTTCTCTTCTAAGAGAAATTTCATTTTGAAGAGTTATGGCAGGAACTAGTGGAAATATTTCCCATCCCCAGATTCCAATTTTTAATGGAAAAAATTATGAATATTGAAGAATAAAAATGAAAACCCTATTTTGCTCTCAAGATATTTGGAATTTTGTTGAAACTAGATTTCTTGAACTAGCAAATCAACAAGCATATCAGACACTTTCACAAGTTGATAAAGGTTTACTATAAGAAAACAAGAAAAAAGATGCAAAGGCACCATTTTTCATTCAACAAGCAATGGAGGAATCAATTTTTCCAAAGGTTGCAACTACCACAAGATCAAAACAAGCATGGGATAGTTTGCAAACAACATACCAAGGCACAAGCAACATAATAATGGAAAAATTATAAATACTTAGAAGGGATTTTGAAAATCTACAAATGAAAGACTCAAATTCAATAGGTATATTTTTCACTCATGCAATGTCAATAGTCAATCAGCTAAGGTCCTATGGAGACACTATTGAAGATCAATAGAGTGTTGAAAAAATACTTAAAAGTCTACTTGCTAAATTTGATGTTGTCGTAATAGTCATTCAAGAGGACAAATATCTTTCTCAATTATCAATAGATGAATTAATGGGGTCACTTTTGATACATGAGAAAAGATTAAATCGATCAGGGTCATCATCATTGGAGAATGCATTCAAGACTTAGCTCTCATTTGGCAGAACAAGAGGGAGATCAAATAACAGCTGAGACAGAGGATGTTTTTCATCGAGGGGAGGAAGATAAAATACATAATTTGAAAGTAGAAGACCACCATCGAGCGCACATACCCATTCTACATCAACAAGAGGAAGGGGGAGCAGTCACTCTCACAGTCATCATCAAGGAGAAAGGTATGATAAATACAACATCCAATGTCATTATTGGAGCAAATTTGGGTATTATGCACATTAGAATGTAGGAAAAAGCAATATGATTTGAATAAGCAAAAGGTACATTTTACAAATGAAAACTAGTTAAAGACTAGTGAACAAGACACAATATTGATAGCATGTAATGTAGCATAAGAAAGTTCAAAAGAAGTATGGTTTTTAGATAGTGGGTGTAGTAACCACATGGGTTGTAATAAGGAGATGTTTGCAACAATAGATGATTCAGTAAAATTAGAAGTAAAATTGGGAAATGATCAAAGAGTTTCAGTCATGGGCAAATGGTCAATTAACATAAAAATAAAACAAGGTGAGGAGAAGCATATTTCAGATGTATACTATGTTCCTAGATTGCAACACAATCTTATAAGTATTGGGCAATTGGTGCAAAAAAGATATAGAATATACTTTGAGAATGGTGAATGAGTGATCCTAGACAAGAAACCAAGCAATAGGCTAATTGCAAAAGTCAAAATGACAAAGAATAGTGTGTTCTCATTAAAAATTCAAAGTGAATTAATGGTAGAGCCACAAGAATTGCAAAAAGTTGCTGAAATAGCTTTTAAAGCCTCATACAAAAATGAATCTTGGTTATGGCATTTAAGACTTGGGTATTTAAACTTCAAAAAATTATAGTTGTTATACAAGAAGAAAATGGTATATGGGTTGCCACAATAGAGCCACTTAAGACAACATGTGAGAGTTGCATATTGGCAAAGCAACATAGGAAATCATTTCTAGTTGGGGAGTCTTATAAAACAAAACAACCACTTGAGATAGTGCATTCAGACATTTGTGGACCTATGCAAACATCTTCCATGAGTGGAAAGCTTTATTTCATAAAGTTTATTGATGATTTCAATAGAAAAGTATGGGTTCATTTCTTGAAGTACAAATCTGATACATTTACTATTTTTAAAGAGTTCAAGGCAAAAGTTGAAAAAGAAAGCGGATATTATATCAAAACATTGAGAACCGATCGAGGTGGAGAGTATATATCAACCGATTTTTAGAATTTTTGCAAATAAAATAGCATAAATAAATAATTTACAGTAAGGTATACTCCTCAATAAAATGAAGTAGCAGAGAGAAAAAATAGAACAATCATGAAAATGGCACGTAGTATGATAAAAGTAAAACACTTACCAAATGAATATTGGGCTGAAGCAGCTGCATGCTCAGTATATATATTGAATAGGTGTCCAACAAAAGAAGTGATAAATAAAATACTAGAAGAAGCTTAGAGCAAAAGGAAGCATAACATATCACATTTGAGATTTTTTGGATGTGTGATATACTCATTGATACCTCAAGAGTTGAGAAGAAAATTAGATGACAAAGGAGAGAAATGCATATTTGTGGGATATAGTGAACATTCGAAGGCATATTAACTATAAAATATCATTACAGAGAAGTTGATAATAAGTCATGATGTTGAATTTGTTGAAGAAGAGACATAGAATGGAAGCATAGACAAAACAAATACAAGTACACCTAGTGTTCTACAAGAGAATGAAGAAGATGATATTCAGGTTGAAAATCCTTCTACACAAACAAATGCACCTACAACACCTTCAAGAGCACCTAGCACTCCAAATCCCACTACTCCAACAAGTAATAACAACAACGAGTCTTCTAATCCAACACTTGCATCTTTAAGGTCAAGGTCTATAAACACATCAAAGAAGACAAGAAGTCTTAGGGAGATTTATGATGAAACTCAACAAGCTAAAAATGCTGATTTTTGTTGTGATTTTATATTTTTAACACAAGTTGGTCCAATTTATTTTGAAGAAGACAAATAGATTGCAGCCATGGATGAAGAAATTTAGTCAATAAAAAAGAATGAAACTTGGGATTTAGTAGAACTTCCTAAATGCAAGGATGTGATTGGAGTTAAATGAGTTTATAAGACAAAGTATAATGTTGATGGAAAAGTAGAGAAGCACAAGGCAAGACTAGTGGCAAAAGGTTTTACACAACAACCAGATATAGACCTCAATGAAACATTTACACCCATGGAAAGATTGGATACAATAACAATGGTCCTATCTGTAGCAGCTCAAAACAAATGGAAAGTTTATCAAATGAACGTCAAATCAGTACTCTTATATGTTATTTTGGAAGAAGATGTGTATGTAAATCAGCCACCTGGTTATGAAGTTTTGGGAGAAGAACATAAAGTATGTAGATTGAAAAATGTATTATATAGTTTGAAACAAGCTCCTAGAGCTTAGTACAGCAGGATAGATTCTTATTTTGTGAACAATTGTTTTAACAAGTGCGACAATGAACCAACTTTGTATGTCAAAGTGAATGTTGAAGAAGAAATTTTGATAGTTTATTTGTATGTAGATGATTTGATATTCAAAGACAATATCTCAATTAGCTCATTCAAGGTAGCCATGGAAAAAGAATTTGATATGACTGATTTGGGCCTCATGAGATACTTTCTTGGCATGGAGGTAAGTCAAAATGATTAAGAAATTTTCATATGTCAAAGCAAGTATGCTAATGATTTGTTGAAAAGATTTAAGATCACAAATGTGAATTCAGCCCCTACACCAGTTGTATTGCATTTGAAGCTTAGCAAGGATGATCAAGGTCCAAGTGTAGATTCAACTTTATTTAAAAGATTAGCGGGTAGCCTCATGTATTTAACCTCCACAAGACCGGATATCATATTTGGTGTTAGTCTTATTTCTATATTCACGGACAAACCAAATGAGTCACATTGGAGAGATGGAAAAAGACTCTCGAGATACATAGCTGGAACAGAGAATTTTGAAATTTTGTATATTTTTTCAAATGATTACAAGCTGATCGGATATATAGATAGTGATTGGGGAGGTAGCATGGATAATAGAAAAAATACTCCAGATATATTTTTCATCTAGGCTCTAGTGCTATCTCTTGGGCATCAAAGAAACAACCAATTGTCACCCTCTCATCAGCTGAAGCAAAATATATAGCAGCCACATCAGCATCTTGTCAAGTAATTTGGTTGAGGAGAGTACTTTCAGATTTGGGGCATCATCAAGAAGAACCTACAAAAATCTATTGTGATAACAATTTAGCGAGTGTCTTATCTAAAAATCATGTATTTCATAAATGGAGCAAACAAATTGATACTAGATATCATTTTATAAGAGAATTGGTAAGCAATGATGACATATATCTTCAGTTTTGTAAGTCCAATGAACAACTAGCTGACATTTTCACAAAACCACTTGCAAAGAACATTTTTGAACATCTTTGGGAAGGAATTGGTATTGCAGACATGCATTGCAGTGAAGATTAAGGGGGAGTGTTGGTTGACATGGACATACAGCTAGAATATTTAATCTTCCCTGCTGTCATAACTCAACTACTCCATCCAATGCATTTACTTCAGCTTTCTTCTCTTTCTTCATTCTTCATTCCAATGTATCTAGACTCTTCTTCTAAGGTTTTCTGGAAGCCTCTTGCATAGCTAAAAAGTCTAGTTTTGAACTAAAATACTCTGTTTTTTGGAAGATGAAATATACTTTGTTTTGATGCAGAATGAATACTGTTTTATGAGCTCTGGCAGCTCTCTAAAATTCAAAAGGGCATTAATATAAAGATCTGTTTGTTGAAGCTAGTTAAATAGTCCTTCTGTTTTGTTTTGTTTATGTGTTTATATATCTGCAATTTTGTGTGTTTGTTCTATTTCTTTCCCCAACATATTCAACCTATTTGGATGGGGTTTATTTACGGATTCAGGGATAATTTACCTGTGGATGGCGTTGATTTACGGATTCAGGGATAGTTTACCTGCCTTATACGCTTGGATTTTATATGCCATCCCTCGGGAGGTTCCGAATGGTAGGGTTGGATATAAACCACGAAACTAGACCATTCGGTTCTAATAAGAAAATACAGTCATGCTAAACTGATTCTGGCGGATTTTAGCCTGGAACTCACTTTGTATGAACAGACAAGGGATTTAACAAACGCACTTATTGATGGCATCTTTTCTCGAGGGGAATTATTTTGTTCGCCAAATTGGATAAATTGGATGGCACAATTATTGGAGAGATACACTTATGAAAGGATTTTGGGAGCCATTTCCTCTGTACCTTTTAGGTGGTAGTTGTTACACATTTTCTTCAAGTTGTTTATGATTGCTATGTGGTGAATATTGATATCACAATACACTTATGTTCCCCGGTTGATGCAGGAGCATCCTGGGTGTAAGAGCAATCTTGCATCACCCAAAAAAATATTTATGTTTTTATTTTTCAATAAGGGTTATTTTGTGCAGAGCTGCTATTTATGGAAAGTTACTATTTTTGGTAATTTTTGTATGTGCTCAGAATGATCTGATTTCTTTCTTGGAGGTTCATTTTGGTCATATAAGTCTGCCAGTAAAGTTTCATTGCCAGATCAAGTGTATATTGGGAGATATTGAAGATTTTCGGTATTGGCAGCAGGGTACAGAAACTTTGAACTCAGTTTTGAAGGCTTTAGAGGCCTCGGATGAGGTTGAGAATTGGGGTGACGGGCGCTTGTGCCGGTCAAACCTATAGAGTGCTTCGTGGCATTTCTGAAATGGGGTATAATAGCCGAGCGGGTCAACGGGTGATGACTTATGGTCTTCGGAAGTTGGGCCACCTGAAATGGCGAAAAATAATTTTCTTCAAAATTTCTATTCGGGTTTCAAAGGTTATCTTGAGCCGACTATGATGTAATAAAATGTAAAATAAAGTAATTCTAAGTTTGGTCGGCCTTATTGGCTAAAAATTCTGGAACCTTCCCAGGCGGTAAAAAATTGCCTATATAAGGAAGGCTGTATTATTGTCTTAGGCAGTTCAGAATAGTTCTGGGTAGTAGATCTGGGTATTGATTTGAGGCTTTGTCCTATAGAATATTGTAAGGAATGCCCATGTGGCTTTGCATATTGTAATTCTGAAAGTTTGTAATTCCACATTTGTGGAGATAATAAGAAGCCAATTTTCTGTTCTTGCATATTATTGTTGTTGTTTCTCTGTTTCTGTTATGTGTTTGTGGTATTAAGGGGAGCACCCTTCATCAAGTGGTATCAGAGCAGGAGTTCTTGAGTGTGTAAATAGATCACCGACTGTGAGGCAGTTTGCACCAGGACCGTGGCTAGGGTTTCAGCGCGCATCGCGAAAATGCCTCCACGACGAGAACGTGGCGGAAGAGTTGGTACTGTGACACCTGAGGTTAGAGAGCTGCAGAGACAAGTGCGAGCATTGCAAGAAGAGATTCACATAGGAATGAATCTCAATGTCAGAGATGAAAGCGAGGATGAAGCTGAAGAAGAATATCAAGAAGGAGAAGCCGAAATTGTGAACCAGGAGGAAGAAAGACTTTTTCGGGCCATTTCCAAGATTGGGAAAAGACCTAAGATTGAGGTTCCTACATTTTCTGGAAATCTTAACCCAGAGGAATTGATTGACTGGATCAATGAATGTGAGGAATATTTTGAGTATGAAGATGTTGACGATCCTGATAGGGTCAAATTTGCGAAGGCCAGATTGAAAGGTCATGCGAAGATCTGGTGGCAAGAAATTCAATTAGAGCGAAATAGAAGAGGGAAAGATAAAATCACAAGATGGGATCAGATGGTGGATAAATTGAAGCGACAGTTCATTCTTGTTGATTATGAGCTTGACCTACTGAAGAAAATACAAAGTCTGAAGCAAGCAGGAAGATCTGTTCAGGAGTATACAGAGGAGTTCTATGGACTTCTCATCAGAACAGGCCATGCAGAAGCTGATAAAGAGAAAGTTGCCCGATACTTTAATGGGTTAAGGCCAAGCATTCAGGAGGAGCTGAATCTGGTTCGAATGAACAGTATTGAAGAGGCATACCAGTTTGCCCTAAAAGTAGAGGAAAAGCTGAACAAGAAGTTTGAGAGCAGACAATACGGAAGAGGTCGCGGTGGATGATCTGGTGGATGGTCATATGGTGGCCGAAATGAAGATCCGAAAAAGAAGGATGAGGCCAGTAGCAGTCAGAATCAGCGAGGAAATAATTCCAATCGCTTCCAGGATCAGAATAATAGAGATCAGAGAGGAAGAGGAAGAGGACAAGGATCTGGAAGAGGTGGCTTCCGTGGAACATGTTTTCACTGTGGAGAAGAAGGTCATAGGGCATTTGAATGTCCTCAGCGCCAAGGTAGAACAGACAGGAGAAATGAAGGCCAGGCCAGAGTTGCACATGTAGATGAAGATGCCAGATCATCAAATTCTGAAGATGCTGAAAGAGGAGAAACGTTGATTAACAGAAGAGTCCTGTTGAGTGGTGAGAATGAACCTGAGCAAAGAAGGAGCCTATTTCGCACCAGGTGCAAGTGTGAAGGTAAATGTTGTGATGTGATTATTGATAGTGGAAGCACTGACAATTTGGTGTCAGAAGAGATGGTGACAAAGTAGAAGCTCAAGAGATAGAAACACCCACATCCATATCGGATTTCCTGGGTACAGGATGACCCCAAGGTCATGGTCAATGAACAATGCCTAGTGAAGTTCAAGATCGGTGGGTACCAAGATGAGGTACTATGTGATATCATCTCTATGGATGCATGTCATATGTTATTGGGTAGACCGTGGCAGTTTGACAAATGTGCTGTACACGATGGTCGTGCGAATACCTATTCCCTGACAAAGGATGGAGTGCGACATAAGCTAAAGCCATTGAAGGAGACCGAAGAAAAGGTATGTGGTAATGCAAGAATAACATTTGTTGATGGAAGGAAATTCCTAGATGGTATGAGGCATGAGCATGTATGTTTTTCTTTAATTCCAAAAGCTGGTAAAGAGGAAGTAGAAGATGTTCCTGTAGAAGTTGTAAATTTGTTGAATGAGTTTCAAGATATTGTATCCGATAACGTGCCTGATGGATTACCACCAGTCAGGAATATCAGTCATCAGATGGACTTGATCCCAGGAGCGAGTTTGCCGAATAAGGCAGCACACAGAATGACACCTGCAGAAAGTGAGGAGTTGAACAGACAAGTACATGAACTGTTACAGAAAGGATTGATCCGTGAGAGTCTGAGTCCCTGTGCTGTACCAGCGGTATTAGCACCAAAGAAGAATGGAGAATGGAGGATGTGTACAGATTCTAGGGCAATAAACAAGATCACAATCAAGTACAGGTTTCCATTGCCACGAATGGATGATATTATGGACTGTTTGAGTGGAGCTGTGTATTTCTCAAAGATAGATCTGAAGAGTGGATATCATCAGATTCAGATCAGAGAAGGAGATGAATGGAAGACTGCCTTCAAAACAAAGGAAGGACTATATGAGTGGTTAGTCATGCCTTTTGGGCTAACCAATGCACCGAGCACTTTCATGCGGCTTATGAACGAGGTTCTGAAAGAATTTCTGGGTAAGTTTGTCATTGTTTACCTAGATGATATTTTGATCTTTAGTAAGACATTGGAGGAGCATATGATGCATATTCGTATGGTATTTGAGAAGTTGAGAGAAGAGAAATTGTTGATTAATTTGAAGAAGTGCAGTTTTGTGAAGAAAGAGTTAGTGTATTTGGGATTTGTAGTTTCAGCAGAAGGTCTGAAAATGGACCCAGAGAAGGTACAGGCTATTCTTGAATGGCCTACTCCAAGGAATGCTACTGAGGTAAGATCTTTTCATGTCTAGCTAGCTTTTACAGAAAGTTTATCAGAAATTTTAGCAGTATTTGTGGACCCTTGACTGAAACAATGAAAGGGGATAGAAAAGAGTTTAAGTGGACTAATGGGGCAGAAAAGAGTTTTCAATTATTGAAACAAAAAGTTACAGAACAACCTGTTTTAGCACTTCCAGATTTTAATAAGGTGTTTCAAGTAGATTGTGATGCTAGTGGTACTGCAATAGGAGCTGTTATGAGCCAAGAAGGTAAACCTGTTGCGTATTTCAGTGAGAAGTTAAATGATGCCAAGAGGAAATATTCTGTTTATGATCAGGAATTTTATGCTATAGTTCAGGCATTAAAGAAGTGGAGACATTATCTGATTCCTAAGGAGTTTGTTTTGTATACTGATCATCAAGCTTTGCAATATTTGAATAGTCAAGGAAAGTTGAATCAGAGGCATTTGAAATGGGTTGAGTTTTTGCAGAGTTATACATTTGTTTTGAAACACAGGAGTGGAAAGTCTAATAGGGTTGCAGATGCTCTTAGCAGAAGGCAACTATTGCTGACAGAAATGCAGATTGAAGTGGTTGGGTTCAAGGAACTCAAGAATTTGTATCCAGAGGATCCTGATTTTGGTGAAGCTTGGAAAGCTTGTACAGAACCTGTTACTCTAGACAGGACGAAATGGCTGGATTTCATCATCCAGGATGATATGCTATTCAAAGGGAGTCAATTGTGCATTCCACGAAGTTCTATGAGGGAGAATCTCATCAAGGAGAAGCATAGCGGAGGATTGGCTGGACATTTTGGTCGTGACAAAACCCTTTCTTTGGTTAGTGAGAATTACTATTGGCCACAATTGCAGCAAGATGTGAAAAAGTTTGTACAGAGTTGCAGAGTATGTCAGATGGTGAAAGGAGTGAAGCAGAATATAGGGTTGTATCAGCCATTACCCGTACCAGAGAAGCCTTGGGAGGATATTAGCATGGACTTTGTTCTTGGTTTACTGAGGACTCAGCGGGGACATGATTCAATTTTTGTAGTGGTTGACAGATTTTCAAAGATGACACATTTCATTCCCTGCAAGAAGACTAATGATGCTGTTCATGTAGCAGAATTATTTTTCAGAGAAGTAGTGAGACTTCCTGGTTTGCCAAAGACCATAGTTTCAGATCGGGACACTAAGTTTGTTGGATATTTCTGGCGAACATTGTGGAAGAAGTTGAAGACAGATTTGAAGTTGAATTCATCACATCACCCACAGACTGATGGACAGACAGAGGTGGTGAATAGGAGTTTGGGAAATCTGCTGAGATGTTTGGTTGGGGATAGGCCAACAGGATGGGATTTGATTTTACCACAGGCAGAATTTGCATACAATAATTCTGTCAACAGGAGCACTGGTAAATCACCATTCCAGATTATATATGGAAGTAGTCCAAGAAATGCATCCGATTTGAGAAAGATAGATAAAGGAGAAATAAGTAGTGCTGAGGCTGAGGATTTTGCAGAACATTTGAAGAACATCCATGGGGAGGTGAGGAAGCATATTACCAAGATGAACGCACAGTATAAGGCTAAGGCAGATGAGAAAAGGAGGTATAAGTAATTTCAGGTTGGTGATGAAGTCATGGTTCATTTGCGGAAGGAGCGGTTTCCAGTTGGTACATATAACAAGTTGAAAATGAAGAGGTTTGGACCATGTAAGATATTGAAGAAGCATGATTCAGGAAATGCATATGAGGTAGAATTGCCTATTGAGCTGAATATTTCACCAGTGTTTAACATTTCAGATTTGACAGAGTATCATGAAGGAGGTGTTGAAGATGAGATCACAGCAGCACAGTGGAGTATTCCAGCAACTAGTTCAGACACTAAGGAGATTGAAGATATACTGGATAGTCGTGTTGGCAGAAGCACAAGGAACAGGACATATGAAGAATATCTGGTCAAGTGGAAAGGACGGCCTATTGAAGATTCATCATGGCTAACAAAGGAGGAGGTTAACCGTCTTGGTTTTCCTCTACACACCTGAGTCGTGACAGGGTCACTTCTCAAATTACCCCGGGTGTAAGAGCAATCTTGCATCACCCAAAAAAATATTTATGTTTTTATTTTTCAATAAGGGTTATTTTGTGCAGAGCTGCTATTTATGGAAAGTTACTATTTTTGGTAATTTTCGTATGTGCTCAGAATGATCTGATTTCTTTCTTGGAGGTTCATTTTGGTCATATAAGTCTGCCAATAAAGTTTCATTGCCAGATCAAGTGTATATTGGGAGATATTGAAGATTTTCGGTATTGGCAGCAGGGTACAGAAACTTTGAACTCAGTTTTGAAGGCTTTAGAGGCCCCGGATGAGGCCGAGAATTGGGGTGACGAGCACTTGCGCTAATCAAGCCTGTAGAGCGCTTCGTGGCATTTCCGAAATGGGGTTATAATAGCCGAGCGGGTCAACGGGTGATGACTTATGGTCTTCGGAAGTTGGGCCACCTGAAATGGCGAAAAATAATTTTCTTCAAAATTTCTATTCGGGTTTCAAAGGTTATCTTGAGCCGACTATGATGTAATAAAATGTAAAATAAAGTAATTCTAAGTTTGGTCGCCCTTATTGGCTAAAAATTCTGGAACCTTCCCAGGCGGTAAAAAATTGCCTATATAAGGAAGGCTGTATTATTGTCTTAGGCAGTTCAGAATAGTTCTGGGTAGTAGATCTGGGTATTGATTTGAGACTTTGTCCTACAGAATATTGTAAGGAATGCCCATGTGGCTTTGCATATTGTAATTCTGAAAGTTTGTAATTCCACATTTGTGGAGATAATAAGAAGCCAATTTTCTGTTCTTGCATATTATTGTTGTTGTTTCTCTATTTTTGTTATGTGTTTGTGGTATTAAGGGGAGCACCCTTCATCACCAGTGAACTCCTCACTTGATGTCCACTAAGCTATGAAGAACATCGTATAGTTTCGAATGAATGTTTATGGGTTTGAATCAATACTCCTTTTCTAGTGCTTGTGCTCGTTAAGTTGGTTTTATGTGTGGTGGCATAATAATCTATTGGTTCCTCCATTAGATGGTAAATCTTTATACTTGTGGAGCTGTTATTAATAGACTCAGATGCAATTTGAACTTTCCTTTCTTTGACTAAAGGGAATGATATGTGTTAACGTTAATCGTTGAGGTCGAAACAATACCTAGAAATAGAAGTGGCTCCCGATTTTGTTCTCTTTGATCATGATCTACCACATCCACTTCAGGAGTCGACTATTTCTAAGAAAATCAGCATTTCGTTATTTAATTCACTTTAATTGCTCCTTTAAACATGAGTTTGGACCTATAGTCATTGAACTCCATAACAAGTTTGTTTAAACAAACTTTTAATCAATGCAACATTCTATTATAATGAGCGATAGAGATGTATAGTGCATCAATCGACTCAAGGCTAGTATAAACATTTCATGTATTAAATCCATTTTTAGATTGACATTGTGTCAAAACTCATCCCATCGAGGGGGCAAGTTGACTCTTTTTTTTTTATGAATTCGTTTGTCCAAAATTGTGTATCAGTCAAGGGAGAGTTGTTTCATTGAGAGATTTTGGTTACTGTATTAAGGTATGTTTATTGTTTCATTATAGACAACTTATAGTGGTGTGATTACTAATTTCGCTATTGACAACTACATAGAGTGCTTCTTTGACAAGGAATTTATTGTGAATAGAGTATAACTCAGAACATTCTAATGAAAATGATAGGAAATGAAGTAGCGTTTATAAGAATTGCAATTAGTTTAGTAGGTCAAGAATGACAAATGCATTTTTGAACGGAGAGGGCTAAGGTAGGTTTAAATATTGTATGTTACTCCTTGTAGTAAATGGGCGATTATCTTGCATTAATTATACCTTTGGAAATATTGTTCTATTTAGTTCATTTAAATGATGCATGAGATTATTTTATTGTTAGAGTGATTGATTTAGCAAACAAATTTGCAATGGTGATTTAAAGCTTGTCTTATGCTTAATTTAATTGATGATATTTTAGATTATGAGCATTTTAGAAGATTTTATACCTTATGAGCATGATAGGACATATTTTACAAGATTTATATTCTTAGAGAATTTAGTGAGTTTAGGTTTTGTATGATTTATTTGTTTCTTAAAAATATATTAAACATTATTTTTTTGTGTTATTAGTTGTATATCTTAGATATTATATAATTAATATCAACACAATCTAATTATTGATTTATTTTCTATAAGTTTTCATTTCCATAGGTTTTCATCTATCTTCAATTATAGCATTTATAATCCAAGAAATTATATTGTATCTCATATCACTATCAAGTTTAATGGCCTTGTGCTTAATGACACTAGAAGATAGCATATAAACATGTTATATTTATACCTCATGCTAGGAAGGAGGTTAAATGAATGTAGATTTATGACATTGTTTTAGAAAAAAATCTTTTTTATATTGTATATATTAAATATATTAAATCTTGTTATACAAATTTAAAGTGTTATTCTCAAGAAAGGTTAATGTGAAATACTTGCATTATTATCATTGGCCATGAATAGTAGTTTGTCACTGTAATAGAACATTATAATATGTCTATTGTAGTTGTGTATTGGTGTAACTCTCTATTCATAGCTTCTACATTGTATCATTTTTTAATTGTTATATGAATTTTGTGTTTTCTTTATTCGACAGAGTGTCTATTTCATTTTTGTCTATATGTCTAATGATCCTATACATGAAATATTTGTAGTATGGATATCATAATTTTTAACTACGTTGATTTCCTTTATAGATACTAGTACTTTTGAGTTTTCACGGTAACTTTTTATGTTGTCAGTTCATCATGTATAGGTGGATGTTTATTGGAGTTGGTGTTTTTGTGATGATGTTAAAGGCTCCGGGTCAAGGATGAGATTGTTATTTCTCTTTTTTGTTTGGTTGTTGATGTTTTTGTTTGATTATTGATCTCTTGTATGGATTAGTTGAGCCCCATTATATTATGTTTTTTTGGGCCTAATTGCATAATTGAGGTTTCATGAGGGTCTTGTTTACGTTTCTTAGAATTTTATTATTGAAATCTATTTAATGTTGACTTGTTGAGGAATGTGGTTCACTTTATCTACTATGTTATTTGGTAATAATGTTTTTATTATATTTTGGTTTATTGGTGGTCTTCGAGCTTGAATGTGCTCTTGATAGATCAAGGAGATCTTATGTACCCAATTTATTGGAATGGATTCAAAAGAGGACATATACATGAGCTGTGTTGTATGGTTATGTTTTTTTTGGAACCTAGAGAGTTTCTATGATATTCTCATTAATATATGTACATGATGTAGTTTCAAAGTCCTCTTTACTATGATGGCATTTGAGGATTCCATTGATGACCTTGAGTTTCTATGGTCCAAACTCTATATTGTGGTTTCTTGAATTTCGTGAACCTTGATCTTTTTCATTATCATTATTTGAATTTTTATTTTATCTTTCTTATTGGATCATATGGGGAGATTTTTAGGAGAAATTTTGGGAGAGTGACTCACAATGGCGTTAGGGCCCAAAGTGGTCAGTTCAGGGTAACCAATTATGGAGTTTTGATCAAGTGATAAAATAATAAAATGAATTCAGTTGGGTTACATATTAATCAAGATAATTACATTTTCTCATCCATAGTATTGAGTGCTTGTATAGAATAAGGATGGGTAGACAAGGTTTGTCCATTCGTGAGGCATTGATATGGAAAATCAACAATATTACTCCTCACAAATGGTTGACAATTTGAAATGAGTTTGACCTAGGGGCCAAGGTCTATAGAGAGACCACAAGAGTAACTTCAAAATTGGAGCTATGGGATGACACTCTTTGGCATGTGTCCTAGGATTCCCTACATCATCCTTGTGCTTCATCTCTAGTATAGTGAGTCATCTTATAGTATTCCATATGTATCTTTGTGATATGTCATATGTATTAATTGGGATATGTGATCCCATGTTACTCTTCCTATTTTTTTTCTTGTGATGTAAGTTTTTGTACTTTCTTGAATGGTGTCAGGCCTTGTGTTAACTCCTAGCTCGAGAGAGTGGGCCTCAGGGTTTCACGTGCTTAGGTGGTAAATATTTTTCCATCGAGGCTTAATATTGTTTTATGGTTTGGTTTGTGGATTTTTGGATATTTTCTATAGTATTTTGGCATCTTTAATGTACATTCATTCTAATTACTTGATAGGTTATCATTATTTTAATTAGTATCATAAGGTGTAAAATGGAATTTGATATTGTAAACATATACTTTTATAAATGGTTGTAAACATGCTTTACATATGTATTGATTATTATTGAGATCTAATTTAGATAGAATTTGAAAAGATCGATTATGTGTTTGATTATCATCATTATATAATAGATTAGTTGCATATGGATTTATGTGTTTGATAAAAGGATGTAGCAGTATTAATATAATGTTTCTATTTTATGTTTAAATTGTATTTTATTTATGCATTTCTTAGTAGAGATGTAGGATAACCTAAGGGGATATGGTCTTGTTATTGCAATGTCATAAGATGTTGTACCATTAGGTGAATGCAAATGTTAGTTGTAATAGTTAAGAAAAAAAATTCCAGTGATCCATAGCATTTTTATGTTGTCTAGTTGGGTTCCCTAGTGAGGCATTATAGTAAACTTCTTTCCCATAGAATCATAGTAGTTTCAAATCTTCTGGAGTAACAAGGATATCAAAATGGAAAATTTAACTACCACATCCAAAGTTGAAGTATACACATTTCATGCATGGAAAACTAAAATGTAATTTTTTTACATTAAAAAATATTTATCAAATATTGTAAGTGGACTTTTTAGAAAACCACAAGATGTAAATGAGGCAACAAAGTGGATAGCTAAAGATTATAGGGCCACAATATTAATTGGTATTGGTTTATCAAATGCATAATTGCATCACATTGATCTATCATAGACATAAAAATAAAAATAGGATGGGTTTAATATTTTTTTGATTCACAAGCTTCTAGTGTCTTTCCTAGATTTTTGAAGGGCCAAAACTTTAAAAAAAATTCTAAGACCTTTTCCTTTTATTTGCAAAGGTGTGTTCCAATCATTAACCTTTTTTATTTTTCAAGTCAAATCATTACCTTTTTGAAAATAATAACTCCAACCATGAACTTTATACAAGAATATTCTCAAAACCCCAAACTTTTTTCATCCCTCAAGCCAAAAGATAAACTTTCCCCATCTTTGAAGTTTAAATGTTAACCTTTTGCATAATAATTTTAAAAACATGAACTTTTTGCTAAAGTTTTACCCAAACCTTAACTCTCCAAATCCTAACACCAAACCCAAACTTTTTGCAATATTTTTTCTCAAAAATGAAAATTTGAGCTCTCCTAACTTTCAAAAAAATCATCCTCATGTGCATATCATATGTTTTTTTTAATAGGTTCCATATATGCATGGACGTGACATGCACAAAATTTATCAATTCAAGATGTTTAAAAAAAATAAAGCTATGTAATTAGTGAGCATAAACTTGGAATTCACAGACTTTCCCATGCCTTCCAAGTTTGCACCAAGACAAGTTATGAGTATTTGAGAAAATATGAAGAATCTTAAGATATTCTCATTGTCCCATTCACAAATACCCACATGCCGTCTCTTCAAATACACTTGAAAAATGGAAAGACAATGGAAGTCAAGTATTTTACATCTCACCCATACCAAGACTAGAGATAAAAAGTACAAAGCCAATTGTAAATGGCGGTGAGGAAGGATCATCTTCAAGATCTAATCACAAAGTTAAATCTTCGAAAGCATTTCCCGCTCATTTGATTCAGTTGTTTATGAATATGTAGTTCAAGGACAAGTGATGTTCAACTTGAAAGGTTCTAATAAGTAACATAGATAAATGTCCATTTACTGAAAGTAGTACCTCATCTTGAACACATTTAAGCTATAGCTAATGATATTGTAAAGCATTTACAAGAAGATTTTCATCAGTTCTTAGTGAGTTTAGACTTCAAGAAACATGAACTGATGATTTGGACTTGTTAAAAAAGGAAATACATTCTCATATCAAGGAAATGATATAAATAGTAGTTATTCTATTAAGATGGACTTTTTTTCATTATGTGAGTCCAACATTGCTTGATTATTAAAGGTTCTTAAGTTTCTTCTAGAATTTGTAGATGGTTCAAGGAATCAAGGTTATACATGGACTAAATATGAAGCTAATATTTTTCTTCCTTTCAAAATAGATAATTTAGGGAACAATATTGAGAAACTATGTGAAAAGATGAGGGAGATAACAAAACTTATTGTTGGTATTTATCTACCACTAAATATTTCTCCATATATATTGGAAGGCCTTATAGATTTTGTTGGATTGACTTTAAAAAGATACGGTGAAATTTGTAAATTTTCACTTAACACAATAGCAATTGCATGTTGGATTAGGAGAGATATGGTACTGAGAGGGGAGGGGTGAATCAACACCCACAAAAACTTTAAGTCATAAACCTTTCAAATCTATAACAACAAACAATTGTAACCTTGCAAAATAACTTGTACCTAATGCATGTATCTTTCATTCATTCAACTTGTGAAAGTGAACAACATGAAATCAACAATATAATAGTCCCATAACACAAGTATTTTGGTAACACAGAAACCCTTGTTAGAAGGTAAAAACTGTGGTGGGGATGACACCCACAAATTCTTCACTATTACAGATAGAAAAGGTTTTCCTATTACGGATACAAGTTTTGATCACTTTTGGTGATGTTACCCTGGTAGGAGTAACATATTAGATCAACTAGATCTACATAGTGATAGGATTTTAGCAACACTACTTGAGTGTGCACTCGGTTAAGAGATTTACAAAAGACTGTCAAGTCTAGTTTGTTAAGAGATTAAACCAAAACTCAATTACAATGATTAGAAAGCAATAGGTAACTATCTGCTAAATGAAAACCTAATTTCTAATATAGATCATAAAGTACTAATAAAATATCACCTTTACTGTGATGAATCTATGCTCTGAACTGTTCGGTTAGCCTACTCTAATTCTACTTAATCTGATTATCTATGTATACCATTCTTCTTTGTCAACTGATAAACTTGATGTTAGGCAAGTGCTTCAAGTGCTTCTTCATTCATAAATTAGTTCACACCAAAAATGATGCAAACATACAGTTATATAGCATACTTCTTTATGTCGATTATACAATTAGGTTTACAAATCTTAGACAAAACCCTAAGATCTACGGTGTACAAAATAACCTAAATGAAACTATTACATAAGATCTTCATCACATTTAATGATTATCTCAACAATAAATTGTTCTCCATCTTGGTAAACATTTTCTAATCTGTTGTAACCATTTGCATTGAAAAATGTGTCATTCTTGATTAGTATGATGTTTCCTATGATCCTCGATAAACACTGTATAAACTACTCGGTGTTTATTCTGATTCTTAGTGTATACACTTAACCAACTGGCCTGTTTTTCTTATAGTTACCGATTGGCTTAATATATGTAACCAACTGATATCATTGATAACGTTTGATACTAATGATAACCTTTAATGCTCAATAGAGATAACAATCTACCCCTTTGGCATTAGTATCAAAACTTGAATGTATATAGACAAAATTTATCAAAAAAATTATGTCTCTGCCATATACATATATACTTATAAAAAATTTCTATATACTCCCCCTCAGTGCATGCTCCCAGTAATGTGTAGTATGCTTAGAAAAAATTTATTTGGCATATACATTGATTTCCCCCTTTTTTATATTAATGCCAAATACAAAAATTGTATACTTATAGCTTGTCAAAAATGTGTTGATGGGTTTTCTTTAGTGAATCCAAGAGGTTTTCCCATTCCTCTTTCATGTTGGTGAGAGCAATGTGCTCAAGACTAACTTGTGCATGCATATAAAAAATGTTGTCCAACATAGAAATCTCTGGTGTTGCAACAAGTGTTTGTTCCTTGACTATATGCATCTCAAAGATTTTCACATAGGGAAGCAACTTGGTTTGCAATCCTATAACTTGTTCACTAATTTTCTCTTTTTGTTTCCAAAGATCTTCTATCAACCGCTAGTGTTCCTGAACTGGGAGTATGTACTTAGCAATAGCTTGTGGCTCAATTATAGTGTCTAGTGCACTTTCTTTGATTTTGGCTTCAAATTGTTTTAACTTTTGACTGATCTTAGCAGTGAATGTTTCCATAGTGCATAGCTTATACAAGATCTGACAAATTAATGTTGTAATGGACTGAATTTCAGTTATTACCTCTCAAAGCTTAACCTTGTTGATTGCCACTTCTTCACTTATTCTTTTAGCTAATTTATCTTGTATCTTTAAATCTAGTCGATCTTCAATTCTTTTCTTAGCATTGACATCTGGGGTGTTGATTCCTTCAGCAAGAGTAGCAAGTTGGTCCATAGTCAATGTGTCTTCATTGATATGTAGCTTGGGTACCACCTGAATTGTAAGATGTCTCTTAAAGTTTCCAATATCTCCTTGCTCTTACTCTCTTGTTTCAACTTTTATTGTGCTGATTTCCTTTTTCATAACTCCCCATATTTTCTTAGTTCTTCAGGGCTAAGGTTCCTCGGGTCACACTTAGGTATTACAATTACTTCATTTAGGGTGACCGACCCTTTTCCTTTAATGTTCTTCTTCTTTTTCTTCTCGGACTCTATTGGAATTGCTACAATAGCCTTGTCATCTATTTCCCTTGGTGTATTTTATTTGATAGACACATTATCATCCTTTTTTGGCTCCTCTATAACCTATGTTAGTTTACTGAGACAAAGCTTCTGAAGTTGTGTCTAGTGGGGTTTCCTCTGTTGCTTTAGCCTCTTCTTTTCCTTTGATTTTTTATTTATTGGACTCTTTTTCTTTAGGCTTATTTGTCTCTATAGGAGGTTCATTTCTTAGTTCCCCTATTGTGTCTCGTGGTTTCTTGGGGATAGAGCCTTTGAGTTGTTCCTTTGTCAAAATGTCTATAGCTTCAAAAATAATTGGAAGCACACCCAATGAAGATGTGAATGCACACTCGGTAAGTGGAGCTTCATCTCGTGCATGTGTAGGTTCAATATTCACATCCTCATCATTCTCTATATCATCAAGATCACCATGTGTGATGTCCTCAATGAGTACATCATTGTCATCTTTTCCTTTAATCAGGATCTCTGCAAGATTCGGTGCATCCTGTGAACTATCATGAATTTCTTGTACAACTATATTATCAATTACCTTAGTAAATGATGTATCCGCTTCCTGTGTCTCCTTTACAACATCATCCTTAATAAAATTTCTTTACTTTTAGACTTGAGTCTCTTCTTAGATAGATTTTGAAATGCAGTTTTCTCTTTTTGTTCTTTTGTAGCAAGTAGAGATGTCCAAATGAGTTGACTAGACTCATCAAGATCTGCAAGGTTCTCATCTAATACTTGCATAGCTTGGTTTTTTATTTGAAATCTATGCACCGATGATTCCATTAGTTTTTTTACTTCATCCAGAGATAGATTTGGTGCTACCGATACTAAGAGTTGTTCTCTCATATTATTCTTGGTATCCAGTGCATATGCCCATTTCCAGTTTAATCTTTCTTCTAGTGTAACTGGGAGTTGTGATGTAAACTCTATAGGAACTTTTCTAAAGCATATCATCATCTAAATGACAACTTCCTCAATTTTGTTTTGATCTTCGTTTGACAAGTTGTCAAATCTTTTAAGTTCCAGATTTGAGAGATCTCCATTCTCTATTATGTCCTCAACAACTTCATCAATTGAGCATTTCTTGTTACTTACAACCTTGAGTTGACCTTGATTATTTTTCTCTTCTTCATCCTCTAAATCTTCTTTACATCTTATCAATTTCCTTCTCTTCTTTGGTGGTTCTACTGCCATCTTTGGTCCTTTCTTTACATAGGTCTTTGTTGGTGTGGCAACCTTTCTTTTTGTTGCCTTTATTGCTACCCTTTTCTTCGGTGGTGAAGCTGCAGTTGATGACCTTCTATGTGCACCTATTTGTACTGGCAACAACCTCTTCTTTGGAGCTTTAGTAGGAGGAACTGGTTTAGCTTCTTGTTCTTCTTCAGATTCAGTCTCCTCACTGTCATATGGTCTGTCAGCCAACATCAACTAACATTCAGTTATAGGTTCAACTGGTGACTCCTCAGATGCGTCTGATACATCTCCAATATGCCTAGTTAAAAATTTCTTCATTTTGTTTGATTTCCTTGTCATTTTACTGATGATCAGATTAGTTTTTATTCTTGATTTAGCTTTCTGAAAGGTTCCAAACCTTTCAACCTTTTTGTCTTTCGGTAATGCTAGCAGTGCCTCAATTTATATCAAAGAGAAATCATGATCCATTTCATATCCCATAGGTGCTAGCCACTTTATTCTTGGTTCAACTACTTTTATCATGGTGTGATCAATGTCTACTAGAAAACATATGTCCATCTCAAATTTCTCCACTAATGAACTCAAAATCCTACTTCTCATATTCATCTTTACTTTGAAATCCTCAAAATAACTATCTATCACATTTTTAGCTTTATCTCCTAGATCTTTCATAATATCATAAATTTGAATATTGATTGGTGTTTTGGTAGGCCATTCTGTATTACTGACAAAGGGAAAGAACTTTTGTAGATAGAAAAACAAACATACTAGGAGTGATCCAAACTTATAGGTATTGGACTTTTGTGTCCTGATTGTCTTCATGTTTTCCTCAACCTATCCCAATAGTATCTCAGCTAGGTCAATCTGACAACCCTTCTTTATAAATTTATGAGCCATGTAGACTACACTATAGGGTACACTATTTGATCTACTTGACTAAAATATTTTGTACCCAATGACATGTGCTATGAACTTAACTTCAGGATCCATAATTGTTGAAATTTTGAGTGCTCTTCCATCCCATGTTGTTCCAGTGTTCTTCTCTACATCGGCTCGCGAAGAACTTCTGAATACTTTGGCTTTATTAGTAGTAGGGTAACCAAAAACCTTGCTAATCATTATTTTTGTAACCTTGATTAGTCTATCTAGCCAGAATATGCCCTCATGATAGTAGCTTAGCACAACCCTAATCCAATCCATTCATTTTTAAAATTCTTCAAAAAAATTTGGGCATTGGTGAGACCAAGTGTCTTGACCAATTTGTGCTTTGGTTTTAGCTTTATATTTTTATCACAAAGAGCCTAAAATGTGAAATACATATCAAAATCCCCCAATTTCACTAATTTTACAATGAATTTATGATCTTATGTATTTTGTCAACAAAACCCTAGGTAGGATGCTTGAGAAAGCACTCGTTGAATCTGTTTTACTTGCAACTTCTGGGTGTAACTTATAATGATGTTGCTTGTGGCTTTTTGACAAAATTAAATTAACTTCTTCTTCCATAACCTTAGAAGAACTCATAGTAGATGTTGTTTCAACAAACTAGGTTTTTGATAAGTTACGAAAATATACTCAGTAGGGTTTCAACTTACTCGGAATGTATCAAAGATTGTACTCGGTTCAATCTGTAACTACTTGAATTATCTTGAAAGATTCTTGCTTGAACATGCTCTGTGAAATCATAGCTCTCCAAAATTTGCAATGTGAAAAATGAACTCTGTCTTTTGTTTATTTATAGAATTTTTGATATTCCCACTCAAAACTTTATGCAATAAATGCCTAACCTACTTTCCAGTTTGTGACAACTTTTAGCCCGGTGAGGACTATGAAATTTCATCTACTTGGTTAACACAAGATTTCCTTGCTCAGTTGATACTGATACTTGCTTAACCTTGAATAGTGATTACCGATGGGTAACTAATGCTTAGTCTAACTTTTACCGACTGTATAACTTTGTTAGCTCAAAACATATAAACCACAATGCATCTTTATTCATGCAGATTTGGTATGTGCTTATCATATATAAGGAACTGTATGTAAAATGTGATCATTTTGAAATGTCAGTCCCATACATACCTATATCACCTTAAGTGGAGGCACCGATGTCACCCAATCTAGTGGATGAGGTTTTACTAACAAAATTACTTGACTCAACATTCTCATTAGATGCCTTTCTCAACATAGTGTTTCTTATCTTCATGATATTTGCAATAGTGTTTCCACTCTCAAATACATGAATTTCTTTTGGTGCTCAGTCTCTATAGTCCTTGCTTAAATGACTAACTTTATGGTAGTGCAAACGTGCCATTCCAATGCTTATCCAGCTTCTTGATTAACCAGCCCATCATTTCCTATTGCAGTTTGTTGCAATTGCCCATATCTACCACATGCAATATAGTTAGCCCATGTGTTGTAATCCCAAACATAAGAATTACCCTGTCTCTTTGGTTAATAAGGCTTTCATTGAATTTTCTTCTCAGGTGTCCATACTTGCTTCATCTTGGCCTTACACTCTTGTGCAGTGTGTCCATGTTTATTATAAGTGTAACATAGTTTCTCCATAGCAGTATTGTTAGCATTATCATTTAGTTTAGCTCTACTCTCATAAGCTTGATGGCTGTATTTTCCATAATAATATCAATAACCATTAAATTTAGGAGTGACAGGAGGTTTACCTTGTGCTTTGCTTCTACAAACATTTGAAGTATGTCCCGGTTTGCCACAGTGATAACATGTCAATACTTTAGGTCTTTGACTATGATTTTTATTGACTTGTTCAGCTTGTTGTGATGATTGTCCTTCACTGGTATAGCCTAATCTAGCTTTACTCACAAATCTTATTTGATTAATTAGAGAATCATCAATCTTTTTAGAACTATCCTCAACCAATTTCTTCATTTCATTGTGTTTCTATTGAGTTTTCACTTTATTTCTCAACTTCTCATTCTCCTCTCTGAGTCTTGCAACTTATTCAAGTCTTCTTGACAATTCTCCATTCACTCGGTTGACTTCTTGATTCACAACCATCATCTGATTGGATGTTTGAAAATGGCAATTGGTGAGTCTCTATATCTCACTTTCTTTTGCTTGAAGTTGTTTAGTTATTTGTCTTCGGTCATCAATAGATAGATTTATTTCTTGTTCAACCTATCTAGCATTGTTCATTGTCTCTACCATTCTCACCATCTGAGATTCTTGACCGATTTGCATTGCTTTCACTTGTTCGGTTAAATGTTGATTATTTTTAGATAAATCAAATATCATGCTTTCAAATCCATTAGAAAAACTTCCAAAACTAGATCCAATATGATCAAGTAAATCATCAATAGCTTCTTCATGATAACTGACTTCATTTCTTAAAATAGCTAGGCTCTTCCTTTCAATCGATAGTTTCTTCAATTCATCCTTAGCTTTCTTATACTATTCCACAAACATCTACATCTAAATCTTATGACTCTCTATTGTCTTATCTAACTTATACCTCTCCATGACTTAGATCTTTACCCTTTAGTGGTTAAACTATTCAATAAGATAATTGTCCTCTAATACCAATTGTTGGATTAGGAGAGATATGGTACTGAGAGGGGAGGGGTGAGTTAGTGCCTGCAAAAACTTTAACTCATAAACCTTTTAGATGTATAATAGAAAATAGTGGTAACCTTGCTAGGAATAACAGTCCACAATACAACTAAGAGGGGGGGTGAATTAGTTGTATGAAAGAATATTAAACTTTAAACTTTAAACTCATCAATATCAGATCTAATGAACACAATGAATGCCAACTCAATTAAATAATATTTTTGTTATAGGGAAACCCTGTCAAAGGTAAAAAGCCCGGTGGGAATTAGCACCCACTAATGATGTACTCAGAGTATAATAATTCTTGTTAGAAGATATAGCCCTGTTAGGAGCTTATTGAAACATTACAGTACATAGTACTTGTTAGAGGATAGACCATGTTAGGAGTCAAGAACAAAAGAGGGCTCATTTCCCAAAGAAGGTTAAATCCACCTTCTACACTCACTATTTTGCAACAAGTGTATATGAAGAAATACACAATCGTTGAACTATTTTCCAACAACTATCTTATCTTGATCAGTTCCAATGAAGTCCACCAATGATCCTCTACTCTACATACAATAGACACAAGTTCACAATCTCCTTATTTCACATATATCACTTCCATGTCTTTTCCAAAGAAAAGACCTTACCTTTATACCTTGTTACATTTTGCCAAGATCAGGTCGGCCCATAAGGCTTTCCTAATTACAAACAATTACATAAGCCCTTGCAAAGATACACATGGTACCTCAAACAAGTTTACAATGATTATATTTACAATAATAAAGGACTAACATCCTTTAATTATGCATGCCAAACAATACACACACTTCATTCCTTGAGTCAGCTTCAGAATAAGCCATTGCAAGAGCACACACCACAGATCATGTCACCAATCACTTGGTACCTTGCACTGACCAATGAACATCCATCATTACCTCTTCCATCATACTTAAAGATCACATACCTTGAATCCAATCCCTCTAAAATTTATACCAAAAATTTAGAGACTAATTCTATCAATTCTCACTGTCACAGTTGAGTGACCAATCTTTACCAAAATAGTTGTATCTTCCTTAATATGCATCTATTACTGATGTGATCTCAGATATAAGATCAAAAAATCCACCTGAACTCTCATTTTACTTCGTAGCATCTGAAACATCCATACACCTGTCATACACTGTGATTACTAGTATGGTTCCTTCATAAAAGCATATGTTGACATCGGTGACAAAACACAAATGAAACCAATATGAGTGCCTATTTAGTGATGTAGTGACTAAACATATTAAATGTCTCAATCACCATCCATGCATTAGCAATATCCTACAATCTCCCCCTTTGGCATCGATGTCAAAATATGGGAAAATCTTATCCCAGAGTTGTATCAACCCAAAGGTTCTTCAACTGAACCATCTCCCCAATCAGTGGGGAATTTATCATAGCAACACTCCCCCTTTGACAAAAAAGGAAAAGGATGCCACAGGGCTTCAACTACCTTCACATATAAACTTTCTCCTATGAGCATTCCCCCTAAGGAGTAGATCCCTACATCCAATACAAAAAAAGATAAGGCTCTTAATACTTATGGACTAATGCATCTCTACATCATTTAGTTCTGACTAGGAGGGGCCTGAACCCCTAGCGTACCTCTGAGATATTCAAAGGTATCTTTAGGTAGTGGATTTGTGAAGATGTTTGCAATCTACTCTTTTGTACTAATATATTCTAGTTTGATTTCTTTTTGTGCCACCTTGTCTCTCAAGAAGTGATACTTGATTGAAATATGTTTAGTTTTGGAATGCATCACCGAATTCTTTGACATGTTTACTATACTAGTTTTGTCACAATGAATAACCATAGGCTCATCAAAAGTTATTCCATTGTTTGTCAGCATTTATTTTATCCAAATAATTTTTGTGCAATTTATAGCAGCAGCAACATACTCTGATTCAGCAGTGGATTATGCTATACAATCTTGTTTCTTGCTTAGCCAAGAAACCAACATTTTCCCAAGGAAAAATGCACCACCATTGGTACTTTTTTTATCTTCAATATTTCCTTCCCAATCAGCATCATTATAAGCATGAAGTTCAAAACTATCATTCCTTTCATACCATAAGCCATAGTCTATGGTTCCTCTGAGATACCTTGGTATCATTTTCATAGCAGGAATATCTTTCTCTTTAGGTTCTTCTTGATACCTAGCCATAATTTTAACAACATTAGCAATATTTGGTCATGTATGAGTCAGATATTGTAGCCCTCCAAACATTGACCTATATAAAGTCTGAAAAACACATTTTGATTCATCATCAATTGTTAGCTTGTTTTCTATTATCATAGGAGTTCCTACTAGTTTACAATCTTCCATTCTGAATTTCTTGAGCAATTCTTTGAGATATTTGGTTTGAGAAATGAAAATACAATTCTCATTTTGATTTATTTGTAGTCCAAGAAAATATTTCATTTCACCTATAGTTCTCTTTCCATCTCTTTAGCTAACTTCTTACATAGATCATCATTACCTCCAAAGATAATGTCATCCACAAACACTTCTACTATCATGATTCCATCTTTAGTAGTTCTCAAATACAAATTACTATTCACATTACCCTTTTTGAATCCAAGTCCAAGTAGATAATTATCCAACCTTTCATACCAAGCCCTAGGAGCTTGCTTCAACCCATACAGGGCTTTCTTCAATTTACACACCGTGTCTTTATCTTCACATAGAGGAAATCCATCTGGTTGTTCTATGTATACTTCTTCTTTAAGATCTCCATTCATAAATGCAGATTTAACATCCATCTAATACACTTTGAATTTTTTGTGTGTAGCATAAGATAGGAATAATCTTACTACCTCTATTCTAGAAATAGGAGCAAATGTTTCTTCAAAGTCTATGCCTTCTTGTTGTGAGTATCCTTTACATACTAGTCTTTCTTTGTTCCTTACAACTATTCCTTCTTCATCCATTTTGTTCCTATAACATTTTTATATTTAGGTCTTGGAACCAATCCCAAGTATTATTTTTCTTTATCTGATCCAATTCTTCTTTCATGGTATTTATCCAAGATTCATCTTTAAAGGCTTCATCTGTAGTTTTTGTCTCAACTTGAGAAATCAAACAAATCTTTTCTCTAACCTTAGATCTAGTTAGCACTCCTTGACTAGTATTGCCAATAATTTGATTTTAGGGTGGTTATTTTTTACATACCTTGGAGTTTTAGGGGTCTCAGTAGTCTTTCTTGTATAATCACAAGCCTCCTCTTCATTTTCTTCCTCAACAAGTTCTTCTTCAACAACAATAGAGGTTTCTTTCACTTTTGATAATTGATTGCTATCATACATTCTTTCCTGTATCTGAAATTTCTCATCTATTCTTACATTGTTACTTTCAACCATCTTCCTTAATCTCAAATTGAAACATTTGTATGTCTTTCTTTTAACACAGTAACCAAGGAAGATACCTTCATCACTTATAGCATCAAATTTTCCTATCTCATCATCCCTCTTGATATAACATTTGCTACTGAAAATTCTGGAATATTTTATAGTAGGTGTGTGATTAGACCATAGTTCATAGGGAGTCTTACTTGTGCCATCTCTAATTTGAATTATGTTTAATGTGTACACTATTATTCCAATAGCTTCTCTCCAATGTACATGAGATACATTTCCTTCAATCAACATTGTCCTGGTAGCATCAAGTATAGTTTTTTTCCTTCTCTCTATTATCCCATTTTGTTGTGGAGTCCTAGGAGTAGATGTTTGTCTTGTTATCCCATGCTCTTCATAGTATGAATTAAATAAAGCTGATGTAAACTCTCCACTTCTGTCTAATCTTAAACACTTTATTTTCAGTCCTGATTCATTCTCTACCTTTTCTTTAAACAACTTGAATTTGTCAAATGCTTCTAATTTCTCTCTCAAATAAGTAACCCACATCATTCTAGAAAAATCATCAACAAAGAGTATAAAATACCTTTCACCATAGTATGATTTTGTTCTTGTAGGCCAACATAGATCTATATGTACCAGATCCAACTTTCCTTTTGATGTAAATGTTTTTCTTTTGTGACTATTTTTAGTTTTCTTTCCCATAACATATTCTCTACATACAGTGTTAGAAGGTTTCACAATCTTTGGTAGATCTGTTACTTCATTAGCCATACTTTCCTTCATAATGTTATCAAAGTTAACATGAAAAAATATTATATGCCATAACCAACTATCATCTTCCTTCACAACAAAAAAAGAGGCTCCAAATGTGTTTAGTTCAAATTCATTACCTCTAGACCTTGAACCGGTAGCAACCAATTTTCCTTCCTTGCTTCTGATAAAGCATTTTCCATTAACAAAACTTAACTAAATTTTTTTATCCATTAACTGTCCAACAATCAACAAGTTGTGTTTCAGTCCTTCAATAAGTAGTACATTATCTATATTAGTCTTTCCATCCAGAGTGATGGATCCTACTCCTATGATGGATTTTGGGAGATTTCCCCCAAACCTTAAAACACCTCCATCATAATTTAACAATTTGAAAAACTTGTTCTTATCACCACTCATGTGATAAGAACATCCACTACCAATTATCCATTCAGTTTTCTTGTCAACATGAGATACTAAGGATTTTTCTTCATGAATTGGTTCATCTTTAATAGCAACAAATCCAATCCCTTCGTCATCTAAATCCTCATCATCAGAGACTCCTTCATTAGCATAATAACATTCTTTGTTTCTTCTAATTTTTGGATAATCAGGTTTGTACTTAGGAACTCTTGTACGAAATCTAGATGCAAAATGACCTATCTTATTGCATGAAAAACATTTCAAAGGTAATTTTCCTTCAAATTTTCCCTTACCTCTTTTCTCTCTTCTAGAAATTAGTGCAACAAGTTCTTCCATCTTCTTTTCTTTCTCCATTATCTTCTCCCATTCCTCAGCATATTCACCAAGTTCTTCTCTTAGGTCTTCTTTGCTTGTGCTCAAAAGTGCAAAAGCTTTCTTGTGTTTAGATGCCCTAAATGTAGATTCAACTTTAGGAGTAGCTTCTCCTAATTCTGTAGTTTCAATGGTAGTTAACTTTGCAATCAATATCTCTCTGCTAAAGTTAGGAGTCAGGGGTATAGTTTCTTGAATTGACATTGCCTTGAATTTGTAAGTAGGAGTTAGAGATTTGAGAATCTTTGCAATAACTTCATCTTCATCATAAGTACCTCCACAATTTTTGATTCCAACTATAGATTTTGTAACCCTTTGAACATAGGTTCTAATGCTTTCATCTTCATTCATTTGAAACTTTTCCATCTTTGTCTTCCAGTTTTGTAATTTCGCTTGTTTGGTATACTTGTCTCCTTCATAAAGTGCCTCTAGTCTATTCCAAATTTCATGTGTCGAATCCAGATCTTTGATTTTAGTAAACTCACCCTCAGATAGTGCAACTAATCAATGATTCTCTTGCAACCATGTTGGACAAAAATAGCTTCTTTTCATCATCAGTGGTTGACCCTAAGTCATTCTGAGCCTTCAGAGTTTCCTTCTTTACAATAATTGGCTAGTAGTCTATGCCCAAACATAGAAAATGTGTTCGCATCTTTTTTTTCCAACTGTCAAAGTTTTCAAGATCAAAATTAGGACTATCCTTCCTATAGAATGCCATTTTCCAAGTTCACCTCAATTTGTTAACCTTTCTCTCTAAGGACCACAAGCTTTGATACCAATTGTTAGGAATAACAGTCCACAATATAATTGAGAGGGGGTGTGAATTAGTTGTATGATAGAATATTAAACTTTAAACTTTAAGCTCATCAATATCAGATCCAATAAACATATGAATTCCAAATCAATAACACAATATTTTTGTTACAGGGAAACCCTATTAAAGTTAAAAACCCTAGTGGGAATTAGGACCCACTAATAATGTACTGAGAGTATAGTAATCCTTGTTAGAAGATATAGCCTTATTAGGAGCTTATTGAAACATTACAATACATGGTCATTGTTAGAGGACAAACCCTATTAGGAGTCAATAAAAAAAGAGGGCTCACTACCCAAAGACGGTTAAATCCACCTTCTGAACTCACTAGTTCGCAACAAGTGTATATGAAGAACTACACAATCTTTGAACTATTTGCCAACAACTGTCTTTGCTTGATCAGTTCCAATGAAGTCCACCAATGATCCTCTACTCTACATACAATAGACAAGAGTTTTAAATCTCTTTATTTCACATATATCACTTCCATGTATTTTCCAAAGAAAAGACCTTATATTTATACCTTATTACATTTTGCCAAGATCAGGCTGACCCATAAGGCTTTCCCAATTACAAACAATTACATAAGACCTTGCTAAGATACACATGGTATCTCAAACAAGTTTAGAATGATTATATTTACAATAATAAAGGACTACCATCCTTGAATTATGCTTGCCAAACAATACACATGCTTCATTCCCTGAGTCAGCTTCAGAATAAGCCATCGCCATAGCACACACCATAGATCATGTCACCAATCACTTTGTACCTTGTGATATCCAATGAACATCCATCAATACCTCTTCCATCATCCTTCAAGATCACATAGATTGAATCCAATCCCTCTGAAATTTATACCAAAAATTTAGAGACTAATTCTATCAATTCTCACTGTGACAGTTGAGTGACTAGTCTTTACCAAAACAATTGTATCTTCCTTAATATGCATCCATTACTGATGCAATCTCAGATATAAGATCACAACATCCATATGAACTCTCATCTGACTTCATAGCATCTAAAACATCTATACACCTATTGTACACTGTGATTACCATTCTAGTTCCTTTAAAAAAGAATATGTTGACATTAGTGACAAAACAAAAATAACAACAGTATGAGTGCCTATTCAGTGATGTAGTGATTAAACATATTAAATGTCTTAATAACCACCCATGCATTAGAAATATGCAACAAACCTTGAAAAATAACTTGTATCTAGTGCATGTATCTTTCATTAATTCAATGTGTGAAAGTAAACAACATGAAATCAACAATATAATAGTCCCATAACACAAGTATTCTGGTAATGCATAAACCCTTGTTAGAAGGTAAAAACTATGGTGGGGATGACACCCACAAATTCCTCACTACTATAGATAGAAGAGGTTTTCCTGTTAGGGCTACAAGTTTTGATCACTTCTAGTGATCTTAACCTGTTAGGAGTAACATATTAGATCAACTATATCTACCTAGTGATAGGATTTTATCAACACTACTTGAGTGTGCACTCGGTTAAGAGATTTTAAAAAGACTATCAAGTCTACTCTGTTAAGAGATTTAACCAAAACTATATTATAATGATTAGAAAGCAATAGGTAACTATTTGATAAATGAAAACTTAATTTTTTGATACAGATCAATAAATACCTAATAAAATATCACCTTTACTATGATGAATCTCTACTCTAAACTATTTGGTTAGCCTGCTTTGATTTTGCTTAATCTAATTATCTCTATCTACTATTCTTCTCTGCCAACTGATAAACTTGAAGTTAGGCAAGTGCTTCAAGTGCTTCTTCATTCATACATTAGTTCACACCAAAAATGATGCAAACACACAATTATATAGCTATTGGAAAAATGGTCAGAACTCCCCTCGGGATTTGTGACATGGCTTAACCACCTCCTGTGTATTCTATAAGTCTAGTGGTTGTATCGAGCATTAGGAGGTTGATCTTTTGGTGCAACGACAACTGCTACTTGTAACAAGTGGTATTATAGCTTGGTCAGAGGTTTGAATCCTGTTAGGTAGGGCTAAGGGGGAGATTGTTGGCAAAATGGTCAGTGCTCCCCTCAAGATTTGTGACATGGCTTAACTCCCTCCTGTGTCTTCTATAAGTCTAGTGGTTGTATTGGGCATTAACAAGTTGATATTTTGGTGCAATGGTAACTGCTAATTGTAATAATAGCATACTTCTTTATGTCACTTAGAAAATTAGGTTTAGAAATCTTAAACAAAACCCTAAGGTCTATGCTATAAAAAAATAACCGAGATCAAACTATTACATAAGATCTTCATCACATTTAATGAATATCTCAATAATAAATTGTTCTCGATCTTGGTAAAACATTTTTTGATATGTTGTAACTATTTTCATAGAAGAATGTGCCATTCTTGATTACTATGCCATTTCCTAAGATCCTCTGTAAACACTATATAAACTACTCGGTGTTTATTCTGATGCTCAGTGTATACACTTAACCGACTGGCTTAATATATGTAACTGACTGATATCATTGATAACCTTTGATATTAATGACAACCTTTAATGCTCAATAGAGATAACATTGCATATGAAATACTTGATGATGATATCTAGAGATTTGTGAAGAAGTTGGTAGATGCTCATTAGAGCATGTTTGATCATAAATTTGAGTAGAAGGCTCAAGAAATAGAAAAGAGAAAGGAAGTAAATTATCTTGGTGAGGCTAGTAGTAATGAATCTTATTAGGTATGGGATAAGAAAACATTCAAAAGTTAGGAACTTCAATGAAGGTATGCATGCAAGATTATATTTCCTTTGATAAGGAAATATGAGTGATCATGACTACATACAATACTAGAGAAATGGCTTCTTTTATTTAGGGAGGTATCTCAAGTCAATGTTCACATCACTATGCATAGTGGCATATGTTATTGTGACAAGAGATAAAATATTTATCACTATAATCTTATCATAATAACTCTTCTAATCCTTTATCACCACAAGTGTGAAATAGATCACAAGTTTGGGAGAGCACTCAAGAGACTAGAATAAAATCATTCAAGAAAATCAACATGAAGAAGCTATTGAGCAAAAGATTTATGGATTCCAAGAAGACAATTTTCCACTTCTAAAAAAAATATAATATGTTCTCTTTGATACTATGGGATTGCTTCACATTATCCTTTTTGAAAAAGTGATTTATATCAATTTTTGTAATTAGTGTTTAGTCTCTACAATTGTAAAAGTTAGGGTTTTGACTTTTATTTTGTAAAAATTAAAGCTAGTTACAAAAAGCATGGATAACTTTCATAGTCTAACTTGGTTAGTTACTAACCCAAAATGGTAGTTACAAGGAGGTTGTATTGTGAGCCTATAAATACAAGGCCATTGGTAATGTAAGATGAGGATACTTTTTATAGAGGGGGAAACTTTGAAGAATTTTGTAGAGAAAAAATTGAGAACTTTAATGTTCACACTTTGTATCAAAAGGATTTTAAACTTGTACATTTTTAAAAGGATAGTGAGGGATACATTTGATTTGTATGTCTTTCAAATACATTTTTGAGTTGTTATTGTTAGTTTCTCATAATTTAAAATTGTAATCTTTTTGTGTACTTGTGTGATCTATTAGTTTTCATTTGAGCTAATACATGTAAATGGTGAACACATTCACACCCTAGTATCTGGGTTAGAAAGTGCTAAGGCAACTTGTTTCCACATATGTAGAAATATGTTTCCTTTATTTCAACATTATACATATCCAAATTATTCTTCTTCTTAAAACCCTTTTGTAGTTGTTGTTGATCATGAAGTCTTACTTGGTATTCATATGTCTCCTAGTAAGGTTTCTATTAACTAATCTTTGGTAGTTCTGTCTTTTTCCTTTATGTACTTTTGGGTGAAAATTACACAAAAACAAAAAATGAACCTATCTTACTATGGAGATGCTACTCTCAAACATAGAGGAAGGTTGTAATCATATCATGATCAAATTGCAATCTGTCCAACTCTTGACATGGTTGTCACTATTTGTAGGGCTAATAGGGCTAGTTTTGTAGACAATATTACAATGAAAAATTTGTTTACCAACATAGTGCCAATATTTCCACAAAGCACAAGATATTCTAGTTGAAGATCAATGAGGGAGATAATATCATTAAACATATAATAAATTTTTATTCTATCCTCAATAAAATTGTACGTTTAAACTTTGAAGTCAATGATGATGATTCCAAGGTGATCTTAGTAAGCATTATACCATAATTTTTTATGATATTGTTCTCACATTGAATAAAATACATACCATCCTAGAAACTATAATTTACTCTGTAATTGATTATAGAGGTAGAGATAACAAAATTCATCCAATTTTTGTGGAATGTACCTAGGTCACTAGGAAAATGTTTAACATTTCAACTACAAAATTATTTAAATGTTATTGTTGTCTTAAAAATGGACATGTTAGATGACAAGTGAATTCACTAGGTCAAAGAATTCATCCATGGGAAGTTAAATAAAAATATGGCTTTAATGAAATTGGTGGTAAAACACACTTTTTTTGGTTTTGTAGTCCATACAAATGACTCATCCTCATCTAATGATGATAATCAACCTCATAGTACAATACTTGATTAGATTTTTTTTCTTTAAATAATAGAAAGAGATAATAGGAGGTTAGAGGCAATGGAGGAAGGATGGAACCTCTAATATCAAGCTAACTTCTCACTCAAGGATGACTCATTGTATGAGAAACACCCTATTTTTGTCCCTAATGAATAGAAGAAGCATGAGATATTTTTCCTTAAAGAAAAGAGGGGCCTTGGAATATTTGAGCCACTAAAGAAAAGAGGGGACTTGGCATAATAGTTGTCCCGTTAAGGAGAAAGTAGGGGAAAGATTTTATCAATAAATTTTTGAGTTCTTAAGGAGTTGTAATAAACACTAAGAGGATATGTGTACTTTATGAGGAAAGGAATTTCATGTGAAAACATGCAAGTGATGATTTGTGTAGTAGAGGAGAGATTATTTTCCCAAAACTTGAGGATGCCTTAGACACACTCGAAGAAGATGTGGACTTTCAAAGGAAAGGCATTCCATGTGTAGCATTAGAGGATGCATTAGACACGCTCAGAGGATATATGAATTTTTAGAGGAAATGTATAAATTATTGTGCATGAGAGGTTGGACCACTCAAGTTGTTTAAATGATTATAGCTTCTACAGTTAGGAAGTGAACTAATGCAGTCAATTTGGTATTTCTTGAGAAAGTGAAGAGGAATGGTTAAGTTTCTTCATCAAATTCTCTAGAAGGGTTAGGTTTAAAACCATTCTAATATTTCACTCTTATTTAGATTAATGCAATAAAGGGGCAGGGGAGAATGTTTGTATATTACATTTTGGAAGTTTTAAATTAGTTTTGGTTTGCATTAATAAAACCACTAGTGCTTAGTTTATGAGGTAATGTAACTACATTTTCTTGTACCACTTATTTAAGGTATTTTTTTGATTCAATAAGATATCAATCATTCATCTTTTTCTCTTTTATCCTAATATTAATAAATAATTAAAATCTCAAAACTATCTAATATTCTTATAGGAAACTTGAGAATATCTCAATACATTACTAAGATCTTAAAAGAATTTAATTTACTTTGAGAACATCTAAATAAGCTATTAAAATCTCAAAAAAACACAAAAATCGTGAAAAGCCACTAGAAGTTCCTACATCATTCCCCTCTAGTTGAAAATAATACAACTCCTACAAGTTTCTATATTTCAATGGAAGGCACTTGGTTGAATCTAATCCTTCGCATCGTACTAGATATCTTTTGTATTAATTTTGTTATGTTCAAACTTTTTTATTGTCCAAAATCTATGCAATCATATCTCATGTTCTACTTGAAACCAATTATTTCCAAGCCATTTATTTCTCACAGTTTACATCTTCTAACACTAAATTTCCTTCCACCTCTATTCCCATTAATATTTTATCTTGAAGAAAATTAGAAAAAAAATATTAACCTCTTTCTTCTCTATTTCTACAATATCTTAATCCTTATTCTCAGTTGTACTTTTATTTTATAAAAATTCAACATCCTTAAAGGGAATTCTACTACTTCCACTAGTACTTGTATTTATTCACTTCCTTCTCTCCACATCATGTGAGTGCATAATCAAAACTTATTTCTTTCATCTCTTTGATAGGTTCCCTTGTAGGTAAATAATTTCAACTTTTTTTCGGCCTTAATATGTAATAATTTCACTTTAGGATCATGCTTCCAAAAGGTGTATGCATTATTCTATCCATCATGCATTACCTTCCTATCATACATCAAATGCATTCTAAAAAAAATATAATATTAATTCATTGGAATGCAATCACACCATACTTCATCCTTTTAAGTATTTCTTATGGAGATCTTGATTAAGCATCTCTTATCAATATAGGGTTCACTTCACTTTTTAGACCATGAAATATCATAACGTTGGGGATATTTTTCACAAACAAATATTAATTAATCTACCATTTCTCTTAAAACTATGTTCTCACACTTGGTGCCATCAATAATAAAATGACATACCTTTCCTGTTGAGATGCATCTAGTTTAAAATCTAATCTTTTGAAGGCAATAATCATCACATCCCTTGTGAACTACACTTTCTCTTTCAGAGTCACCATTGTTCTTCTCATCATGAGGATCTTATCCACATCTGGTAGAACCTCAAGATCTTCCCTTTTTTCCTTATCAAGAGCTTGAACAAAGTTCATTTTGGTTTTTCCTCCTTAATTTTAAATAAGAAACCTTATATCTCGTATAGAATTCCCCTAAAACTTACCTTAATAAAAAATTATTATTTTTGATGCAGGAGCATCCTGGGTGTAAGAGCAATCTTGCATCACCCAAAAATATTTCTATTTTAAAATTCAATAAGGGCTATCTTGTGTAGGGTTACTATTTATGGAAACTTGCTATTTTTAGTAAGCTGGTCATACGATCTCAGAATGTTCTAATTTCACATGTGGAGGTTCATCTTAGTCATATCAGCCTGCCAGTAAAGTTTCATGGCTAGATTAGGTCTAGTTTTGAAGATATTGAAGATTTTCGGTATTGGCAGCAGGGTATAGAAACTTTGAACTCAGTTTTGAAGGCTTTAGAGGCCCTATATGAGGTCAAAAATTTGGGTGATAGGAACTTGCATTACTCAAGCCTGTAGAGTGCTTCGTGGCATTTCCAAAATGGGGTTATATTGTCAATTGGGTCAACTGGCGATGACTTATGGTCTTCGGAAGTTGGGTCACTTGAAATGGCTGAAAATAATTTTCTTTCAAAATTTCTATTTAGGTTTCAAAAGTCATTTTGAGCTGACTTTGATGTAATAAATTGTAAAATAAAATAATTCTAAGTTTGGTCGTCCTTAAGGGCTAAATTTCTAGAACCTTCTTAGGTAGTGGAAATTGCCTATAAAAAGAAGGCCCGTAGTGTTGTCTAGGGTAGTTCTAGGTAGATTTGGGTAATGATTCAAGGCTTGTCCTGCAAAATATTGTAAGGGAATGACCATGTGGCTTTGCATATTGTAATTCTAAAAGTTTGTAATTCCACATTTGTGGAGATAATAAGAAGCCAATTTTCTATTCTTGCATATTGTTGTTGTTTCTCTGTTTCTGTTATATGTTTGTGGTCTAAAGGAGAGCACCCTCCATCAAGTGGTATCAGAGCATGAGTTCCTGAGTGTGTAAATAGATTGCCGACTATGAGGTAGTTTGCACCAGGACCGTGGTTAGGGTTTCAATGTGCATTGCAAAAATGCCTCCATGAAGAGAATGTGGCGGAAGAGCTGGTGCTGTGACACCTGAGGTTAGAGAGCTACAAAGACAGGTGTGAGCATTGCAATCAGAGATTCATAGAGGAATGAATCTTAATGTCAAAGACAAAAGCGAGGATGAAGCTGAAGAAGAATATCAAGAAGGAGAAGCTGAAATTGTGAACTAGGGGTAGACTTTTTTGGACCATTTCCAAGATTGTGAAAAGACCTAAGATTGAGGTTTCTACATTTTCTAGAAATCTTAACCGAGAGGAATTGATTGACTGGATCAATGAATGTGAGGAATATTTTGAGTATGAAGATGTTGAGGATCCTGATAGGGTCAAATTCGTGAAGGCCAGACTGAAAGGTCATGTGAAGATCTGGTGGCAAGAGATTCAATTAGAGCGAAATAGAAGAGGAAAAGATAAAATCACAAGATGGGATCAGATGGTAGATAAATTGAAGTGACAGTTCATCCTTGTTGATTATGAGCTTGACCTACTAAAGAAAATACAAAGTTTGAAGCAAGTGGGATGATCTGTTCAGGAGTATACAGAGGAGTTCTATCGACTCCTTATCAGAATAGGTCATGCAGAAGCTGATAAGGAGAAAGTTGCCCAATACATTAATGGGTTAAGGCCAAGCATTCAGGAGGAGTTGAATCTAGTTTGAATGAATAGTATTGAGGAGGCATACTAGTTTGCCCTAAAAGTAGAGGAAAAGCTGAACAAGAAGTTTGAGAGAAAACAAAATGGAAGAGGTCATGGTGGAAGATCTAGTGGATGGTCATATGGTGGCCGAAATGAAGATCCAAAAAAGAAGGATGAGGCCAATAGTAGCTAGAATTAGAGAGGAAATAATTCCAATCACTTCCAGGATTAGAGTAATAAAGATCAGAGAGGAAGAGGAAGAGGACAAGGATTTGGAAGAGGAGGCTTCTGTGGAACATGTTTTCATTGTGAAGAAGAAGGTCATAGAGAATTTGAATATCCTCAACGCCAAGGAAGGATAGATAGGAGAAATGAAGGCTAGGCCAGAGTTGCACATGTAGATGAAGATGCTAGATCATCACATTCTAAAGATGCTGAAAAAGGAGAAATGATGATTCACAAAAGAGTCCTACTGAGTGGTGAGAATGAACCTGAACAAAGGAGGAGCCTATTTCGCACTAGGTGCAAGTGTGAGGGTAAGTGTTGTGATGTGATTTTTGATAGTGGAAGCACTGACAATTTGGTGTCAGAAGAGATGGTGACAAAGCTGAAGCTCAAGAGATAGAAGCACCCACATCCATATTGGTTTGCCTGGGTAAAAGATAACCACAAGGTCATGGTCAATGAACAATGCCTAGTGAAGTTCAATATTGGTGGGTACAAGGATGGGGTACTATGTGATATCATATCTATGGATGTATGTCATATGTTGTTGGGTAGACCATGGCAGTTTGACAGATGTGTTGTACATGATGGTCATGCAAATACCTATTCCCTGACAAAGGATGGAATGCAATATAAGCTAAAGCCATTGAATGACATAGAATAAAAGGTATGTGGTAGTGCAAGAATTACTTTTGTTGATGGAAGAAAGTTCTTAGATGGTATGAGGCATGAGCATGTGTGTTTTTCTTTAATTCCAAAAGCTGGTAAGGAGGAAGTAGAAGATGTTCCTATAGAAGTTGTAGATTTGTTGGATGAGTTTCAGGATATTGTATCTGCTAATGTGATTGATGGATTACCACCAATCAGGAAGATCAGTCATTAGATGGACTTGATCCTTGGAGTGAGTTTGCTGAATAAGGTAGCACACAGAATGACACCTGCAGAAAGTGAGGAATTGAATAGACAAGTACATGAGTTGCTACAGAAAGGATTGATCCATGAGAGTCTGAGTCCCTGTGCTGTACTAGTGGTATTAGCACCATAGAAGTATGGAGAGTGGAGGATGTGTACAGATTCTAGAGCAATAAACAAGATCACAATCAAGTACAAGTTTCCATTGCCATGAATGGATGATATTATGGACTGTTTGAGTGGAGCTGTGTATTTCTCAAAGATAGATCTAAAGATTGGATATCATCAGATTTAGATCAGAGAAGGAGATGAATGTAAGACTACCTTCAAGACTAAGGAAGGATTGTATGAGTGGTTAGTCATGCCTTTTGGGCTAACCAATGCACCGAGCACTTTCGTGTGGCTGATGAACGAGGTTCTGAAAGAATTTCTAGGTAAGTTTGTCATTGTTTACCTAGATCATATTTTGATCTTTAGCAAGACATTGGAGGAACATATGATGCATATTTGTATGGTGTTTGAGAAGCTAAGAGATGAGAAATTGTTGATTAATTTGAAGAAGTGCAGTTTTGCGAAGAAAGAGTTAGTGTATTTGTGATTTGTAGTTTTAGGAGAAGGTCTAAAAATGGACCCAAAGAAGGTACAAGCTATCCTTGAATGGCCTACTCCAAGGAGTGCTACTGAGGTAAGATCTTTTCATGGTTTGGCTAGCTTTTATAAAACGTTTATTAGAAATTTTAGCAGTATTTGTGACCCTTGACTGAAACAATGAGAGGGAATATAAAAGAGTTTAAGTGGACTAATGGGGCAGAAAAGAGTTTTCAATTGTTGAAACAAAAAGTTACAGAACAACTTATTTTAGCACTTCCAGATTTTAATAAGGTGTTTCAAGTAGATTGTGATGCTAGTGGTACTGTAATAGGAGCTGTTATGAGCCAAGAAGGTAAACCTATTGCTTATTTCAGTGAGAAGTTAAATGATGCCAAGAGGAAGTATTCTATTTATGATCATGAATTTTATGCTATAGTTCATGCATTAAACAACTCGAGACATTATTTTCTTCCTAAGGAGTTTGTTTTGGTATACTGATCATCAAGCTTTGAAATATTTGAATAGTCAAGGAAAGTTGAATCAGAGGCATTTGAAATGGGTTGAGTTTTTGTAGAGTTATACATTTGTTTTGAAACACAGGAGTGGAAAGTCTAAAAGGGTTGCAAATGCTCTAGCAGAAGGCAACTATTGTTGATAGAAATGTAGATTGAAGTGGTTGGGTTCAAGGAACTCAAGAATTTGTATCTAGAGGATCCTGATTTTGGTGAAGCTTGGAAAGCTTGTATAGAACCTGTTACTCTAGATAGGATGAAATGGCTGGATTTCATCATCCAGGATGATATGCTATTCAGAGGGAGTCAGTTGTGCATTCCATGAAGTTCTATGAGTGAGAATCTCATCAAAGAGAAGCATAGTGGAGGATTGGTTGGACATTTTTAGTTGTGATAAAACCTTTACTTTGGTTGGTGAGAATTATTATTGGCCATAGTTGCAGCAAGATGTGAAGAAGTTTGTACAGAGTTGTAGAGCATGTCAAATGGTGAAAGGAGTGAAGCAGAATATAGGGTTATATTAGCCATTACCTATACTATAGAAGCCTTGGGAGGATATCAGTATGGACTTTGTTCTTGGTTTACTAAGGACTCAACGAGGACATGATTCAATTTTTGTGGTGGTTGACAGATTTTTTAAGATGACACATTTCATTCCCTGCAAGAAGACGAATGATGTTGTTCATGTAGTAGAAATTTTTTTTTAGAGAAGTGGTGAGAATACATGGTTTTGCTAAAGACCATAGTTTCAGATCGAGATACTAAGTTTTTTGGATATTTCTGGCGAATATTGTAGAAAAATTTGAAGACAAATTTGAAGTTCAGTTCATCACATCATCCAGAACATCCATGGGGAGGTGAGGGAAACACATTACCAAGATGAACGTGCAATATAAGACTAAGGCAAATGAGAAAAGCATAAGAAATTTTAGGTTGGTGATGAAGTCATGGTTCATTTACGGAAGAAGCAGTTTCCAGTTGGTACATATAACAAGCTAAAAATGAAGAAGTTTGGACCATGTAAGATACTGAAGAAGCATGATTCAGGAAATGCATATGAGGTAGAATTGCCTAGTGAGCTGAATATCTCACCAGTGTTTAACAACTCAGATTTGACAGAGTATCATGAAGGAAGTGTTGAAGATGAGATCATAGTGGCACAGTGGAGTATTCTAGCAAGTAGTTCAGATACCAAGGAGATTGAAGACATACTGGACAGTCGTGTTGGTAGAAGCACAAGGAACAGGACATATGAATAATATCTAGTCAAGTGGAAAGGTAAGACCTGTTGAAAATTCATCATGGTTGATAAAGGAGGAGGTTAACCATCTTGGTTTTCCTCTACACACTTGAGTCATGATAGGGTCACTTCTCAAATTACCCCTGGGTGTCTGATGCATGAGCATCCTGGGTGTAAGAGCAGTACTTGCATCACCCAAAAATATTTCTATTTTTGAATTCAATAAGGGCTATCTTGTGTAGGGTTGCTATTTATGGAAACTTTCTATTTTTAGTAATTTGGTCATTACAATCTTAGAATGTTCTAATTTCACATGTGGAGGTTCATCTCAGTCGTATCAGCCTACCGATAAAGTTTCATGGCTAGATTAGGTCTAGTTTTGAAGATATTGAAGATTTTCGGCATTGGTAGTAGGGGACAAAAACTTTGAACTCAGTTTTGAAGGATTTAGAGGCCCCAGATGAAGTCAAAAATTTGGTTGACAAGTGCTTGCACCAATCAAGCCTGTAGAGTGCTTCGTTGCATTTCTGAAATGGGGTTATAATAGTCAATCGGGTCAACTGGCGATGACTTATGGGCTTCAGAAGTTGGGTCACCTGAAATGGCTGAAAATAATTTTCCTTCAAAATTTCTATTTGGGTTTCAAAAGTCATTTTGAGCTGACTTTGATGTAATAAATTGTAAATAAAATAATTCTAAGTTTGGTTGGCCCTAAGGGCTAAATTTTTGGAACCTTCTCGGGCGGTGGAAATTGTCTATATAAAGAAGGCCCGTAGTGTTGTCTAGGGTAGTTCTGGGTAGATTTGGGTAATGATTCGAGGCTTCTCCTACAGAATATTGTAAGGGAATGCCCATGTGGCCATGCATATTGTAATTCTGAAAGTTTGTAAATCCACATTTGTGGAGATAATAAGAAGCCAATTTTCTGTTCTTGCATATTGTTGTTGTTTCTCTATTTTTGTTATATGTTTGTGGTATAAAGGGGGGGCACCCTTCATCAGTTTCTTAATTAGAAAGTTACTAATATAATTATTTGTGGCACAACTTGAGAATGTCTCAATAAATAAATAAAAACTTGAAACCTTATAATCTTGTTACATGCAATTGTAGAATATCTCAAGAAAATACTAAAATCTCAATTTTTCTAATTTACATTGAGAACATCTATAGGAATCACTATTGAAATATCAAGAAATCACTAAAATATTAGAAATCCACTAGATCTAAATGCTTTCTAATTTACTTTGAGAACATCTAAATAAATTACTAAATTCTA
>BSBK01004530.1:2500-95305 GCA_027943335.1 Chamaecyparis obtusa
CAAGAAGCTCCACATTGTATTGAGGAAGATCATCAAGAACATGAAGAAGAACTTGAGATAACATTTCAAGAAGACCAAATGAAGTTTTAAGCTAGTAGATGGATTATGAACATTAGTGGATGGTGATAGGAGGTGTTACACTACATGGATGGTAGTTGCAATATCTTAGTTTATCATTGCACATCTATAAATTTGTGGGACAAGAATGCACCATCAAGAAATCTCTGTGGTATACACATTTCCTGTGCCAACTAGGTCGTGTGTTCAAGAATCTAGGCACAAAAGGATAAGTAAGATAGAAGGACATGGAGGCTTATGTGGAATTTTGTTTTTTTGGCTAAGATAGGAGCATCACATAATGGTAAATTACACTAGGTTCACTTTTATGACATTACATTTTGCCCCCACTTTAGCGAGCATATCATAGCTAAAGATGTAAGTCGAGAAAACTTACCTGATTTACTTGAGGGTTTTTCATTTGTATGATGCTGCCCCTAAGGGAAAGCCCTAAATTATTGTGAGATTTCATCCAACATGCAAGCTATAAAAAGTATGCTTAACGAAAGAGATAGAGATAGATCATTGATAACACATCAATATGGGTAGCTAGTTGTGTTATGATAGATAACCATGCAATGGGGCAATTTTGAGTGCACTAATGTGAGTAGAAAATGTTATATAGTCACATGATAGGGAGGCTTTGAGTGAGTTGAAGCGAGTAACAACAGCTAGATAGTCCCATGTTAGGGAAAATTTAGACATTCAGTGATACGAGTATAAAAAGCTAAATAGTCATATGACCCAATGACTTTGATAGGGCAAACATATTTAATAGATAATTCTATTGACCCCCACAAAGGAAAACAAATAGATCAAAAAAATTAAAACTTCTAGAAAATTTTGTGATCTAGAGACAAACATATAATAAGACAATTAGATGATAAGACACAATAGCCCCCATTAGAATGGATTGTGTTTCTCAAAGGGAAATGTGTGTGTGAAATTTGTACCTACAAGCTGCAATAAAAAACACTCAATAGATCCTTTCATGAATGGTTAGGAGATCAATAATCAGACAAGTAAACATATTGAAAAACCATACAAATCAACCTATTGCCTTCTAATCAACATGAGTATGGTGCTCTCTTTTTTTTTGAGCCTTTAGTGGCTATAGACAACAATTGAAATGAAGGATTTAAATGAAATGCAATACTAATCTATTTTTTTGGATTTTCTATGCAAATAAGATAATTGAACTAAGTTATATTCTATGAAAGAAACATGATTTTAAACTAAATATGATATGCAAATAGCAACTAAATAATAAGAATTTAAAAACCCTCGAATTGATGGACAATAGCTTCAACAAAATGTCTTTACTCCAAATTGCACATATCAAATGAGAGGAGGAACCTTTCTTTTATAGGAACCCTAATAAAATTGATGGTCAAGATTGATTTGTGATGAACAATTGAGATTTTCCCAAAGCTGAGTTAAAGCATGCAAGCTGAGTTGATTGGTTTCTTTTTTATTCTGGTTAGGGGTTAAAACTAATTGATGCTCAAGTTAACAACTTTTTTCCCCTTTTTTTATTTATGCAACTCCACCTTTATCTCGGTTCTACTTTATTTCTTATTTTTATCAACTTCATTTTTATCAATCTTTTTCCATGTTTTTTTATCAATTTTGAAGATAATTATTTTGTTTTTATCATTTTTTAGATTTATCTCAAATTAATTCCTTTTTATGTGTAAATGGCAAATGGGTTCAATTTAAATAATGTGCTAGGATATTTAATTAAATTAACTAATTTAAATTGATTTAATTGCCAAATGATGTTGATATTTAGGAATTAATTGATTTAAATGATTTTGCAACTTTAATGATTAGATCAGATTTAATGATAGAATTGAATTGTCTTTTTATGTTAGGACTTTTAAGATTATGATCAATAATTGAGATTAGGGTCTCATGGTTTAGAAGATCAATTTTGGGTGATAACATTTGCCCCTCTTTGAATTGATGTGTGGGCAACACATTGATTCAAAGACCATCTGATTTTGAAGTGTAGAATGGTTTAGTATGAACCAACTTCGAGCTTGATTGAACAAAGATCAATTGATGATTTGAAAGATATCGATTATGAACTTGATTGAACTAGAATAGATGAAACCAACTTTGAATTTGATGGAACGAAGACCAATTGATAATTTTGAAAAATATCAATCTTGAACAAGGACTGATGAAACCAACTCCGAACTTGAAGGAACGAAGATCGACTAATGATAAGATCAAAATATCTAGCTTGATGTGGTGTGATGAAATTTAATATATGTTTGACAGTCGATTGAAACAATTGACTTGATATAGGTCTTGATGAAGCTAATTACCAAATTAAGAAGATAATATCAAATTGATATGGGTCCCAATGAACCTGATATGAACCTAGAGATTCTATTGCATTGCAATAGATCTGATGTATGTCCAAGTGATTTGATATGAAGCAATGAAATCACTCAATCAGAAGAATTGAAGAACCTCAACTTGATATGGATTTTGATGAAGTTGAGATGCCCCTAGCAATAAGGTCTTTCTTGATGATTATATTTGGTTGGTGAAGAAGATTTTGAAAGATTTTCTCAATTCGAAGATTGATCTTTGCAATGATGTTGAACTGATGATGCATTGATCATGCCCCCTGAGGAGAGAAATTGAAAAATGGTGAGATACCGTAGTGATTTCAAGTAATTCAATTGATAAAAAGTATGTGATTTGGATTAGACATGATGTAGAAAAGTTTTGATCTGATGTTGATTGAGTTGCATACATTTTGGAATGCATTCTGCACTTGTTTGGGGTCCCATTGACCAAATTTGACCATGGTTGACCAAAAACTTTGAGCACATAGTTTGAATTGAGATAAGATTAGAATTGATTTTAGGTTCATTTCGCATTATGATAAGTGATTGCATAAGCGGTCAACTACATTTGACCAAAAAATTGTTTTGAGAATTTGGCAAGTCAGATTACGTCAAATGTTTTATTTTGACCCTGAAAATGAAACTATGGCTGTCAAATTAGGTAGGGGTACAATTTTCACCAAAATTGGATCACTTTGAAAATTAGGTGAAATTGATATAAAAGGATTCAAAAGGTTAACATCTCATGCAAGAAATGTCATGCCAATATACAAGTACTTGATCGTGTCAAATATGATAAAGTCTGCAGTCAACCACTTGCGAGAAAATAATGAGAATGTCAACATGAATTTAAATATAGGTCCCAACTCTCAGAAGATTTATACAATTAAAAAACAACGTTATCATGCTGAAAACACTTAAAATGCAAATCTAACATGAATGCAACCTAGGACTTTAGTCACTAATTTTGAGATGCTCATTTTCATCACTAAGCATTTGGGACATGAAATGTTGATACAAACCTCACTCCTGAGGCAGCCATGAGGATATGAATATGACATAATCAGATTGAGTGTTAGAACTAGACATAAGCGTAAAGGAACAAAGAGTCAAGATGACATGAATGTCAATTACTTTTGATATTGAAAGCAAATCATAAACACCAGGGCATAAAGCACCAAGATGACCTGAATGTCTCTTGTGTTCAAACACACCAAACAAGATAGAGATTCGCATTTTATTATGCAATAGTGATTGTTATGTCTGCAATGACCCTTTATTGTTCATAACCTATGAAAAAAATTAGTATTGTATACTCGCAGTGACCCATACATTCACATCCTTGGGTAGATATTCAGATTGCAATAGTAATAAGAAATCACTCATGAATAGACAAGGAGAAGCTCCAACCTCACTATGGAATACAAATAAAGAGGGTAGAGGTATATGCAACATTCCAATCATGATGGAGGCTCTTACCATAGACACCTAGTTTATTTGGTGTTTCCAGATTATCGGAACCATACCCACAAGCAGAAAATAAAGAAAAATATTATGCCCCTAGTCCTCGCTTCTCTTAGTCAAGATAGACATCATTGAGTTGATCAAAGGGAATAATAATAAAAAATCCAATGTAACATACAACATACAAATAATATTTCAACATAGCTCAAACAGTTTCAATGATTGTTTTCATATCATAGATATAATTGTCTATGTGTTGTTGTGTTTAAGATGTCAGTGGAGAAACCTTTTAGTTGCTGGGAGATAGGAAAATGAATCAGATTGGAAGAACACTAACTGACACAAGGATGACTTGGTTGAACATTTAGGATATTTCCCCCTATTTTGGTTTGATTTCCCTAAGACTTATACGTTGATCGGTTTCAAGCCATGAAGGTTCAAGGAAGAACCAAAGTTATCATGAAAGAGACTCAAAGATATGCACAAACTAAAGGTTATGAAAACATGAAACACTAAGAAATGCATTGATAGATGGAGCACTAAAGTACAAGAGACACCTTTTTACCAAGTTTTCACCACTTGGCAGAGATTCTATTTTTACTATCAAGATGCCTGTTTACCAGGTTTTCATCAAGACACTCTTTTTTTTTGTATTATTGAGATTTTTGAAATTTTTTTGTTATTATCAAGGCACTTATTGCTAGGTTTTTACCAAGATAATAATTTCTTCAGGACACTATATGTTGTTTTTAGATTTTATGCTTTTTGCTATTTTTGAAAAAATTTAGGACTTTTTGCAATTTTTATATTTTTTTTCAGGACTTTTTCAACTGTACAGGTTGTTGGATCAAAGAATGCTAACTATAGAATTTCTTCATATGGATGGTGTTGATAGGATCAAGGAGGTTTTATCCTTCCTTTGTTGAGAGTTGATAGGTGCCAGAGCTAAAGACTACAGTAATGATATAGGGACCCAACTAGTTGGGTTCAAATTTACCTTTCTATTCATGATTCTATTGCTTTTTTGGATATTCTCTCAAAATAAGGTCACCAACCTAAATTTCTCTATGTAAAACTTTCTTATTATAGCCTTTAGAAATTCTCTTTTGGTAATCTAAGATGATCAAACACCTCTTAGTGACGTTCATCCAACAACTCAAGTACTTGTAATCTAGATATTTTGTAGTCTTCGTCTGTTACAAGACCTCACAAGGAAACCCACAAAGAGGGGATTTCTATTTTAATAGGTAGCACTGCTTCTGCCTCATACACCAAAGCAAAATGCTTAGCCCCAGTAGGTGTTTTGATACTTATTATATAAGCCCGTAAAGTTGGATTAAGCTGAAGGTGATAATCCGTTCTTGATTTGTTTACCATTCTATGCAAGATTTTTAGTATAGCTTTGTTTGAAGCCTCAGCTTGTCCATTACCTTGAGGTTAGTAAATTGAGGAACAATGCTGGTAGATTTTGAACTTAGCATAGAGCTCATCTGTATCTTTGTTTTTAAACTGACCTCCATTTTCTATCATAATTGAGGACGGTATCCCATATCTATAGATGATGTAGTTTAGGATGAACATAACCACTTGTTTTCTAGTTGCTTTTATGAGCGGAACAACTTTGACCAACTTTGTGAAATACCCAAGGGTCATGATGATAAACTTATGACAATTAGATGATGACGGATATATCTAACAGATGATATCAAATACCCATTGTTGAAAGGGCCAATGAGTGATAAATGGTATGAGCTCCCTGGCTAGAGCATGTATCAGGTTGCCATGAACTTGGCATTTCTTACAAGACTTAGCAAATCGGGTAGCTTGTTTCTCCATGTTTGGCCAATAGTATCCGACCCTTAGTAGTTTCTGGGCTAGATTTAGACCATTAGAGTGAGATCCACAAATGCCTTCATGAACTTTTGTTAATGCACAATGAGACTATTCACGTTCTAGACACGTAAGCAAAGTACCATCTAATCCTCGTCTATATAAGTTGTTAGCTATGATGACATACCATGAGGCATTATGGATAAGGTGTTATTTCTCATTTTTAGTAAGGTTATCAGGGATAATTTGGTCACATAGGTATGAGTAGACATGTTTGTATCAAGATGAGTCATGTCCAACAATAGAACAAATCATCTGGGAATTGGGTGAGCCATAGGCAAGATAAGGTAATGCATCCACCATGAACTCATAGCGGAATTCATTTTCCTATCTATGATGGATGGTTTTTCAGGATACAACTAGTTGAAGGTGAAGGAGAATGAGCGATTCAAAACAACATTCACTATTCCCTATGGCATGCATTTTTATGTAAGGATGCCATTTGGATTGACAAGTGCAGGGGTTATTTTTCAAAGAGCTATGGATGTTGCATTTGAAGACTTAATTAATGGCATCATGGTTGTTTATCAAGATGATATTACTCCATATTCAAAGAGAGATGAAGATCATTGCAAACATTTGGAGTGGATTTTTCTCCGGGCCTTAGAGTATGGGATATCTCTCAGTCCAAAAAAAGTGCCACTTTGGGGTCACCAAAGGCAAGTTATTGGAGCACATTGTGTCAAAGGAGGGAATACAAATTAACCCTAAAAGGATAGAAGCTATTGACAAGATTCCTATTCCCAAGACAGTAAAGGAAATCCAGTCATTTCTTGGGAAGATTAACTTCATTAGGAAATTTGTGTCAAATTTTGCTAAAATAATCAAACCCATTGCAAAGATGTTAAAAAAGGGGACAACTCTGAATTGGACAGCTAAAGCCATTGACACTTTTGTAAGTATTCAATCAAGGAGGCACTAGTGCTGAAATCTCCCTAAATTTACTAGGCCATTTCATATATTTTCTTTTTCCTTGTATCACACTATTGCAATGATAATGTTGCAAAAGAATGATGAAGGATATGAGAAACCTATCTCATTCTTTAGTAAAAACTTTCAAGCCGCTGAACTCAAATATGATATTACTGAAAAATAAGCCTATGCACTTGTCAAAGCAATGAAATCTTTCAGACCTTATTTGGTAGGAGCTGAGATAATTTCCTATATCCCCAATGTAGTAGTAAAGGATATTTTTAGGCAATCTGAGGTAATAGGAAGGAGATGCAGATGGATTAACCAAGTTCAGGATTTTAATATTAATATCCAAATTACAAAACTGGTGCAAGGTCAGGGCTTAGCAAAACTCGTAGCAGAATCAAATCTAGAAGCTGCTCAAATAAATTGTGTGGACCTGGATAACATGGTTACTAGCATTGAAAGGGTTCCCCGGTGCAAGGATATAATTTAATTTTTAAAACACATGAAGTGTCCTGATGAATTGGGTGACAATTAGAAAAGATCACTGAAGTTATAATCATTCAAATATGTTCTAATTAAAGGTGATCTATATTTGAGAAATTTTGAGGGTATGTTACTTCTTTGCTTTGATGAATATCAAGCTAAAAGGGTCTTGAAGGAATCACACAATGGTGTTTGCGGAGGACATTTTTCAGCCAAGACAACTGCTCATACAATTTTAAGGGCGGGATACTATTGGCTGACTCTTTTTCAAGATAGTTACAAATATGTTAAGGAATGTGAACCTTGTCATAATTTTTTTGGAAAATTAAAATATCAAGGAGCACTTCCACTCAGACCTATCCAGATAGAGGAACCTTTTAAGATATGGGGCTTGGATTTTATTGGTGAAATTCATGATAAATTAAGTGGGGGTCATTCTTGGATTCTAGTAGCCACTGACTATTTTACAAAATGGGTGGAAGCCATACCTACTAGGAACTCAACTAGTAGGACAATGATCAAATTCTTGATGGAAAATATCTTGACTTATAGGTTTGGAGTGCCATGTAAGCTGATCACTGATAATGGGATGTGTTTCAGATCCAAGGAATTCACATATTTTTGTGATAATTATGGAATTATTATATCACATGCTTCCCCTTATCACCTATAAGGAAATGGACAGGTAGAGTCAAGTAATAAAAAATTTCTAAAGATTATTAAGAGGATGCTTTCTAATAATAAGAGAGCTTGGGATTCAAAACTACAACTAGCTATATGAGCTGATAGAATCACTATTAAGAAATCAATCAGATGTTCCCCTTTTGAGATTGTATATGGTAAACAAAGACAATTACCTTTGAACAACTTCTTACCAGTTTATAAGTTTGTGATCTAGGAAGAAGTTGAAGAGGTTAATTTCATGAAAGATAGATTGGAACAATTAGATGAACTTGATGAAAATTGGAGGAGAGCCCAAAAGGAAACTAAGGAAATTCAAAAATAGTATTAAAACTTGCAAGATAAGACATCCACAGACAAGACATTTAATGAAGGAGAATGGGTACTCAAATGGAATGCTAAAGAGAAAGACAAGGGTAAGCATGGGAAGTTTGATTCTCTGTGGGATGACTCATATGTGGTCATTGGTAAAGCAAATGAGCATTCCTATTATTTACAAAATACTTCAGGAGAGATTCAAGAGTTGTCGGTTCATGGCCAATTCCTAAAGCATTTTTTCAACTAAGTTCGAGGTTTCTCCAACTGTAATATAGTTTAGTTTTTGTTTGTTCTTGTGTTCTATTTGTTTCCTTTAATTATTGCAAGCGGTCTGCTCCTCTAGAGACATCTTGGATTCTTGTAGGTATTCGTGTGAAGTACCTCATCCCCAGATAGAGCCACTATTGGGAGTGCGAAAATTAGCAAAGTGAACTGATAAATATCTATGTTTAAAGCCCTGATGTCTTGAAAGTTATCATAGAATTTTGAAGAATGTGATAGTCGCTATTTTGAAGAAAAGATTTTAAAGGGACCATGAAATAAAAACTAGCATTATTTCGCTATCAAAGAATGTGAATGTGTGCGAAACAATGACCATCACTATTTCAAAAAGGGGAAAGAAGGAGGATTTGTGATATAGCGAAAAGTAATATTTTGCACTCCGAGGCTTTCAGGGTACTACAAAATGACAACACATTTATGAGGGAACAGATGGAAGGAACACCTACTCGTTGTGCTAGACACATTGCACTACCCATGGCCATCATTTGTGCAAATTTTAGAATGGGTTAATGAATACCTCGAACCAGTCACAAGTACTTCCAAGGGAGCATAGAAGATAATGGAACATAAAGATGTTCCACTTTAATGACATTCTGCAGTTTTCTATTTTTGTTTATTTTATTATGATTGTAATATTTTTATCTACTTTCGATTGATTATGATTAGTTAGATTTGAAAAGGCATGCAATGTAAATGGTTGGAAGCTTTTTGCTTCCTATTTTGGCAGGAAACCACAACCGTTTATTATAAATTATTCTCAATTGAAAGCATAAAGGCACTCGATTGTACTTACTTTTTTTATATCAATAGAATATAACCTATTTTCTTGTCCAGTTGGATGCAAAGTTGTGTTTTACATTGTTGTTGAATCTTGTCCCTCTATCATAATCAATTCCAGGATTGATTATCACCTTCAAAACTTGTACATATAGGTAGATTACTTGGATAATAATATGAAGAAATAAGTAGCAATTGCAAAGTGTTGTCCTATTGCTACTTATCTGGTAGGTTCCCTGGGAAGGATTAAATTCAATCAAACAGATTGATGTTCAAAGTTCAACTTGTTTCACATTAATAGGATTGGGTGATTGATGATACATTTTAAAGGAATACAAATTGTTGTCTTTCAGAGGAGTGCATGGTGATTTGGTGAGACTTTGACTCTTTGCCCAATTGGATAAGGGACTAGCCTTTATATATCTAAAGAGTGAGAAGATATTCAAAATTAATTATTGCCTTTCATTTCCTATTTGTAGGAGTAGTTATAAAATATATTGCAGGAGTTGTTTGTTTAGAATGAATTTATAAATCAAGGGATCATATCAGCTTTGTTCTTGTATTTTAAGTTTGTGCCATCTTGGAATTCAAAACTAAGAGAGAGTTTGTATTGTCATATTCTATAAAAAGCATCAACTTGGGAGAAAGTTGGTGAAGAGGTTTACCCGTCCAGGTCCTGCAGAGTCTAAAGCACAAAGGGTTTCACTTAAGTTTTGACCCTGTCAATTGGACAAATCTTCTAGAGATTTTAAGAACAAAGCTTGGCATACTTTCAGAACTTTCCAATCTGTTGATTTGGGAACCAACATATTGGTTTGTAAAGGATGCTCATAATTTGAATATATATATTTTGAGGAGAATTTTTCTTTGATGGATAGGATGGAATCTATTAGGATGTTTCTTTCATTTTCTAGTTACAATAAATTTAGTGTTTATTAAATGGATGTCAAACCAACTTTTTTGAATCTGGAGATCTTGAAGAAGAAGTTTACATTGAGCAATTTGATGGTTTTTAGTTGTCAGATGATTTAGAAATGGTTTGTAGACTTAAGAAGGCTCTATATGGTATCAAACAAGCTCCTAGAGTTCATTATACAAGATTGCATAGGTATTTATAACAACAAGATTTTAAGAAAGGTACTACAAATATTAATCTTGATTTAAGGTTAAAGGAAAAAAATCTTGACGATTGTTGTGTATGCCGATGATAAATATTTTTTGTGGAGATGATGATGTATGTAAGAAGCTGCATAAGAGATGAAAAAAGAGTTATAAATGTCAATGATTAGTGGGTTGTCAAATTTTCTTGGTCTTCAAGTAACTCAGATGATGATATTTTCATTTCTCAAACCAAGTATATCAAAGAGATGTTGAAGAATTGATCTCTTGGCTAAGTAAGAAACAAGACTCAATATCTTTATTAACAATAGGATATTAGTATATTACAACATATTGTTACACTTAGGTGATGTGGATAAAGCAGATTCTAAAAGATATCAAGGTGATGTATGATGAGCATATTCCTATTATATATAATAATACATGTGCAATTAACATTTCAAAGAATCTAGTGATGAATTCAAGGACCAAACATATTTTTATCAGGTATCACTTCTTAAGAGAGAAGGTTGTAGAGAAAGGGGTTAGATTAGAGTATGTGCCTATAAAGGATTAGATTGTAGACATTTTCACTAAGGCATCATCAAAGGATACTTTTGAGTATCTTAGGTAAAAATTAGGGGTCATCGCTCCTCCTCCTAGTTAGATGCATAAAGTGGTGCATATTTCTAGGGGGGTAAATTCAAGGATTTTCATTTGTATCTTGGACTTATGTTGTGGTTTCTCTTAAGGGAGACAAGAATTTTGTGGTTTCTTGGTTGTATGGAAGTGTTGCAGAAGTTTGAAAGGGGGAAAGCTAGTTTATAAGATTGAGGCTTGTACCCTTTGTCCTTGATGTAAAAGGGGGTGAGAGATTATTCATTGGGTGTCTTTATTAATGACAAAGGTGGATATTGTTGTAGTATGTTGTCATTGATGACAACCTGATTACGAGAATATTACAATGTTTTGTCATTAAGGAGAAATATATATGGAGAGATGTACCTATAAGGGGTACATATTTGGAGAGATATGTATTGTGGAGATACTTGGAGAGTATTGAGTATCACATTGATGGTGATGACCATATTTATGGTGTTTCCATTAATGACCAAGGGAGAGATTGTTGTGTTAGATTAATTATGAAAATATAAATACTAAGAGGGGAGGGGTAAATCAGTACTCCAAAAACTTTTATCTACTTTTCTAACCATTCATTGAATAGAAAACTTTGTATATAACAACATAAAACATATAAATCAAAATCATGAAACACAACTCATAACACCATGATTTTTAGTCTCACAAAAATCCTTGGTCAGAGGAAAAAACTACGGTGGGGATGATACCCGCAATACTTCACTACTGCAGTAAAAAGTTTGCTCGGTTAGAGCTACAAAATTAGTTATCTATGATAGCTTACCCTATTAAGAGTATTTACCCTAGACTAAGAGTATAAAGACTTATTCATTCTACCTTGCTAAAGGATTTTAAAACTCTAATCTAAGAGATGTACCCCATTACAGGATTTATAATTTAAGACCTATTAGGGTCTACTCGGTTAAGAGCTTTTACAATTTTGATTACACTATAATCAGTAACAAAAATCTATCTGTAATTCTTGCATCAACATATGCTTAAATCAAACTCAATATGCTCAAAATAAATTTACCTCATACTGTATTCCACTCATAATTCAACTTTTGTACTCGGTAGCTTCAACTCTGAATCACATTCACAATTCTATTCGTATTGCTCTATTACTTAGTAACTTCTATTTTCATCACCTTCACACTTATCTCTTCTAACTCACGTGCTCTCTCTCTTTCATACTGTGATCTTCATAGTCTAATCTATTTATACTCGATCTAGAAGTGGTGAAAACGTTCTAGAATCTTCTCATTAAATGGTGCTACCAATAGTTACATTTCCAATGCATATATTACATTTAATTTTCATTGGTGGATCTTACCTTGTAATCATGCAAAAACATCATGGTTAAATCTCAATTGCTTTATCAAAAAATCTCCTCAAGATCTGTAAAATGTTTTATGCTCAGTGTCTAGATTCAATGTATCTTTTATATCAGTTTGTGCTACTCGGTAATACATTTTTTTTTGCTTGGTAACATGTATGCTCTCAATTCGGTAACTGCTTGGTACTCGGTGCCTTGCCTTGCTCAGTGTCTATTCTGTGTTCCCTTTACCAAAATTGTCTCTTCCTTTACTGACTAACTTATTTGCTTCACCGAATGACTTTGACAATCAATATGACTTTAACAAAACTAATAATAACAAAATAACTATTTTAGGAGTATCAATCTCCCCTTTTGGCATTAGTTAGGAATCTTTGTTAAAAACTTCAAAGTCATCAAAATTTTGACCATGTATACACTTCTTGGTATAACTCCTTATATCTCCATAGCTTCATAACTCAACTATGTATACTCATTACTCATTACCCCCTATAGTAATACTCCCTATATACATATCTATATCCATTGCATATATCCCCCTTATTACATATCTATCATATATCCCCCTTTTTTGACAAAAATTACTTATTTTTATTCAGTGGAGGACTCTTATAAAAAATGTGTTTATACTTATGTTGTGCATCTTTCAGTGATGCCTCCATGATTCCTTGAGTGTCTGTAACACTAGAATTTGTTCACCTAGGTTAGCTGCAAGACTCATCATGCTATCTATAGTATCAATGTTAGGGGTGTTCACTAACTCTTTAGCCTTATGAATATGTTTCTACAGTGACTCAATATGGGGTATCAAAAATGTTTGCAACTCCATGAGTTCCATTCTTATTTTATTCTCCTCTTTTCTTAACTCATGTTGCACTCCCATTAGATTCTTAATCCTTTGATAGTAAACTTTGAATGTATCAGGCTCGGTTGTGACCTTGGCCAGCTGCTCAACCAACTCTTTCTCAACAAATTCATCTTTTTCCTTTATATCCTTCGTAAAATTTGAAATCAAACAAATTTTTGAAATAATGTAAGAATATCTTTCAATTTATTTTCCATTTCTGCAACCAGTTCAAAAAGTGTTACCTTATCTAGTGCCACTAATTGAAGTAACTCTTCAATGATTTTATTTTCCATTTTCTTTCATTGTACCTGCAACATATACTTGGTGGTCTTTGCACTAGGTTGATTAATCTATTTTATCTGTTCTTCTAATTGACTATGTATACTGCCCTTCTCATTTATATCCGCATCAGGTACAATCTCCTGTAGTATCTCCTCAACATTCTCTAGCACATCAGTTTTATGTTTCTTTGCTAGAAATTTATCTTGTGTTGCTTTCCTCTTAAGTAAATCCCATAATTATGATAACTCCTTAGGGATTAGGGTGGAGATGTCTACCTTAGGAATTACAATTGGCTAACTTAAGTCAAATTTTTCTTTCTCATGCTTCCTCTTCTTTGAATTTTTCATTTCTTCTTGCATACTATCTCCAGTAGATAACTTTGGGGAACGCGATGTCTTCTTTGCATCAAATGTTGTTGTAGTTGTATCTTCAGTTTTTTCTTATCTTTCTTACTTTTTCTTTTCTTCCTTCTTATCTTCTTATTTCTTTTCCTCCTTTTACTCTTCATGAATTTCTTCTTTCTTTTCTTCTTCTTTATCCTTTTCCTTCTCCTTTGGCTTCTCCTTCTCTAGTTCTTGTTGTTGATGTAGACTTGTAGTCTCGATAGTGATAATCGACTTTGTATTCTGATATTTTTCAATCTTGGTCTCTATAATTTCCTCGGTGTCCTTTTGTTTAGTCTCATTTTTTGGTTCGGTGGACTCTTCTACATTAGTAGGATTTTCTTTTGTACCTTCTGAGATAACCTTATTTACCTAGGGAAAATCAAGTACTTTCTCAATAAATGGATCTACATCCATCAAATTTTCTTTTGTTGAATCATCAAAATTCATTTCTTATGTGTCCTTTCCCTTGGTTATCATCACATCTTCATCATTTGTTATCTCATCTAATGGGTCTTTGTCAATTATATCTTCTATAATGACCTCATCTTTGTCTAAAGTCAAATCAATGGGATATGACTTACCTTGCTGCTCCTTTGTCTCATTCGGGTGGTCAGTAAAGAAAATCTTCTTCCTTAAATCATCATTTTCCCTTTGTACTTCTTCAAGTTCACCAATCATGATCCTTCATGATCTTCTCTTGATAAGAAATCTTTTTTAATACTCCTTCAATGCTTCATTGATTTCTCTTTTCAATAATTTAGATATAGTGATAGCTCGGGATCTCTCCCTCATTTCTTTCTCGAATGCAATAACATATTTCCATCTTGCATCTATCCTCTTGTGTAATTCATCAAGTAAGTGGTTGGCAAGTTCAACCAGAGTTGTTCTAAAATTGTGCAGTGTAAACACAACTGCCTCCTCAATATTTTATTTTTCTTCCTTACTTCTTGTGTCACATTTTACATATTTGAATCCTACAAAACCTCCATAATTCTTAAGATTCTCAATGCACTCATCTAGGTTTCTCATTTTTGGGGCCTAGTTTTGCACAACTTTGAATTTTCTTGTGTCTTCTGATTCAGTCTCATTGTCTTCTTGTAATTTCAACTTCCTCAGTCTACTAGATGTTTTCTTTTCTCTCATACATGTTTTAGGCTTTTGTTGCTCTACCTCTGGTTTCTTCTTTTCTCTAAGTGTGGAGGAAGACCTTATCAAGGGTCTTGTACCAATTGGGCTTGGGGTTTCCTTTTTCATTCTTATTTTCTTTCCCTTTATCTCAAAAGGACCAACTTCATCTTCTTCAAAAGTAACTCCTATATTCTCAAACAAATTGCTTATCATTCTGCTAGTTTTCCTCAATGCCTTAGGTATCAATATACCTAGTTTTATCTTGTTCTTCACTTCTTCATAAGTCCCATATCGATTAGCTCTCTTATCAACTGGATTAGATAATAAAACTTCAATATGCTGAGATGCAGTGTCAATATCCATCTCATATCCCATAGGTTGTAGCCATATGGTCCTAGGCTCCACAACCTTCACTATGCAAGTGTCGGTGTCTAATTCAAAATAAATAGAATCTTGGTATTTTTCCACTAGCTGAGGTGGAATTCTAAACTTCTTGTGCATTCTAGCTTGAAACTTAGAAAATTAGTCATTCATTATCATATCAAAGTTATCTCATAAACTTTGAATGTATTCATTTATTTGATATATAATCAGTTTACTCACACTCCATTCTACATTACCTATTGATGGGAAAAAGTTCTGAAAGTAGAAAAATATACATACCAACAATGAACCAAACTTCAAAGTGTTGGTCTTTTCTTTCCTGATTGTATTCATGTTGTCATCAAACTGCTTCAGTAGGATCTCACATAGATCGATCTTCATATCTTTCTTATCAATCTTATAGGCTATATCCACAACTCTACATGGTATTTATCTACTTGAGATGATTGAAATATTTGGTAGGATATCACATTACATGCAAATCATAATTTAGGATCATTAATGGTAGACAATTTGAGAACTCTACCATCCCATTTTGATTGTGTCAGCTCACACAATTTGTTCTTGTTTGTTTTCTTATGAGCTTTTGGTCTATCACCGATTGGATAACCAGTCGCAATATGTAACACATCCTTTGTAATCTTGATTGGTTCATCGAGCCACATGAATTAGTTGTGAACTCACCTCATCATAATTCTCATCCATTCTGATTTAAACACACTCAGTACATGCAATGTATGCATCAAACCCTTGGTCTCCAAATGAATATGCTCATCTTTTAGTTCCCATTTACACACAAATTTTGGTAGGGCGTATCAATGTTAGTTTGGAAAATCTCCTCAATCTTGCAATGGATGAAGGCACAAATTTCTTCAATTAGATTTACTCTTGGAGGTATCAAAGATAGGGCTCCCATCTTATCTGTTTCGATGACTTTAGCTAGTGGTAGCCTATACTTCAAATTGGCCAGATCAATCTTCTCTACGGCAATAAGATTTTGAACTTTTGGTGCCATTTCTTCACAGATATAATTGCTTGACTGTAGGGTTTCATTTGAATATTGACTTTATTTATCTTTCATAGCTTGGGAAAACATTAGAAATTACTCAAATGTGCTTGCTTATGCTTAGATATGCTTGATTGATCACTCAAATGCTCTTGGAGGACTCATTTATGCAAACTTCTCAATTTCTCTAAAAAAAGTAAGGTAAAAATGAAATGACAAAGGGTCTATTTATACCTTTTCCTCGATTAGGGTTTCCAACGACTATAATTTTAGCATTAAATGCTCTCACCGACTCCCTTTTTCACTGATTGCCAATCATACTTCCTTACACCGAAGAAACAAAATATCATAGTCTCACACCAATCAAAACATGAAATGTTATCTTCACAACATATATCCAAATGCATCTATATATGCTCATATGGATCTTCACAAAAATGTTAGGAATAGATTTAAGATTGAATTGTAGTTCTCAGTTCCTACACATACCTTTGACCGATTAGGTGAAGATAGGTGCACTCTATCCTAAGGATGAGGTTCCATCAATTGTTCCAAGTTCAGTTGTATCATCTTGAGACTTTCTTCTCCATGTTCTATTCATTTTTTCTCTTATTTCATCAACATTTACTTAAACAATTGCACTTTGTTATTCCTCGATTGGAGCTTTGGCTCAATACCTGTAGTCTTTAGCTAAGCGACTGACATTATGACAATGAAAACAATCCATTCCAGGATTTCTCCATGATCTTATAATGTTCATTCCATGCATCAAAATGAAATTTCTTGTAATGTATCCAAATCTCCCACATGTTGTACATGAAATTCTTGTATTGTAATCCCATGGTATAGTTGAGCCTTGTCGGTTGTTTGCAGTATTTTGTCGGTTAGGTACCCATTTCACATTCTTCCTTTATGGCCTGCATTCTTCAAACTTGTGACCATATCTATTGAAATTTTTGTAGTAACCATCAAATTTTGGCTTCCTTGTATTGTTAGCAATCCTTGATCTACACTCAAATACTTTGTGACCATACTTATTGTAATTGTAACAATAACCATCAAATTTTAAAATGCTTGGTGGTTTACCCCTTTTTCTCCTACATACATTGGTTGTATGACCCAATTTCCCACAATGATAGCAAGTAGAATTCTTTGTCTTCCGTGGGGTAGCATTATCTAGGTTTCTTAGTTTTAGGGGCTGGTTTTGCACAACTTTGAATTTTCTTGTCTTCTAATTTAGTGACGCAGGGGCAGGGTAGATACAAGCATAATTGAACCCACTTGAATCAACAAAAAGCCCTACTCAGAGTTACACAATGAAATAAATATAATATCACATGAAAGAAATGAAAACATAATGGATATGAGACAATCAACTGGAAGAAACAACAAAGAATTATATTATTTCTTTCAACATGCCCAGCTGTGAGGCCTTTCGGGTTTCAGCCTTATATAATGAGAATTATGAATTTAGAATCATAGCTTGCATCCTATCCTTGTCTCCAATGATATATCTTGATAATTATCCCTCTTAGATCTCCTTTTTCATTTCCATACTACATCAATCTAGACCCCTTATATAGCCAGCTAAGCCACAAGTCGGCCAGTCAGGCATTTAATTACATTATAGGTCCAGTCTAGAAGATTTAAACCAAAACTAATGCTAGAATGAATATAATTTGATGTACCTTTGGATTTAGGTCCTTACATGACCCAAGAACATTCCTTTAAGGGCACAAGGCCCCATTTGATCACACAAAACATCGCAAGAAGAAACACTACACGTTTCACCCAAAAATTGGCAGAAAATAGGTCCCCAAGAAAAATGGGCATAACTTTTTTACTCATAATGAATTAGGGCTTGTGCTCTTGGGAAATGATATTAATTTAGGTCCTCTAAAAGTCCTTAAGAGTGCAAAGGTGGATTCCTTATGGATCAAGATCTCCACTATGAACAATCAACACCAAAACTGCAGTAAAACACGGTTCCGACGGCAAGGAAAACAACTGTAACTTTGAAACAGTCCATCCAAACTTTATGTGCTCATAGAAGAAGGTTCCAAAATAGGTCCTCAGAATAATGTAAGATTTTCACACCATGAAACCATCAAATACAACAATTATAAAGAAAACAACAACAAATAGGTACAAAAATCAGGAAATGTTTTTGGTTGATGCAAGATTGCTCAAAGACCCAAGATGCTCCTGCATCATTTAGTCTTGTTGTCTTCTTGTAATTTCAACTTCCTCCTTGGTCTACTAGAAGTTTTCTTTTCTCTCATATATGTTTTAGGCTTTTGTTGCTGTACCTCTGGTTTTTTCTTTTCTCTCAGTGTGGAGGAAGACCTTGTCAATGGTCTTGTACCGATTGGGCTTGGGGTTTCCTTTTTCATTCTTATTTTCTTTCCCTTTATCTCAGAAGGACCAACTTCAGCTTCTTCAATAATAACTCCTAGATTCTTAGCCAAACTACTTATCATTATGCTAGTTTTCCTCAATGCCTTAGGTATCAATATACCTAGTTTTATCTTGTTCTTCACTTCTTCATAAGTGCCATACCAATCAGCTCTCTTATCAACTGAATTAGCTAATAAAACTTCAATATACTAAGATGCAGTGTTAATGTCCACCTCATATCCCATAGGTTGTAGCCAGATGGTCCTAGGATCCACAACCTTCACCATGCAAGTGTTAGTGTCTACTTCAAAACAAATAGAATCTCAGTATTTTTCCACTAGCTGAGGTGGAATTCTAAACTTCTTGTGCATTCTAGATTGAAACTTAGAAAATTAGTCATTCATTATCATATCAAAGTTATCTCCTAAACTTTAAATGTATTCATTTATTTGATATATAATCAATTTATTCACACTCCATTCTACATTATCGATTGATGGGAAAAAGTTCTAAAAGTAGAAAAATATACATACCAACAATGAACTAAACATCAAAGTGTTGGCCTTTTCTTTCCTGATTATATTCATGTTGTCATCAAAATGCTTCAGTAGGATCTCACATAGATCAATCTTCATATCTTTCTTAACAATCTTGTAGGCTATATCCACAGCTCCACATGGTACACTATCTACTCGAGATGATTCAAAGATTCAGTAGGATATCACATTACATGCAAATCTTAATTAAGGATCATCAACGGTAGAAAATTTTAGACCTCTACCATCCCATTTTTCTTATGTAAGCTCACACAGTTTGTTCTTGTCTGTTTGCTCATGAGCTTTTGGTCTATCACCAATTGGATAACCAGTCACAATATGCAACTCATCCTTTATAATATTGACTGGTGCATTGAGCCACATGAATTGGTTGTGAAAAAATCTCAAAAAAATTCTCATCCATTCTGATTTAAACATACTCAGTACATGCAGTGTATGCATCAAACCCTTGGTCTCCAAATGAATATGCTCATCTTTCAGTTTCCCATTTACACACAGATTTTGCTAGGATGTATCAATGTCAGTTTGGAAAATCTCCTTGATCTTTCAATGGATGAGGGCACGAATGTCTTCAATCATAATTACTCTTGGAGATATCGAAGATAGAGCTCCCATCTTATCTATTTCGGTGGCTTTAGCTGGTGGTAGTTTGTACTTCAGATTGACTGGATCAATCTTCTCCACGACAACATGATTTTGAACTTTTGGTGTCATTGCTTCACATATATAATCGCTTGACTGTAGGGTTTCATTTGAATACTGACTTGGTTGCTCTTTCACAGCTTGAGAAAACACCAGAAATTACTCAAATGTGCTTTCTTATGCTTATATTTTCTCGATTGATCACTCAAATGCTCTTGGAGGACTCATTTATGCAAAGTGCTCAGTTGCTCTAAAAAAATGTAAGGTAAAAATAAAATGAAAAAGGGTCTATTATACCTTTTCCTTGATTAGGGTTTCCAACAACTATAATTTTAACATTAAATGCTCTCACCGATTCCTTTTTTCATTGATTACCAATCATACTTCCTTACACAAAATGAAACAAAATATCATAGTCTCACACTGATCAAAACATGAAATGTTATCTTCACAACATATATCCAAATGCATCTAAATATTCTCATATGGATCTTTACACAAATGTTAGGAACTGATTTAAGATTGAATTGTAGTTCTTAGTTCCTACACATACCTTTGACTGATTAGATGAAGATAGGTGCACCCGATCCTAAGGATGAGGTGCCATTAATTGTTCCACGTTCAGTTCCATCATCTTGAGACTTTCTTCTCCATGTTCTATTCATCTATTCTCTTATTTCATCAACATTTACTTGAACAATTTCACTTTGTTGTTCCTCTATTAGAGATTTGGCTCAGTACCTACATTCTTTGGCTAAATGACCGACCTTATGATAATAAAAAAAAATCCATTCTAGGATTTCTCCATGATATTCTATTGTTCCTTCCATGCATCAAAATGAAATTTGCTGCAATGTGTCCAAATCTCCCATATGTTGTACATGAAATTCTTGTATTGTAGTCCCATGGCATAGTTGAGCCTTGTCGGTTGTTTGTAGTATTCTATCGATTAGGTACCCATTTCACATTCTTCCTTTATGACTTGCATTCTTTAGACTTGTGATCACATCTATTGCAATTGTTGTAGTAACCATCAAATTTTGGCTTCCTTGTATTGTTAGCAATCCTTGATCTACACTCAAATGCTTTGTGACCATAGTTATTGAAATTGTAACAATAACCATCAAATTTTGAAATGCTTGGTGGTTTACCTCTTTTTCTCCTACAAACATTGGTTGTATGACTCGATTTCCCATAGTGATAGCAAGTAGGCTTCTTTGTCTTCAGTGGGGTAACATTATCTCGGTTGGCTGCTTGTTTTAAGGGCTCGCCTTTTTCTGTATTTCTATTTTCAGTAAATCCAAGTCCAATAGTATCTATCAATTGTCTCTGACCTCTTAGTTGTTCATCGAGTATCCTTAATGTTTCTTCATTCCTTTACAACACTTCATTTGCATCCTTTTCATATTTCAGTTCTTCCCTCAGATGTTCATTCTCTGATTTTAGTCAAGCAATCTCTTCAACTTTCCTTGTAATCTCCTAATTAGCACTAACTAGTTGATCTGACATATTGTAGTGATTTTGTGTCAACCTCTGTATCTCTACAGCTTTCTCATTCAGCCTTGCACTCATTTTCCTTCTCTCATCTTCAACCATTCTTTTATCATTGTCAACTTTTCTCTTTTGTTCTAGGACTTCACATATTCTTACCGATTGAGCTTCTTGTTCTCTTTTCAGTGCTTTTACCTGATTAGTTAGATTTTTGTTCTTTTCAGTCAGTTTGATACGGCAACTTCAAATTCATCATAAATACTTATGTTTGATTGTTCTTCAATTTCTTCAATCTGATCTTGAGTTTCTTTCAATTGATGGGCTAGCTCCTTTCTCTTGTTAAGTGAATGTTTCAGTTTCCTCCTTAGTTCATCAATCTGGTCATTTTCAATCCTTAGTTCCATGTTCATGTTATCAATCACCTTTTCATACCTATAACTTTCCATCTCTCAAGATATTTCCTCTCAAGTGGTTAAAATTATGAATAAGAGATCTACCTTGATACCAATTGTTGGATTAATTATGGAAAGAGAAGTACTGAGAGGGGAGGGGCAAATCAACAGTCCAAAATTTTTTATCTACTTTTCCAACCATTCACCGAATAGAAAACTTTTCATATAACAACATAAAACATATAAATAAAAATCACGAAACATAACTCATAACACCATAATTTTTGGTCTCGCGGAAATCCTTGGTCAGAGGAAAAAACTATGGTGGGATGACACCCACAACGCTTCACTACTACAGTAAAAAGTTTTCTCGGTTAGAGCTACAAAATTAGCTATTTTTGATAGCTTACCCTGTAAGAGTATTTACCCTACTAAGAGTATAAAGACTTATTCAGTCTACCTTACTAAAGGATTTTACAACTCTAATCTAAGATATGTACCCTGTTAAAGGATTTACAATTTAAGACCTATTAGGGCCTACTCAATTAAGAGCTTTTGCAATTTTGATTACACAATAATCAATAGCAAAAAATATTTGTAATGCTTGCATCAACATATGCTTATCATACTCAATATGCTCAAAATCAATTTACCTCATACTGTATTCCACTCACAATTCAACTTTTGTACTTGGTAGCTTCAACTCTGAATCACATTCACAATTCTTCTCTTACTACTATGTTACTTGGTAACTTCTCTATTCATCACCTTCACACTTATATCTTCTGACTCACCTACTCTCTCTCTTTCATACTGTGATCTTCATACTCTAATCCATTTATACTCTATCTAGAAGCGGTGGAAACGTTCTAGAATCTTCTCATTAAATGATGCTACCAATAGTTACATCTCTAATGCATATTTTACATTTAATTTTCATTGGTGGATCTTACCTTGTAATTATGCAAAACCATCATGTTTAAATCTCCAATGCTTTATCAAACAATCTCCTCGAGATCTGTAAAATGTTTTATGCTCAGTGTCCATATTCAATGTATCTTCTATGTCAGCCTATGCCACTCAGTAATACATTTTGTTCTACTTAGTAACATGTATGCTCTCAGTTCGGTAACTGCTTGGTGCTTGGTGCCTTTCCTTGCTCGGTGTTTGTTCCTTATTCCCTTTACCAAAACTGTCTCTTCCTTTACTGACTAACTTATTTGCTTCACCGAATGACTTTGACAATCAATATGACTTTAACAAAACTAATGACAACAAAATAACTCTTTTAGGAGTATCATGTTGGATATATCAGTTAGTGTTGTGCATTTTAACCTTATTCTCCCTTTATCCTTTTCTATGAGAAACCTATTCTCTTCTTTAATTTAAAATTGAAGTGTAGTTAATGTATTTAATGTGATTTATATTCTTATTAGATTATATTTCAAAGAATATTAAAACAAAAAGGATTGAAAATAAATAAATAAATAAATAAATAAATAAATAAATAAATAAATAAATAAATAAATAAATATATATATATATATATAAAAAAAAATTTTATCAGTGAAGTGCAAATAAGGGGTACACTCCCTTTGTATTTTATTTAAATTTATTTTTTTCTTTTCATATCACCTAGAACAAGAAGCAAAAAGGGGGGATACAACAATTCTATCCTCTACTCCTACAAGCTCCCCTTACTGCAAAATGGAGCAAAATTTCTACTAACATATATTAATATTTACATATTTTGTATAGACCTATCCACCATAGTCATATAAACATAAATACTACTATCCAAACAACCCTTACACATCGATAGAGATCAATTAAAGTTGCCGATCCTAATGAAATCTTGTAGCTAGTTGAACCACTATGCCAATAGAAACTCGAGAATTCACTTGAGAAACATCATGTAGATGCTCACATATGGACAATGTTTATATTATATTTAGTTCACCTATACTTCTATGATTATTTTCCTATAAAAAAATTAGTTTATTGAATATAACTATCAATACAATTAAATTAGCCTAATAATTAGCTTTGATATTTATATGAGAAATTACAAACCTAAATCTAAGAGAGATGATAAGACAACTAATTTGATGTTTGATTAAGAGTTGTTTGTTGTTTCAATTAGTGCTTTTCAACTATAGCTCATGATTAAAAAATACAAGTGTTGGAAGCATAATGATGAAATCTAAGTTGGGTTGCTCTCAAATTTTACTAGGGTCAAGGCCACATGGGCGGACTTGATCCAAAGATGATCCTCAATTTCTATGCATCCGTGATTTGAACATCATCCCTTAAACTTAGTGTCCTAGTATTTAAAAAAATACTTTCTCATGGTTGTGCTTGCAAATGAAAAAAATAGGGGGGCTCAAAAGCAACATTGGAGCTTTTCTATGGCTATGGGGGATCCTTAATACTTTCAAAATTATAGTCAAACCCCATTATATCAATGCAATGACGTTTTAATAAGTTGTAAGGTACACCAAGCAACATACACAACTAATGTGTAAGTAACTTGCAATATGTAATCCAAGATCATTTTAATAAGTTGGAAGATATACCAAGTAACACACACTAATGTGTAAGTAACTTATAATATGTAATCCAAGATGTATGATTGCTTGACTTGTTGCAACGACTAAAGTGCAAGAAGTGCTTGAGTAACATACTAGGTACACAAATCAATGTTTGATATTATTGATAAGAGAAATTGTAGTTGTGATGATTAATGTTAAGAAAAATTTATGATAAATACATGACAATTGAGTTGTCCCCTTTTAAGTGACAATAGATATGAATGAATGATCTCATCATAATTGATGATAAAATAACCCAGGTGTGATGTTCTACACAAGTCCAAGGCACATAATTTCAACATTTTGGTGAATGAGTTATTGAATAATGATAATGTTAGGTTGAGTTAACTAGGGGCCACAATTAAATTTAAATTTAGACTTGGGTTAAAGGCACACATGTGAAATATCAAGGTTGTCTAGGTGGTCCTAAGCTTGAAAAATAAAATATTATTCTGAGAGCCTAGGAATGATTTGACTGAAGACAAAATGGTTGATCAATAAAGTCTCGGTCAATGAATGCAACAAATCAAACAAAATCATGTGTGAGGGCTATATACTTAGTAAAATGACATAAAGTAAGATAAAGAATGTAGAAATAAAATTTTCACCTCTAAAATTCTAACCATTACAAAATGTAAATTAATTCATTTCATGCACATTAATCAAAGGTTAAACAATCCCATTAACCTCCAATAAGATATAGGGGAGAGAATCCAATACTAGTGCACCTTAATTTCCCACCTATCAAAATCATACGCAATAACTTCAAATAACTTTCATAATTTTAAAGTATTTCGCTTGGCATGCTCACTACTTAAACCTAAGCTTTTAGGTTCACATCATCAAATACGATGCCACATTAACATATTTTTGTCGAAGTGGTGTAGAAGTCCTCTCTAAAAAGAATAAACCTATACTAGTGCACTAACAAAATCATACACAATGACTTCAAATAGCTTTCACAATTTAAAAGCATTTCGTTGGGCACGCTCACTACTTAAACCTAAGGTTTCAAGTTCACATCATCAAATATGATTGCACATTAACATGATTTTGTCGAAGTGGTGTAGAAGTCCCCCTACAAAGAATAAACCTATACCAATACACTAACTCGTGTTTTGTTGGTGTAATCATATAACATCACACAAGTTGTTAAAATTTTAAACTAATGAGCACATTTCATTCAATTAGTACTAATAAGTATCTACACAAACAACATTACATCACATCTAATCATACGATACTATAAAAAATAACACTCTTCAAATCTATAAATCTTATCTAACCTCAACTAATTTATCATCACTCCTATTGAATCTATGAAACCCTAATTCCAACCTCAACAAATGCATTCCCTTCCCACATCTATTTCTTGGCCACAAAGCCCTTTTTTCAAAGTTTTTATAAAAAATGTTCAGGCTTTAAGGTCAAGTTCTAAAGATTCACTTTTTTTTCACCCTCTTGCCCTTACCCTGCTTGGTTCGTGTGATACATATAAAGCAGGGGTACCCAATCCTAGAGAATATTTGGGCTTTATGCAAGCACTAGGTTCCCACTAAAAGAGAATGAAAAACAATTGTGTACTCCCTTCTTTTCTTTATAGTTTTGTGTCTTTAGTGAGCACTTTGTAGAAAGAGAAAGGAATGAGCGTACGCGTGTGAGGAATAACAAAAGGGGACATCACATCATTAGCTTTTATTCGTGGGAAGTTTGGTTTTTTATTTGATCGTGTGGCCCCCGCATTTCTAAGCATTTGAGGATTTTGGAACATAAAATCGGGGATGATTCTACACGAAGGCCTCCCTTACTCTAGGGTTTAAAATGAGTTTATGTGTGGTACAAAAGTGAGGGTACACCAATCAATTAATACCCATGTTACTAATGGTTTTTGATTTATCTTTTTGTGTTTGGAAGTTTTAAGGTATGATATGAAATATATGATATAAAATTTTGTTTTTTTAAGTAGGTGATGTTTTTGAAGTGTATTATTTTATGTTTTTTTATATCTAAATGTTAATTGGTTTTGATTTTTTTGATAGACTTTGAATTCACTAAATCGTTTTATCTATGTGATAAAATCTTAGGTTTACATGAGTCTTATGTTAAAATCTCTTCGATTAAGAGTTAAGAAATGAGGGAGATCTATTCTACGGAATTTGTTCGGAACAGAATAAAATAAATACATAGTCATTGAGTCAATATTCAACCACTCATAAAATATGGGTCCATGAAGACTGACTAAAAAACTATTTCGTTGAATCTTTAAAAATTTTCATATAGAATTTTATGTTAGTGTTGATATTTAAAAATAAACCTAATGATATGTGGGGTGCATGTGATTAGATTGACTTTATGAGTAGGCTTAATAAATTTAAAATGAGTTTATTTATAGTGAAAATGGTAGGTATGCTCCAATCAAATTAAAGTCCTATTATTATTATTCTAGTCTCCAAATAGACCAAGTTATTAATAGTCCTTCAATTAACTTTACATATTTGGAAGTTTTGATCATGAGATGAAATTTGTATTATGATATAGAATTGAAAGTTCTCGTCATGATATGAAATTTATGTTATGATATAGGATTTTTATATTTCTAATGTAGAAATATAAAAAAATAAACTTATATAGTATTTCGCTGTGGGTGGTTAGGTTACCTTACTTCATGTGTAGGTGGTTAGGTTGTCTTTGTGTTAAGTAGGGCCATGACATTAGAACGTAAGGTAATGAGAAAGATATCATGTGAATTTTTAGAAGGGAAGTCTTAAATCTTTATTTGATTGGTAGTTGACTTAGAAAGTAATTTTATTTTTTACACATGAATAACTTACAAAGTACACGATCAAAACTTTTATTCTTGTAAGTGGCAATAATTGAGATACCTTTGATTAGAATTTAACTCATTTAAAAAAAATATAAATTACATTTATTTTTTAACATTTTCCTATTAATGTACATTTATACAAACAAAAAATGGTGTTTGAGGAAAATTTATTTTGGTTTTCTTTCACATAAATTGGTTGTGTAAGTAACATCTATTGAGTTTATGAGTAACATCTATTTTGTAAAAGTATCTCACACTTTACACAATATCATTACCTTTTTGGCACCTCTAGACAATTTAACCATGGTGGCCCCTATGTGAGCCAACCATATCACGAGACAATTTTTTCTCCCTTTGAATTCACTTTTGATTTCAATTTATTTTTCAACAATATTGATGAGGAATTTATATGGACTCATTTTCCAAGATATTGGCGAAATGCAAAAACTAACACATATAATACTAAGGCCATAACAAATAAAATGAATGCATAGTAACAAAGTTAGAAAAGTAAAAAATTAGAAATCACGAATATATGATCTAGGAAGAAGTGGAGAAACAACCATTTATTGATGTTAGTCCAATTTTTCCACACTCCACCCACCCACTCCACCTAAAGGAGAACTACCACCAAGAATATAATCTGCCATAACTGGTGCTACAAACTAAGGGAAGCTAACACCATAAATGACACTTGACCTACAAAATAATTAAGCTAGATTCTTAATGGGAGAGTTTAAACTAAAGACACTAGCATCCCTTGGGATACACTTGAAATGAGTAAGTAGGAATTTCTTAACCATAATATTGATATCAATGTAGAAAGCTTAAGCAACAAAAGTTACAAGAAACTCCTTGTTTAGGATCCTAATGTTACCTATAATAGTCTACTACTTTAGAAATCTATAAACTATTGCTACATGGCTACCTAATTTTGTTTGTAGCGGTCAAAGGATGAAACATTTGAGAGAATAAAGTGAGAATTTAATTCCTAACAACCACATCCAACACTTTCTCACCTGATAGCTTCATAAAATTATCTTGATTAACAACTTTACTATGAGCACACTCTTTCTTACATAAACCATCCCTCATAACACACTTCACTAAACACATGACTTTAGGACTAGAACAATTAAATATCATCTTGAGAGATCTATTTGAAACAATTTTCTTACAATAAGGGTTTTTGACCTTACAAAGGAACCCATACTAACCAACACCAATCAAAACAACCCATTTAATAAGCTTCACTACCACTGAACACCAACCTCTAAACACTTCCACCACAAACATAAACATTGTTGAACGCCATGTGAAAGGATTTGCATAAGACACATAAATAAACCATTATGTGAAGAAAAAATCAAAGAATTCTCACCTATCAAAAGAAATAAAATAATTTAATTAGGTACTCAATTTACAAGGTGCTAAAAGATCTAATTATACTATCATGTCAAAGATAATAGAAGTTGAGGTGTCAAAAGAGAACACAAGCCAAATAATAACCTATCAAACTCCATCTCATATATAAATAAAAAGAGATAATTATGATGCTTGGTCAATTTTTACAAGAAAGTCAAAGGCCCCTTAAAGTGGACATTATTTTTACAGAATCAATCACCTTATTAAACTCTCAAAAGTAGTGAGTTCAAAAAAGACACCATAAAAAAACTTAACTATATTGCGAAAGTTTCTTTTAGGAACATAAACACATTCCAACTAGTTTAGGAAGTTTAGGAGAGCCCTAAAATCCTAAAAGTTGAATCCCCTTAAATAATTGGATTCTTGCGTCTAAATTCTTTAACTTTCAAGCAATATCTTCTATAAATGTCACCCATCAAGTTCTTACTCCCTTATTGTTTGGCATTATATGCACTTATATTTTTAATGTCATAAATTTCACCCTAGGCAATTTCAAATTAAATAAGCCTCACCTTTAGTTTCAATTAACACAGTTATGTATATGAACCTTAATCTTGATCTGAAATGCCTTTCGCCACTTTGCATGCCTTATTCCTCAACTGTTAGGTCTATATTACACTTGGATGTCTACACACCCATGCAAATGTTTGTGCATAATGCTCTTGTCTTGTGAATATATTTGATTGTGTTAGCCTTTGGGATGTTAGACTTGCTAAATTTTCATGGCAATATAACACCCTTGCCAACTAAAAGAATAATAACATGAAAAATTAGAAATAAACTAATCAAGAGCTATAGTTTTAAAGTTAATGTTACTATTGAAGAAATCCAAATGAAGAGCATGCACATGAAGATCCAACAAGGAGACACATGATTTGTAAGGGCGGAAAAAAAAAACCCCTATATCATGTAGATGGACAAAAACCTAAAGAAAATACAATGAGAGAAATAGAGGGAGAACAATCATACAAAATGCTACAAAAAATTAGAAGAAAAAGAGAGAGGCACCTCAATATATAGAGGTGAGAGATAGGAGTTACTTGAAGTAACTCCCAAGTCTAGACATGCTTTATATTATCCTATGTGGGTGTAATGTGTCACCTTGTAAGGAGAAAATTTGATGCAGAGCCATAAGGCTCCAATCAACAAAGTCATCCACAAGCCCCTCTTGACACAATGACCTACTTGGTGACCCAAGGATTAACACAAAATTAGGAACAAATCCATGTTGTAATTCATGGATACAAAGCTTGAATAAAAGAACAAAACGATCTCAAAGACACAATACTCTTGATCGGTAGAACAATAGAACCATGCTTCAAATATGCTGCTTTGCACATCCATTCATGATGTCAATTCACCTTAACAAGGAAAATTAACTTTGGATTCAAAAAATTTCCACATTAATCAAATTCTACGAATAGAGACATCAAACCTTGAAATGCAACCTTTTCCACTATGCTTTTGTCTTGTAACAACACCAAAAACAAGTTGAAAGTTTACTATCAATAATCAAATTTACCAGGATTAAATGCTCCCTCACTTTGATCACCCTCAAATAACAAGTAAATAAATCATAAAAGGTACAAAATACCTTAAAACAATAGTATCAAATCCTTATAATACTTTCAAACATGAACCAACTCCAAATAGTGAAATAAACCATTCACTTCTAGGACTGTCAAAGCCAAACTGTCTGATCAAGAATTATAAAAGGTTAAGGATGAACTGTATTCTGTAAGGTACCTTGGAAGAAAGGATTCATTACCATTTACAAACTCCATTATTAATTTGTGTCCTTTTTTTGGATTCATCAACAACATGGAGATGTATCTTTGTAGTTAAGACTATCTCACAATGACATAAATTAAATATTAAAACAACATAAAAGTCCTTGCCAAGTGGTTGGATAAGTCACAACCTTTTCTCAAGATAGAGACATATTATAAACTTCAAAAGTGATTATAAAACAAAGGACAAATTCCAACTAACAATGAAGATTAATCTGACTGCGACTGTCTCAATTCTTAGGATAGTTTGACAATGATTCCAAAGATCAAAGACTTATAGCACATAAATATTTTTCATACATGTTAGAGGGAACATTTTAGACTTATTTCAACTTTATTCAAACTTTAATACTAATTGGAACCTTCACCTTTATCTAATATTGACAAAACATTATAATTTGTTGTCACACTTAATGAGGAGATGACATAACAGTTCGCTATGGCATCAATTTTCTCTCCATAGACACAAGTTTTAAATTTGAGACCAATCACATTTGAAAGAACATTCAAAATACTAACAAACTATAGAGTTTTATATTTTTCCAATGGTGCAATTGTGAGTTATTGGCCCATCTTCATTCAAACCCTTGAAATGGAGGTTTTTGTAGCAATTTGGAAAGATTTCCCCCCATCTGTCTCTATACTCTACGCATATCCCTTAAACAAATTATAAATTGGAGTTAACTCACCATGTTTGAAATCCCAATGACCTTCCAAGCCCCATCAATCAGGATTCACGCGAATCCAACCTCTAATCAACAATGGACAAGAAAAATAATGTTGAAAATCAGAGTCTTCTTAAAGAACTTCCACTCAATCATATTCATTGTTGTATCCCTCAACTCGAAGAGGGATTTTATATCAATTATAATTATATGCAACTACTTGCAACCAAAATTTGAATTATTTGGCTATTTGAACTCCTAATGACAAATTTGTTTGCACAAATTATAATTTTTGCAATCTCTATAATTTATGGCCAAATGGCCTCCAAATGACCTAGGACCTTGCAAACATGTTAAACATGACAATAAAAAATGAATTACACCAATTTTATCATCTTTGACCACTCTTGGTAGCTTTTGTAGTGCCCACCCATAGTTTTCTTTTTTAGTTTTATATTGCCAAACTCTTTTAGGCCACTTTCATGTGTGCATTGGTTATTTCAGCTTTATTATGTGGTTTTGAATGTATGACATTACATAGTGATTTGATATTAGATAGTTTTGAGATATCATGTGTTGCAGTTAGATGATGTTAGTTACTTTGATGATGATTATTTATATATTTAAAATCTTTTTTAGATTCATGGTTTTACGTACCCCATACTTGTATGTGTATGGCTATCATGTATGTTTTACCTTTCTATTTGACGTGTTCGATATGGTTGAGGGACAAAGTTGCAGTTACCTGCTCACGGGATCCACACGATGTCCTGATCCCTACCATTGCTTATTATATATATATATATATATATATATATATATATATATATATATATATATATATATATATATATATATATATATATATATATATATATATATATATATATATATATATATATATATATATATATATATATATATATATATATATATATATGCTTGTATTTTATGTAGGTTTGCAAGTACCAGACATCGACTTCCCTGAATTGTCAGGATGAGCATGCCCTATTGCAATGTCTCAATGGTAAGAGAGGGGAGATAATATTTAGGTCTGAATCCCAACCTAAGACATTTTATTGTCCTAAAATAGTGGACAAGTTTATGATATTTTACCTTTCCAAATTTGTCCAGGTGACATGAATTCATAAGCCTTTCCCTTGAGCAGGATTATCGTTTTATTAGGCTCACTTGGTCTTTTTGATCTTTAGCTAGTTGGTGTGATTATTGTGAAATGATTAAATGATTTACTAAGACTAATTATGTGATTTAAATAATTAAATATTATTAAATATAAATAAATAATGTGAAGGTATTTAAATAATAAAAATTAATTAGATACTTTTATTAATTAAAAAGACTTAATTAAAAGTCTAATGGTGGAATTTAAACATTTAAATAATTATTAAATTTAAATTTAAGATAAATTGGATAAATTAATAATGAAGTGATTAAAATAATTTTCTTTTAGTTAAAATTGACATTCAATTAGTTGCACATTCAATTTAAATAAATTAAATGAATAAAGTAATTTTTATTAGTTAAGTGAACTGATATAAACAAGAATTACAAAAGTGCATTGAGTTATTAATTAGAAAATTGAATAAATCATGCGAGTTGAGTTGAGTTCCAGGTTTGCATGGTTGAGTTCGAATTCTAGATTCCTTTTTCTTTATGAGGAAGATTTGGCCATTATTCGAGAGACATATTTGTACATTTTGGATGGAAGGATTGAATTGAAGGATTTTTGTGAAAGCTTGGGATTTTTTAGCATTTTTTTTGGTCTTCTTCATGTTTCTTCAATTGGTGGTTTGAGGTAGGGTTTGAAACCCTCGTAGGTTAAATTCTTTTATTTTGAAAAGATTGTTTTCTTCGTGCCTATTAGATATGGGTGATATATATTTTGTTGATTTTCTTATCATGCTTGGAATTCTGGTTATTAAGCTTTTGAGTTATTGTGTTATTTATGCTTGGTATGTTAGGAAATACCATAATTAAATCTCATTTTAAATCAGCTAGGGTTTGATAAAATTTGTGGTAGAAAACCTTAGGGTTTGTATCAAATTGAATTTTCAAACTAATTTTGCTTCTTGGTAATAACCAGTTATTTAATTTCCTTGCTAGTAAATTTTATTTCAAAATAAATAAATGTATATATATATATATATATATATATATATATATATATATATATGTATGTATGTATGTATGTATGTATGTATGTATGTATGTATGTATGTATGTATGTATGTATGTATGTATGTATGTATGTATGTATGTATGTATATAATTGAATATTCTATTCATGCCATCTTATTGTTTTCAAAAAATATATTAAAAAATGTATTATGCTACTGTAGATCTATAATTTTCTAATATTTAAAAAAAAGTTAAAAAAAATAAAAATTGTTTGGAGGTTGGGGGTATACCCCACCCCCAGCAGCTCCAGCTGCCGGAGACAGCCAAGGGGTAATTCCCCTTTTCGTTTTGATATAAGATTATTATTTTTTAATATTATATATATATATATATATATATATATATATATATATATATATATATATATATATATATATATATATATATATATATATATATATATATATATATAATGTATATAATAAAATATAATGAATAAAGGAAGGTGGAGATGCAGTGGAGATGGGAGAGGAACACCTATGGAGGTAGATTTTCTCAGAGGTTCAGATAGGGACAAAATAGTTTTAAGAAGGCCTACGATGCTTGTGGAAGAGGGTAGGGTGAAGAAATACCTTATCGCTCTGATCCTAGACTTAAGGAAAAGGTGGTTGACATTACACTACTGAAGGAAATTGAAGAGGATGCTTCCCTGTAGGAAAAGATGGCAGTAATAGGATGCTTCATTGGCGAGAGGGTCACTAGAGATCAAACAAGAAACTGGATTCTCAAGAACTAGAGTAGGGAGGTAGTCATTAAATTTATTCCAAAGAGCTCCTTCATAGTTATCTTTAAAAATGAGGAGGACATAAATGCGATTTTGAACCAGCAAAATTAGTTTTTTGGCCTGCATCCCCTATATTTGCAGCCCAGGAAAACTAACTTTAACCCCATTCCTTTAGGGTTTTACCAGAATCCAATCTGGATTCGGTTGTATAATCTTCTGTTAGAATTTTGGGGGGACACTAGCTTGGATTGCATTGGTCGATCGCTGGGCACCCTACTAAAAGTGGATGAATCAATAATAGATAACAACTCGTATCTATATGCAAGGATCAAGATAGCCACGATGCAAGAAGTCCCTGCATTCATTAACCTGCAAGTGGGTGGCATGATTTGGAAGCAAAAAGTAGAAGTCGAACACCCGCCGCTTGAGTGTTTGAAATGTGGTTTTAGGGATCACAGAGCCTCAGATTGCAACATATTCGTCAAACCAGTTGTTATCATTATTTTCACTCATCTTTGGAGGCCTAATTACTAAGTGAAACTACTGTACCCTAGTTTGGATTATTAGTGATCTTTCTTAAATTTGTGTTCACTTCATTATAAGGTACATGAAAAGAAAAGAAATGATCTACATCTAAGCATTACATGTATATGTACCAATGTCTTAAGTGTGCTATACAAAAGGAAAAGAACTAAGAAGACCATTTATCTGAGCTCACATAGGCCGCGAGCATAGCCATTTTCAGAATTGCATGAATGAGTGCAGACATACATGAAATGAGGAACATAAATACAAGGGTACCAGACATTGCCTGGTAATGAAGTCTTGATCCATGGTGTTTCCATGTGCTCTTGAGATTCAGAACTGCAGAGAAGGAGAGGAAGGGATGGGGGTTAGATCCAATGGGTCTAAGCAATGTATGATACCATAATATTTACAGGAATGCATATATGCACTCATCTAAACACCTCTAAAAGGGGCTATGTTCAAGGCATGTGAACTAAAGAGGCTACTGAAATAAAAGAGATACCATGTTTTCACTAACTTGTTTGTTCCATGTGCAGATATAAAAGAAGTTGATCCAATGTTGTTTACCTCATTCAGATAATCAAAGTACTAAAAGGATGGTATTCCTAAAAAGACCATCCTCGAAGTACAGTGATTGTCTGTACAACAATAATCCAAAAGTGTCAGAATCCAGATGAATGATGTTTCCCTATGATGTGGGCTCTCTCAGGAAGATCTCAAATTTCCTTAAGAGAGACCACATCACAGGGTAAGAGCACCCATGATCACCACAAGGGAACAACTGGATAATGACAGTATTAGTGGGACATTCAAAAATCATAAAGACAAATCAAATAAAGCATGGTCAAGCACTGGCACATGGGAGGACTTACAAATCACATCAAATCATCATGTAGAGAATGAGAACATAACAACACACAAGCCTTTGAATACACAGTAGTAAATACCAAAGTGAATACCAACAGAGACATCAACAGTTGATAATCGAACAGAGAGCAGTAAGTACAAGCTTCATGCCAAGCATCGACAAAATAAGTTAACCAAGAATCTACATCTAGTAATAATAGTAAAAGTGCCACCTCACGGGCCTTCAGGAACCAAGAACACCAAGCTGCCGCCATGAGGAGTGTAGATCAAATTGACAAAGAATTAAGCTTTCTTACAAGATCTAAAAATGGGCATATCATAGTATACAACAAGCATGGTGTCCTAAGTGGTTCACGAGCTATATGAACCAGTGAGTTAACAGGTCCAAATTCAAAGCCAAAACTCATAGGCTCTAAGCAGTGAACATACTATGATAAACAACATGCAACGGTAAAAACACAATCAACAAGAAAGAAAATAAGATGCCCAAACGCGTAGCTCACGACCCTTGGACTAATCGGCTCTAAGATCCCTCAAGGATGAACCGAATGCATCTAATCAATGATGCAAGGATCTAAAACTCAGACCCCAATATATTAATGACAGTCACAACATGTCCTAGATAGAACACGGGCTGCATAGAATCCAAAACAGTGAGAAAAAAATGGTAAGAACATGGTGTCCTAAGTAGTACACGGGCTCTCTCCAGCAACAAAAGGCACTAGTGAATGCTTTCGAATTATGGCACCATGAATAAATAATAGAATAGACTCATGAGCCTAGGGTACAGTGTTTATCTCATGGCATCATCAAATGATCTAACTATTGGGTATATGAAAAGAACAAATGAAGCAGTGAGTAATGTAAAATCAAACCAAATGATATTTTGCGGGACATGGGAAGACTTCCAACAACAAAAAATAGTTCATGATTTCTCATGGTAGAGAAAATACCAATAAATAGAACGCCAGTTGACAATGTGCCCTGGCTCAATAGGCTCACGAGTCATCAAGATACATAGTTGTGTATATAAGTGACAGTGAGCAGCATAGTGGTGGATGAGGCATCGACAAAGCACATAATAGGGCACGGGCCTGAGCATAAAGGAGTGCAATATTTTAAGAATCTACAGTAATAGACACGCAGCATAATACCTGAGGCAGAGCTCAACAAGGCAGTGACCTCACGGGCCAAGGATATGATGCCCTAGCAAAACCCGTGGGCTGGCATGGTAAGAAACAAACAATGCATTGATGCCCACGATGATGCCCAAATAAATACATAAAAGAATCAATAACAAGCAATGAGTTCACAAAGCACATGATGCCCTAGCTACAAACGGGCTGGGTAACTACCAGTGCAATGTAGGAGCTGCTCAATGATAACCGTATATGAACAAAAATTGATTATGTTAAACATGGTGCCATCCAATATGGATCAAAAGGCATGATCAGATACCATCAATACCATAGACTCATAGGCTCCATGAGAAACGAGCACCAGTGATGAATAAGTTACAACATTATAAAGCATAGAGCATTGCAATAAAATAATGAATAATGCATATGCCCTAGCTCATAGGCAGTGCACAGGCCTTGAATCATTTCAAAAACCAAGCATAATAATGACAGTAAGTATCAAATAGCGTGGAGATTTAAAACAGATGAATGCATAAACATTTCTTCATACTCCCACAACAAAGGCAAAACATTTAAGCAAAAATAGTATGCCATCATTATGCAGTGCCCTTGAAAATGGAAAGATTGTCAGGAAATGAAATGTTGAGGAAGTTGAAAACCTGAATGCTTACCTTCTAAGATGATGCCATGAAGCAAAGAAGACTAATGTTTCCATATCTAGCCCAAAAATCATATGCAGAGGTGCAGTAAGGATAGAAACTTGCCAGATGCCAAATGGGAAAGTCCAGAATGCCAGCGATAGTGTTTTGATGAAAATGATTATTTAATTGATTCTCCCCTTTTGTAGGGTTGAGGTTTTATTATTAGTCATTTTAATTTTGATGCTATGTATTCTCAAAAATTAAACATGGTTTTTTTTTAAAAATAAGTTATTAAGTGTACTCTCCCCTTAATTGGGTTGAGAGTCATTTATTGACTTTGGAAGTAAGAGGGGTTTAAATCCATGTTTATTTTAACATATAAATCCACAAAGGAGGGGTAAAGTTTTAATGTAAAATTCATTTCCTATCTTCATTGTAAATTCTGACAATGGTGTTTTATAAACCATTGTCAGAACACTATTTTTAGTGCATGACTTGGAGAGGACAGGGTTATTCCTTTGACTATCTTTTTTAGACATCCCACTTTTCTACTTCCCCCTATAAACTCGGGAATCTGACATCCAAATTTATGAGGCATCTTTAGGTCATATATGAAGTTTTCTTCCATTTTTGGTGAGGTGGAGGGTCTTAAATGCAGATTCCTAGGTTTAGTTATATACCTCTCACTTGCGTGATTGAGGTTAGTTCTTCATTCTCTCTTTTCTTGGAGGTGAATGCTTGTAGCTCTAGAGAAGCAGATTGATGTACTTGGCTACTTTCACTGAGAATAAAGTAGTATTCCTTCTCATCCCTATTATTTTATGAGTTTTCTATTTGAAATCCATAAGTTATCGTGATTCTGTTTATCCTTTACTTTGTATGTTTTGTTCAAGTGGAAGGTTCAGGAAAGTGTTCTACAATTGTTCTTGTAATCTGTGTACATTTGGTTTTAAGTTGTGGGAGATTTTCCCTTCTTTTAATCTAAATACCTCTTTATTTAAAGGATTTTCAAGGCAATAGGGTCAGGTTGTGAATTACCAAGTTCTTTTAAGTGTCATTGTGAGTTTTGATTCAATCTGTGGATCTATCAATGTTTGGTGAATCACCTAGTTTAGTTTCAATTTCATGCACTCTCTCTCCCTTTTCCTTCAAATTTTAGTTCAGTTTCAAGGTGATTCAAGGGGAATTTGACCCCTAATCCAGAGGTCTACTTCCTGATAGGTTACCCACAGCCTGGAAGTAGTCCCATGTTTCATGGGATTGCTAGGTTCACGCTTAGCCATACTCGGGTGCAATCTTTAGTGACAACACCAGCCAAAATCTGGAGGAAGAAAGACATCAATTAAAAAATGGTTCCTATAACCGTTTCATAGTCTAAGGATCAATTGTAGAAGCCTTCTCCATTACAATCCAAGAGCGGGGCAAAGGAGGGAGGGGAATGCTTGTCAGCCCAGCAGGGAAAGTCTTAAGAAAAGAGTGTATCAAAGGTGATTATTCCTTCTCAATTTCATTTTTGATCAGATTTTGAGATAGACTATGACATGGATTCTTCAGATGATTTCCCTTTGATAGACGAATTGAGAAATATTAAACCTAGGTGTGTTAGCCAATTTGCTAACATACTATTGGGAAAAGCCAAAGGTGGCATTGGTAGGTGATCGAACAGACAAATGAGAGAAGATAGGGTGAAGCAAAAAGATATTGTTAGTGTCTTTGATTTTATGAGAAAAGCCAAGGGAGTAGGGATCTCCCTTGGTAAAAAATGAAGATCACATCGTGGAATGTCAGGGGTCTATCGACTCCTGACAAGCAGTGCTTGATCAAGTGAGTGTTACTGAGGATTGAGAGTGATATAGTTTTATTACAAGAGATGAAACTTTTCTTTGATAAAGCTCTCAATTTTATCTTTTCATGTAATAAATGGGAAGGCTTTTTTTAGGAAGCCAAAGGCTCATTAGGAGGTATTGGTTTTATGTGGAATCCTTCTAATATCAAGATGTCGATAATGGAAAAGTATGATCACTGGTTATTTGGCTTGGTGGAATGTACTAAAGACAACATTTCCTTCCCGTTAATTAACATTTATGGGCCGATCAAAATAGAGGACAAGCTAAAGTTATGGAATGAGCTGACTTCCAAAATATCATCCGTCGACAACAATAAGGTCATTGTGGCAGGGGATTTCAATGCAATTTTGGATTTGGAGGAAAAGTCAGGGGGCATCAAAAGGGCGAACAAGGTCATGGATGACTTTAGGGAATTTATGTAGAGAAGAAATTTGATTAATGTGGCCCCTAGCAATGGGTTATTTATGTGGACCAATAGGTGGGCTAACTTTACCAGGATCTCTGAAAGGCTGGATCATTTTTTGGTTGGATATTATCTTCATTCAATTTGGAATCTAGCATTCTCCCCTTGACCTTATCAGATCATTTTCCAATTCAATTAAGTTTTATTGCGGCCGCACAAAATATTAAGGGAAGCTTCAGATTTCAAAGCATGTGGTGGAGAGATAAGGATTTCCTTCCAAAATTAGAGGAGTGGTGGAGAGATAGCAATCATTTTCACGACACCCCAAGTTTTGTGATGGTCAAAAGACTCAAGGAATTCAAGAACCGAATCAAGGAATGGAATAGAGTGTCCTTCAAGAACATCTTCTCTAAAAAGATTAGGGTGGAGAAAGATCTTGAGAATTTAAATAATTTGGTGATTGCCTTAGGGATGTCTAATGCTGATTTTGAGAAAGAAAAATTTCTCAAAAGTGAGTTGATTGAGCTATTGCGCAAAGAGGAAGTTTATTGGAGAGACAAGTCTAGGGAGCATTGGATCAGTGACAGAGACTAGAACTCCATATTTTTTCATGCTTTGGTAAAGGCGAAAAGATCTCAGAACAAAATTAACTGTATTCAAGATGATCACAATAGATGGCAGGATGAGGTGGAGATCATTGAGGAAATTGTGGTCTGTCACTTCAAATATATTCTAGGAATGTCCAATGATATTCTATCCCCATCTGCATTAGCATTCTTAGATGTCATCTCAAAAGAAGTTTCAGAGGCAGACAATCTACAGTTGATGCAGTCTTTCTCCTTGCAAGAAATTTAAAGAGCAATATTTGACAGCTCCCCATTTAAGGCTCGAGGACCAGATGGCTTCCCTTCAAAAAATTTTTAGAAGTGTTGGGCATTCATGGGAGAGGACATTCTCAAAATGGTGGAATCCTTCCAAGTCAAAGGTCAGTTTGTGAAAGAAATAAACAACACGGTAATTGTGCTGATCCCTAAAAAGCAAGATAGTTTGTCAATGGATGACTACCGGCCTATAGCATTATGCAACTCCCTTTACAAAATCATGTCAAAGGAAATGGTCAATAGATTAAAACCTCTACTCAACAATATCATATCAGTAGAGCAACATGGTTTTGTTCTAGGCCAGGAGATAGTAGACAACATTATCCTGGCGGGTGGAATAATCCACAACCTGCACAAAGGGAAAAAACTAGATATGATCATTAAACTTGATGTCAGTAAAGCATATGACAGAGTCCGATGGCAATTCCTTCAAAAACTTCTCTCTCATTTTGGATTCAGTAGTGAATGGATTAAATGTATACTTTTTTGCATAACATCTGTGCATTTCTCCATATTAGTCAATGGCTTAGTTATTGGATTTTTCCAAGCTACTAATGGGTTAAGAAAAGGTGATCCCCTGTCCCCATTTTTATTTGTGTTGATGGAAGAAGCTCTGTGCCATTTCATTAAGTAGCATACAAGGTTTGGTAATTGGCGTGGGATCTCCATCCAAGACAATTTGGATCCCATATCACACTCTCAATTTGCAGATGACGCCATCTTCTTTGGGGAGGCTACGGTTATGGAGGCCAAGATAATCAAGTTAGTGCTGGTAGCTTACAAAAGGGAATCGGGTCAAGTCATGAACAAGACAAAATCAAGGATTTAATTTCTAAACACTAACAGGAGGATGAGAGGATCCATCACAACTATACTGGAAATCGAGGAAGGAGAGTTCCCGATTTCATATCTTGGAGTTCCCCTCTATGTGGGCCGTGTGGACAATAAATTTTGGGAGGGAGTGGTAGACGAATGTTGTTCAAAAGCCTCTTCATGGAAGAAAAAATGGCTCTCTCAGACGGATAGGATTCTTATGATTAAGTCATTTTTATCGGCCATTCTGACATATTACATGTTGGTTTACAAACTATCCAAGAGAGCTTCCTTAGCTCTAGATGGCTTGTTAAAAAAATTTCTTTGGGAAGGCTCACAAACAAATAAAAGGATCCACCTCATCAATTGGGATATGACATGCTTGGCCAAGGATGAAGGAGGGGCAGGCCTTAGGAATATGGACACCCATAATACAATATCAGGTGCTAAATTGGCATGGAAAATGTATAAGTTTCCAAATAAACCTTGGTGAAAAATAATGAATGCGAAATACCTTGACTCTCGGGCCCCAGACAAAATTTTGACTACAGAAAACACTCAGACAGGATCCCCTTTTTGGAGGCACATTTGGGAAAGTAGGAAAGTCCTCACAGAGCATTTCACGTGGCAGATTGGCAATGGTCAAAGAGCTTTGTTTTAGAGAGACTCTTGGCACAGGGATAGGCCGCTAGAAAGCTTCTTCTCAGATATTGAATGGGTGAACAACATGGAAGCATCAGAAGGGAGTAGGGTGGCGGACTACATACTCTTCCCCTCCCCTTCATCCATAAAGGCAAGATGGAAAAGTATTGGAGATCCTGCGTCAGCCAATGCTACACTTCTGCAAGAGCTGCTAAACAATAAAATTGTTATCCTTTCAAGTGAGGAAGATTCACTAATATGGAGTGTAGCCAAATTAGGTAACTATAAGGTAAATCTTGGTTATGATTTGTTAAGGTGTAGGCAGAGTTGTGACTAATGGCCTTCCAAGTTGTGTTGGGGAAAATGGCCCCTTCCGAAGGCTCGGGCATTCCTATGGGTAGCTTTGCACAGAAGAATATTGACAGGGAACATATTGAAGTTGATTGGAATATCTGGACCCAACTGGTGCATCATGTGTAGATAGGAAGAAGAGTCTGTAGACCATCTTCTGTTCTAGTGCCCAATAGTTAGAGATTGCTGGGATTGGCTTCTAGGAAGGCTACAATGGCACATAGTGAGGAATGCTTCATTAAAGGATTTCCTATCCTCATGGCCTATTGACAGAATACACTCTAAGTGGGGACTTTTCTGGATAGTGAATCCTTCGATGCTGGTTTGACACGTGTGGAAGGAGTGGAATAGAAGGATCTTTAGAGAAGAGGCCCTTGAGATCAATCAAATTAAGGTAAATATCCAAATTATGATTGAAGAAGTAGTGAACAGTAGAATCTTGGGATTGAATTATATTTTCATGACAAAATGGAATTTAGAAATGGAAAAGGTGTGGTGTATCAAACATCGGGGGGATCACAAACTCAAGAATAAGAAGGCGGACAGGAAACAAACAGTTTGGCAGGAACCCCCGAATGGATGGGTCAAGTTAAACTTTGATGGAGCAAGCAAAGGCAATCCAGGAGAAAACGGCCTAGGCGCAATTATCAGGAATGAAAAGGGGGAGGTTCTGAGAGGCATTGCTAGGAGTATGGGCTTAACCACCAATAATGTGGTAGAAATTTTAGCCATGGAGGAAGGACTCACTTGGTGTGTTAGTAACGTCGTAAACAAGATCATTATCGAAGGAGACTCACAGATTATCCTTAATGGAGTCTCAAAATCAGAGTTCTGCAATTAGAGGCTGGCCAATTGGCTCCCTAGAGTGAAAGATCTTCTGCAGAACCTCGATGAATTTCACATTCAACATGTGTACAAAGAAGGGAATAAAGTGGCTGACCATCTGGCGAACTTGGGGATCGATAGAGGGTCAGACTTGGAATTTGGTTAGAATAATCTGATGTCTGGAGATCTACAACAAATATTATCTATGGATCTATATTCCCTAGCAAGGATGGGAATAAGATAGAGGTAGGTGTTATGATAGTGTGGGCAGGGGGGACAAGATGTTTCTACCAGCACGCGTGATAACTATAGAGTCCCATTCTAGACTTTGCAGTTAGTTTTCACTGGATGAGTCTCGTGAGTCAGTCCTTTGTTACAGATTGGCCAAGACATGTATTTCTCCTTTCCACACAGAGTCCCATTAGGGGAGCGACAAAATTATCTATTTATGGACTCCCTGGACTCGGGTGTTTAGCACAAATGAAAATGAACAATTTGGGGATAAATTGTTGCTGCGACAAGGTGGAGGCATTGGTGGAAACCCTCGAAGAGCAGATGCTTAGAATTTTCAGCTAGGCAAACGAGGAGTAGGTGACTATGGTTATGATTCTGGGAGGCGATTATTGGACTAGAAGTCATCTCCATGATGGTAAACTGATAGTAGATTTATTTCAACTGGTCATCTAGATTCTTGACCATCCCCTTCATCCAGTTGGCTTAGCTCATAGGATCGTGACAAAAGACATATACACAGAGGTGGCATAAGCGATGGATGGTATCGACCAACAACTTTCGAGTGGCTGTCTGCTGGGACACTTCACGTTGGAGGCAGAAGGTAAAAATACACTAATGAAGAAAGCCTGGTCTCTCTTCAAATCAGGCGTGAAGGAATACGATCTGGCTAAGTTCGAAGCCTTTCTATAGGAAAACAAGAACCTCTTTCCCGAGGAAATAGGAGCTAGGTTGGTAGAGATTGGACAAGGGATAATGTATCTTTACCACTGATCTGTGTTGGTTTGGCAGACATGGAATGTCTTTTCTCCATATGTATTTTCTTATTATGCAATAGAATGAGTACTGCCCCCTAGGCAGAGCTTGCCTTAAAAAATAAAATAAAATAAAATGAATAAAAATACAGATAAATAAATAAATAAAGAATAAAAATAAAAATAAATACTAATAATAAATGTTTTTATTATATTAATATATGTGATTATATATATATATATATATATAATACTTTCTTTTTTTAAATATTTGGTAAATAGGATTATTTGGCATTTAGTTAGGGATTATATTAGTTGATATTTTTTGTAATTGACTAATGTGGAAGATAAGTTAATTATTAATTAATAAAAATTTTAAATTAATAATTAAAGAAATTTGTTTTCTTTTTTAAATCGAGAATTTTATGATGAAATTATAGTGTTTTAGTAATTATAAGCCTTGGAATCAATTTATTTCATTATGCTATAATTTGAATTCCTTATTATTGGAATTTAATTTAAGAATGTACTGATTATTTGAATAAATTAATTTGTGTAATGATGTTTTACAAATTAGTTTATTATTATTAAATTCTTATGAATGTTTTTCCTTCTACATTTGTGGGTTAGGAGGGAATCTTTTTATGTCATTATTTAGGATTGTTACCAAAGGCGGGGTTAGGGTTAATGAATTATGTTTGTTTGCCTTGCATACTTTTATGGCATTCGATTTTGTTATAACCCAACCTTATGGAAGCTTTGGTTTTATTATGATGGAAATTGGTTATGTACGTTCATGCGATACTTTGGAACTAGGTTTTGATTTTTATGATTCATGATGGTCTATGAGTTATTTTGAGAGTTATGAACTTAGGGTAGGTTATCTAGGTGTTAAAGGGGAAGTGGCTTTCTTTGGAGGCGTCGAAGCCTAGAAGTGGCTACCTGGGTATCCTTAGTAGGTTACTTAAATAAGTGATAATATAATACATTAAATGGGGTTTTAAAATAAATTAATAAGATAGGATTCCTCGCCCATTTTTGAGTGCTAGTACAGGCTAAGGATGAGAGTGGGAGAAGATGCTTTCCCATCTAGTAGTGGCAATGAGTTCTGGCATGATCTGTTATCCTTGTCTACATGAGAGGATTTCAGGTTCTGCATATGTTCACACTTGGGAGTTAGTCTCCAGTGAGATCACTCCAAGGGGTTGACATATGTGATGACACTTCCCTGATTTAATCTTAGGTTTCTTACATGTGTTGGTTGCCTCTGTATTTGTAGGTGTACCTTTGAGTTATTGAGTTGTACCCTTGAGATATGAACTGTTAGAGTAGTCTTATGTTAGCTAATAATTAAATCATTTAATTATTAGTTTATCATACTCTAGGCTTAAGTTTCACTTAGGCGCTTTATAATTCTTTAGGGTTTTAGCCTTTAGGGTTTCGTGTTTCCTTTTATAAGGATTCACTTCTTTCATTTCAATAAGGAGATTGTATTATTTTCATCATTGTTAATAGAAGATTTTTTCTTGCAACATGGTTTTGCAGTCTCTGGCCTTTTGGCCGCCATAGCTTTCTGTCTTTTTGCTTCTTCTTTGTGACAGTCTTGCATGCAGGTGTTCTTGGGATGATTTGCGTTTGTCAAATCTAACATGGTATCAGAGCCATCTTGCTGCTCGCTGTTCGTGTTTTGTTGAAGTGTTTCAGAAGCAGGAGGTTTTCAAGGGTTTCAGAAGTTTTTTTTGTGGATCTGGGGGGGAGCCAAAATTTGGCTCACCTTGGGCAAAAACGGACACCACCATTGTGTCCGAAAGGCCCAAGAACCCCTAAATCCATATAAAACTTGTCCATTTTGGACACAGTGGCATCTGAGGCAAAATTTTTTTGCATACCAGGGCCGTACGGCCCTGGCACGCACTCCGAGGCGGGTACAAACGGCAATTTTTTTTTTTTTAATTTTTTTTTGGGGGGCGCCGCCCAGCGGCCACCCCCGCGCCGCCCTGCAGCAACCGCAGCCGCGGCCACCGCCCGAGCGGCCACCGCAGCCGCGGCCCCCGCCACTGCAGCAGCCACGGCCCCCGCCACCGCGCCACCCGCGGCCCGCCCAGCTGCCGCCCACCCCGGCTCCGCCACCGCTCCGCTGCCCTCCGCGGCCCCCGCTCCGCTCTGCGGCTCCGGCCCCGCTCCGCTCTGCAGGCTTCGCCCGGCCCACCGCCGCTCCGCTGGCCCCCGCCACTGGTGGCGGCCCGTTTCAGCCCCCGCGGGCTCATTTCACAGCAGCGCGGTCATATGACCGACCAGGGGCTGCGGCCCAGCCCCCGGAGCGCGCCATGCGCCCGGGGGCCTATTTTTTTTAGCCCCTGGGGCTCTTTTTTTGCCTTTTTGGGGGTACCTGGGCCTTTTTCGCTCTACAGGGAGCATACGGGGGTCTTTTTCTGACTTCTTTATATCGTCGGAAAGCTCTTTCCAAGATCTTTCCGATGATGGAGGTTAGGGTTTTTGGTTCCACCATTTCAATAGTGTTTTTTGCTGTTGAAGTCTGATGTCTCTTTTTGCCTTCCGGGAGTCATATCTGGCTCATCCGGACTCCTTTTTCGGCAAACGAGATATCGTCGGAAAGCTGATTCTGTGTACTATTCAGTGGCAGAGGTATTTCTTCCAGATTCTGCTCTAGGTTTTCACTCCTCCGAGTTATGCAGTTTATGCCCTCTGGTGGTGTGCTTAGTTCTACAGGTCCGGGGATCTCTTCTTCTGGTTTCTTAGTGCACTCTTCTTTCTGACTTCTGAGCTTGCATGCTCTTTCTGATGTATCTTTTTTCTGTAAACGCACTGAGATAAAGTGCCCTCTTCTGCATTTCTGGGATCTTTTTCACCTGGTTCAGTTTTAGTATTCGCACTCAGTTATAAAGTGCCATGGGGGGATTCTGATGCATTTGCCACTATAGGCGCATCCACTCTTGTCAAGTGAGCGTACCTTCCATGACATTAGCCCATGTAGACTGTGTCTATGACACCGCCCTTTATCCTATGTGTGTGCTTCTGTTGCACTGTTGGTGTTCCTGGTTCTTCTTTTGCAGCTGTTTCTGGCATCGCATTTCAGTGTTCCTGTCACCTCTCCCAGTTCAGCATTATGGGGGGGTTCACCTGTTGGTTCTATTGCTTCCTGGTTCGATTGATCAGCTCTTCAGACACTTGTCTTCTCTACCTGGTCATGCACTTCAGTGGGGGTTCCAGCAGTATCTTCTGACAGAGTTTTCAGACATGCTTCAGAGGAGTTTCTTGCTCTCTTCTTGTTCCTTTTTCTGGGACATCTTTTGCTTTATGTTTTGGGTACCTGATCAGGCCTAGTTGCCGGGACCCATCTTTCCTGCTTTCTGCAGTAGTTTAGCTTTTTTTGCTTCTCCCTAAGTTACACTTAAGGGGGGGTGTTAGAGTAGTCTTATGTTAGCTAATAATTAAATCATTTAATTATTAGTTTATCATACTCTAGGCTTAAGTTTCACTTAGGCGCTTTATAATTCTTTAGGGTTTTAGCCTTTAGGGTTTCGTGTTTCCTTTTATAAGGATTCACTTCTTTCATTTCAATAAGGAGATTGTATTATTTTCATCATTGTTAATAGAAGATTTTTTCTTGCAACATGGTTTTGCAGTCTTTGGCCTTTTGGCCGCCATAGCTTTCTATCTTTTTGCTTCTTCTTTGTGACAGTCTTGCATGCAGGTGTTCTTGGGATGATTTGCGTTTGTCAAATCTAACATGAACTTATAAGATCCCTTTCTTAGTATTACCCGATGATTGATTTTGGGTATTATTATCTAATTGGGGTTTGATGTTATCTCCTCAACATAGTGGGAGTGGAACCACAGGTTTCTATGAGGTCAGGAGGTAGTGATTCTCTTACCATTTGAGACTTTGACATTCATGTACGCATGCTGGATGACCATTTTTGTGGTTGCTTCTTATCCTATCTTCCTTGGAGATTCGTACCTATTCTTTCTTTATTTGTACTTTGTACTCAGTTTTATTTACATACGTTGCAACTTGTGCAATGGATGTGGGTTATCACATTATACTTTATAGTTCAGATGTATTCATTTATTTTTGAGATGGTGTACCTTATACAAGATTTATATGATTATTGCACTTAGTAGATTAAATTGTATTTATGTAATTCTACGTCAAGGAACCCTTGAGATTTGTAATTTGTAATAATTAAAATTGTGTATATGAGTATTTATGGAATTTGTGTTTTACTTCCACTTTGTTGTTTAATATTATTTGTAAACTCTTAAGAAAACAATTATTTTGTAAACTTAGTAATAATTTTAGGTTAATCTCTCTTGGGTTCCCTAGTGGGGCATTACAACTTTGACCAGCATTGACACACTAAGGGCCTAGTTTCCTTAAAGACTACAAAATGGTTCCATGGCCTTAAAAGTTTAATTTGATGCATGGGATAGCCTTATTTAACCTTGAAAAAAAAAGAAATGGCCTCATATTGGCCTTATTACATAGATTTGACCAACATGGTCATGGTGGCCTCAAAGGGCCCTTGATGCTCCTACATCATACTCCCCCCTAAAAATAATCTCTTGTCACAAGAGAAGGTACTTCAAAATTGTCTTCCTCTCCTTCCATGGATCCTCTTTGACAGTCTTCTACTACTATGACCTTGGCTTGAAGTGTTCCACCCACTTGCGTCAACTTAGTGCTTGAAGTTTCCTTACCCCCACTTGGTGTATTGTCTTGGTGGTTTCCCTCTTCCATCCTTGGATTTTATCTCTATCTTTGAACTTGTATTTGTGTCCTTTTGTGGAGGCTCTCTAATTTTTCTCCTCCATCCTATTGGATTCTTCTCTTTTCCAATATTCCTTGGTTGATTATGGTTCCCAACCAACTCTTATTTGCTTCTCATAACTTTGTTCATCACGACATCTAATTTAGGTGTCTTTTCTACCTCTCTCTATCCATACTTAACTACACTTTTGGTCTTTTCATTACCTATGGGACACAACATGTTCTCCACAATAATGGTATCCTTCTTTTCCACTTGCACAAACTCTTTGTAACCCATTAAAATAATCTTGGTCTCCTTTGGTTTTGCTTCAACATTCTCTTGCAAAGGACTCAATACAAAATTTATCACATCCTTCTTGATGGTATAGGTGTTAGCATACCCATCATACAATGTTTGTCTATAAAATTTGCATGGTCTACCCAACAACAAACAACAACAATCCATTGGAAAAATTTCAAACAAGACCCTATCTTTATATACACCTAGTTGAAAATCAACATAGGCTTTCTATTTCACCTAAAGAGATTGAATATGACCTACCCAAGATGTTTTTTAGGGGTTTTCATGAGGAATCCTTTCTAGATTCAACTTATCTACTATTTCCTTAGAAACCATATTATCTTGAGAACCTGAATCAATAATCATTTTGCATACCTTGCCTAGGATTTTGAAATTGGTTTTGAAGAGTTCCCTCCTCTGTGTCATGTCCTTCTCCTTGGATATTGAACAGTCTCACAATAGGTAATGATAATCATGCCATTGTCTCTCTTAGGAATAATGTATTCATACTAAGGATTTCTTTTCCCATCATGAAATGCATTTAGATTGTCAACCCAGGGACGTAGACTTGAAATGGGACAACACAATTTGTGCACTAAGTTCCTCAAAGAGTCATACTACCTATGCTACTGGAAGATAAAATGCATAAAATAAACCTATGCTATTACTGTAGGAAATACAACAAAGTAAGCACACTTAACTACTTCATGAAATTACTGCTGAAATCTTATAAACTTAATCTAAGCCTTTTTAACAACTCAAAGCATTTACCATGTTTATCTCTGCAAGAACATTCACAGTAGTAATGTTGTAGGAGTAAACTAGTAACTTCTACTTGAAAGCACAAAAAATGCAGAAAGTAATTCTACTCTATTCTAATCTACTCCACCTCCCAAGTGGGCCCCCTTGGTTGGCTTCTACTAACTATTAACACAAAAGATACTTCAAAATCACTCTTTCATTATATTCTCATAAAATGATTACATAGTAATGGAAAAATATATGAAGAATAGAAAAGAGTAACTCTGTTATGCTAAACACAACATTTTAATATAGTTTCTCATTACACAACTAAACTAATCAAATCCCTTTATATAGAGGGTTGACGCTTATTGAGAGCATGAAAGTAAAGTCTGACTAAGTCTTCACCATGGAAGAAGGAAATATAACAACCACGACAGATTACAATAAAGTGCAGATAATAGAATAATGAGCACTAAGGAAATATAACAGAGTTGTTTCCTATATTTTTTGGAATAATGGCTCCTTTCCAGTAGCGACATGATCCTTAGAATTGTGTTGGATTTCTCTGTCATAGCTAGAACTCCAATGCCTCTTCTTCAATGCGGTCGATCTACTCTCTAGCTACTCCTTGTTTTCCTGGCAAGTTAGTAGCATTCAATATGTATACAAGTCAACATTTCAATTCCTACCCAAATATTAGAACACATACTAATGTAGCTAAATGAAGTACTGCAGTTTATATATAATGTTCAGCAAAACATATCATTCTAACTACCCATAATCTTTGTGGTTCTAACTGTACTTATCACAAGTTCACATAGGTATAGGCTCATAAATATATTTAAAATGTTTCAATAGAGCATAAATAGTTTCAACAGAGTATAAAGATTATAAAAAAATAGAGACAATAAATTGTCTCATCATCTGCCCCTATTAAACATAATGCTTGTCCTCAAGCATTACATTTTCTGGCTATGGATATGAAATCGCCAACAATTATCTTTCCTTTCTTCCCACTCTTAAAGGTATAGTAGAATCCTCGTGTCCTCACCTAGTAATCTGCATGATGCTCCTCCTGCAATTGGTCTAATCTGGTGGCATTGATATCATATAGTGGCCATAAGAGTGTAGGTGGTTAGAAAGACAAGGGAATCCACAATTCTCTTCTAGTCTGACGCCCCAACTGCATATACTTAGTTGCTCTATTTGGAGCTGCTTCAAAGTTGATTGGGCTATGTGGCTCTATTTTATTGAAGGCCTCTGGTAACCTATTCCATCGGCTTCTTACCTCTGCAAGAGCTCTTTGAAATGAAAAGTAGGGAAACCCCTAATATTCCATGTAAACTCTATCTCTTAGTGCAAATACCTTTTCCCTGATTTCAGGTTTCAGCCTTCCATAGGTTAGGTTGAGCCAATCTCATAAGAGGACATCATGTTTGTTTGATTCAACCCTTAAGGGTAAGGGTTCAGACTTCTCTAGGTCTCTGTAATTATTCAGCTGCCTATCATAATTTCCCTTATTGTGGATCCAAGACATTAGAGTTCTCAGATGGATATCACCTATGTAAAGCAAAGGGTTCCATTCGGTTTCATGAGGAATGACAAAGTTATATAGATAGAGCTCATGGAGTAAATTCTGTTGCCATTGAGGAAGAGTCTGGTACAATCCATAGAATTCATGAGCTGATTTAAATTCACAATCTATACCCTTCGTAGTCATCATGAGCTGAAATAAGAGGAATTTTTCTTTCAAACAAATGGCATACACTCTGGGAGGTGGTCTACAGGCTATAACTTGATTAGCTAATTTGAGAGCTTGGTCCATTTGTTGCTTCTATTTCTTTACTTGCTCCTTAAGAAATTCAATTTCCTCTTGCTTATCATCTATCTCTTTTTGCATTATGTTTCTTTCTTGTTTTCACCAAGTTTTCTGGAAAAAAAACTGATTATATGAATTAAAGCGTATAGATTATATTGTTGGAGGGCCAAATTCTTGTGGCTGGGTTTTCTGTCTTCTCTTTTCTTTAGAAACTTGCTGAAAATACTCAGTAAACCATGTTGATTTGTAGGGCACAATAGATGTTTGGGAATAAATAGGGGATGATGGAGGATTCATCTGGACATCCTCAACAATGCTTTCTTGTGCCACATTATGGCTTTGCTCAGCTACACCCAGATCATCATGTGGTATGTTACCACAAGGTTCTTGCAGATTTTGGGATTCTTGTAGATTTTTGGGAGATAGAGGCACTTCCGTTCACTTAGGGGAATTATCAGAAATGTACTCAACAGAAGGCTCTATGGTAGGTTTTGATATTGGAACATTTGGGTTTTTTGGGGAAACCATAGACACTTGTCCTCGCATTCGAGGGCTTCTTCGCACTGTTATTTCCACAACCTTTGCCATTTTCTTTTTGAGGGTTCTTTTTGGCCTTTGTGCAAGAATAGATGCTACATGATTTGACCTTTTTCTTTTATTCGTTGGAACTGTAGGGTTTTGAACTTCACTTTCAAGGTCAAGGGTTTCTTCTCCAATTTTTCATTTTCCTTCCCTTGTGGAAGTAAGAACATTGCTTTCTGGAGTAGGCTCAGAAGACCTATTTTCTTGGAATAATTTGGGTTCTTTTTCTTGTGTAGCTATTTCTACAGTGGGCTTAAAAGATTCTGCATCATTTCCTAGGGGTTGCTCAACAAGGTTAATCTGGGGTTGTAGTGTTTTGTGCTGAACACCCTGCTAGGGGAGAGACATCCCTAAGGGATTTTTTGACTAGCAGTTTTATTAGGGTATGGTGGGTAACAAAATTTGCATTCCCCTTTTGAGTCTCCTCAGCACTAATACTTAGCATATTGTACAAGAAATTAGGGACATTTACTTGGAGATTATGCCTTATGAAGCTAAGTAGTTTAAAATGATGGGCATGAAAATTTGAAAATCTTCCCTCACATGTTAAATACCTAATAATATGTGTTGTCAGTTCGTTGTATGGTGGAGGAAGAGACATTATTTTGCATCCTTGGTAATTTCCAGAGGAGGATTAGTCGGAAGGGAGAACTGGGCTCAAGATGACCTAGCATCATGTTCATTGGGGTAATGTTCCCCAATTGCTAGCAACCCAGTGACCTCTATTATTCTCTCTTCGGTTGTGACAACCGTTAAACCCCATATGGTTTCCTTCCCTTCCTCAAAGGTATTCATAAATTTAGCTGCTACTTACTCATTAAAATCTGATAATTGAAGAAAATACCCCAACCAACCACATACATTAAATCTCCTGACTGCTTCAACGTCTGCAAGTAAAATGCCATGGTGCATTGGCTCATGCCTCTACAACTATCCACCCATTTTTTTTTCAATATCCAGCCTCCAAATCTCTACTCACTAATTTCTCTATTAATCTTTCAATCTCTCATGCTCTGCAAATACCTTCTTTCCTTCTTGAAATTCAAATGCACTTCTTGAAAACATCGACTTTCTCTTTTAATTCCTCTGTTATTTTAGCATGAAACAATAATAATGGCATTTTAACAAAGGACATTATAACTTTAACTGCATGTTGCCACACAGTTTAATTATAATCTTTTCAGGTCACATCAACTTTAGAAAATTTGGATTTGTAGTACGACAAATATGTGGGAATAAAGGAAATTAATGAAACAAGGCCTCTTTGAAATGACAAGGAAGTGACAAGGATAACTTAGTAATGACATTTAGAACTTAATACACTTCCCTTGCCCCCTACTAAACAATTACAAGTGTCCTCACTTGGCACATTCGACATGGGATGGGGAACTGATGTAATGTTGTAATTATATATTTATTGTATTACTAGATATAATTACCAAGATCTATGTGCTAAAAGTGAGCAAAGATTGAGAAAGTTGTACCTGGCAGTTGTTTACCATATGCACGAAGAAAATTTGGTGAGAGTGAAATGATGCTGGCACCTGCATGTGTTAGCTAACATGGCTCTTATTGAAAACATTGAAAATAGAAAGAGTGAATGGTGTGGATTGTGAATGGATGGAAGAGAGAGAAATGGAATGGGTTGAAAAGAAGAATAAAGAAAAATCAATGGAGAAATAGACTTCATATGAAATAAAGTTTTATTATGGTCGTTCTTTGAAGGCATGTTATTTTGAAGCTGTAAGAAGAAGGTTTTCACCTTATGTTGTAGGAAGTGTTACCTATTGTGTTGCTGAAATGTTAGTGTTGAACTACTGCAGGAAGTCCTCCTTTGTTTGGGGCTTGTGATATAGGTGCAACTGATGTCCGTTGACGAGTAGTTTGAATTGCACTAGATCTATTATGGTCAACTAGACTACTCCATTTTTGAAGATGTATTCAATTTCATAAGGTCCCAACCATCTAATCTGTAGCTTTCTTGCAATTTCTTTGAATCTGGAATCATACAATAATGCCCAATCACCCACATGAAACTACTTTCTCTTAATATGAGAATCATGCCACCTCTTCCTTTGTTTCTGTATCAGGTCTATGCACTCTAATGTGGATTTATGCATTTCATCTAAGGAATTGAGGTGTAGAAGGCATTATGTCTGTGCTGTAGGAAGATTGATATTTAATTCCAGTGTTGTATGCAATGTCTTGTGCTTGAATTTAATTGGTAACATTGCCACCTTCCCATATACTAATTCAAATGGGGTGAATCCTATGGTTGTCTTCCAGGTTGTGCGGTAGGCCTAGATTGCTTCTATGAGTCAGCTTCTCCAATCTCATCGGTGCAATTGAACTATTTTTGTTAATATGGCCTCAATTTCTCTGTTTGTGACCTCTGCCTGTCCATTTGCCTACGGATGGTAAGTGCTAGACTTCTAATGCTTGATATTGTATTCCTTCATTAGTTCATTGATCAGATTTGATGTGAACTATGCTCCCTGGTCAGTGACAAGTTCTCTTGGCATTCCATAATGGGTGAAGATATCCTCATACAAAAACTTTGCTACCTTTTGATCTCGTGCATGCTGCATGGCTTTTACTTCCACCCATTTGGTCAGATAATCCATGCATACCAAGATGTAAGATTTCCCATTTGAAGGAGGATCTAGTGGACCAATGAAGTCCATGCCCCATTTGTCAAATGGCATTACCACCACTTGTGGGTTGAGGGGCATTTCATCTGATTTGGTTGGATGACCCATCCTCTGACATTTATCACATTTTCTTGTATAGCTAGCTGTATCCTTGTGAAGTGTTGGCTAGTAGTAACTTGTTGTTAGGATCTTCAAAGCTATTCTCTTGGCTGAAAAGTGGCCTCCACATGGCTCATCATGACAAGCATGGAGTATATCATATGTCTCATCCTCTCGCACACACCTTCTCATGATTTGGTCTGGACCGATGTAAAATAAGGTGTTGTCAATCTAGGAGAATTGGAAACTTTTCTCAACAAGCATTCATCTGTCCTTTGGAGAGAAATGTGGGGGCATTTTACTAGCTACAAGGTAATTAGCTATATCAGCATACCATGGATTTTTGACAGCAATATGAAATAGGTGTTCATCAAGGACTATATCATCAACCAAAGCAGTGTCTGCATCAACATTCTAAATTCTAGATAAATAGTCAGCCACTATGTTTTCCTTCCCTAGCTTGTCAATAATGGTTATATCAAATTCCTGCAAAAGAAGAAGCCATCTTGCTAACCTGCCTGTGATAGCGAGTTTTCTCATTAGATATTTGATTGCTAAATGGTTAGTGTGAACAAAGATGGGATAAGCTGTTACATAATGGCAGAATTTTTTTAAGGCATAAACTACAACCAGTAATTCTTTTTTAGTTACTGTGTAATTTAATTCTAGTCCATGTAGGCTCTTACTGATATAGTAAATGGCATGCTCAAGGTTACTAGGCTTTTGTCCTAACACAACACCTATTGCATAGTCTAAAACATCTATATGTATGTGAAATGGAAGAGACCAATTAGGTCCTTTAAGGACTGGTGCAGTTGTTAGAAGTGACTTGAGCTGCATGAAGGATTCATCACAAGCTGATGTCCATATAAACTCAGCCTCTTTGGTAAGCAGTGTGTATAGAGGACTAGCTATTTGACTAAAATTATGAATAAAATGCCTATAGTAGCCAACATGTCATAAGAAAGATCTTACATCTTTTTTCTTAGTAGGCATGGGTAATGTGAGAATTACCTTAATTTTGGCTGGGTCTACTTGGATTCCTGCTGCTGAAATGAAATGTCCAAGTACAACGCCTTCCTACATCAACATAAAACATTTCTCACTATTGAGTAAGAGATTGTGCTCCTTACATGTGATCAACACCTTTTCCAAATTCTATGGAGCTTCTTCAAAGGTCACTCAAAATGCTATAAAATCATCGATGTATATCTCCATGCAATCATGTGAAATGTCAGCAAAAATACTAATTACAGCCCTCTAGAATGTTGCTAGAGCATTACACAACCCAAATGGTAGGATAAAATATGCATAATTCCCCTAGGGACATGTGAATGTATTCTTTTCCTGGTCCTCTGGAGTAATACTAATCTGATTTTATCCACTATATCCATCAAGAAAGGAAAAATATTTTTTATCGGCTAAAGTATCAAGTACTTGATCAATGAAAGGTAAGGGGAAATGATATTTCTTTATGGATATGTTTAAATCCTTGTAATCTACATAGGTTCTCCATTTACCCCCCTTTTTGCGCACTATGACTAGAGGTGGTACCCATTTATTATCAGATATAGGATATATAAAGCCAACATCTAGCAGTTTTTGTAACTCTATTTTGACTATATCTCTTAATCCTGGGTTATTCCTCCTCTGAGGCTAGTGGAGTGGTAGAATTCCTTCATTGATATAAATCCTATGAGTACAGAGTGTGGGGCTTAGTCCCTTCATATCCATATAGTTTCATGCAAAGGCTTTTTCATGTGTTTGTAGGAGTTTAGTTAATTGCTCCAACTGCTGTGAAGGCAACTTATTATTTACATGGAGGTTATGACCCTTGGAAAGGTCAACAGTAGTTGTAAGGTCAAGCATGGATACTTCAGAGATAGGACTTGTGACTACTTCATAGGGTAGTAACTGATGGATAAAATTAGGTTTTGAAGGAAAAACATAGTCCCCAACATGGTCCTCATATGTAGTTAAATCCAATACAGAGCTCTCAGATATGTCCTTGATCAAAACACAGTCATTATTAAGAATGCTCCGAATTACTGCATCTTCCTCTTGCAACTTTAGAAAGGACTATCTATGTAACATCATGAGCTAAACCACATAGTTCAACTCTTCTTCCCCATCTCCTAATTTTGGCCATATAGGGGTGCTTAAATCTGGTTGGGGTTGAGCTGGAGGATATAATGCTAGTTTCTTAGTTGCTTGTCCATCTGAAATTTTCATGTTCGCTGATCTACAACTAATGTTTGCATTAGTTGTTGCTAACCATGGACATCCTAGAATAATAGGGTAACTAGCAAGATTAACCTTTGGTGATAGAATCATGAAATCAACATGATATTCCTAGGAATCTAGGGAAACTATTATGTCTTCTATCATCCCATCAGGGGTGATAGTAGAACTATCTACCAGTTGCAAGATTGTTGGAGTAGCTCGCAATCCTTCTATGCTCAGTTTATTTATATTACCCTTAGTCATTACATTAATGGCAACACCTAAGTCTATTAAAGCATTTTTGACAGACTGACCATTAATGATGATATTAACAACTGGAGTCCCTGGATCAGAATATTTTGAAATTACAAGTTTTCCCAACATGATATCAGCTAGTTGTCCTATAACATGAACTGTTTTGGGATCCATTTTCTTTCATCCAAGCTTTTTGAGACAAGCTTCCTTGATTTCTTTTCCATAGATAGGAACATCCTTGATGGATTGAAACAGAGGAATCTGGACATGCATGCTTTTTAGTTGGTCAAGGATATCAAACGGTTGGTCTTCTTTTGGTATAGGTTTGTCCATGTTGAGCCTTTGAGGAAAAGGAGATTTTACTGATGTCTGAACATTAGCTAAATTGTAAACATTAGCTGGGGAAACTTTATTTGGCAAAGCATTCTCTGGAAGTGGTACTGATGCTACAGGAAGGTCTAACACTTCAGTAATAAGAGGTGGTTCAGGTGCAGGCAAGGTAGTACCCGATCTTAGGTGTATGTCATCTAGATTGAGTGCATAAGAAAGGTACTACTGGGCATCAATAACATACATTTGCTGCTGCTATTTTTGACTATTTAGATTCAGTTGTGCCTGAGCAGGTAACTGTGTCTACTTTTGAGGACCTGTATTTGCAGGTGGTGGCGTAATTATAGGTGTGTTCATTAGAGGTGGAAAAGATGGATATCTAGGATTCAGATTAGGCCATTATTGAGGTCATCTTCGTTGGTTAGTGGGATACCAATTTCCTTGTGGTGATTGTCATTGGTTTGGAGGTTGTGGCCATTGGGGTTGTTGTGGATTAAACCACTGATTCTGTTGATTACTGGGCCAGACACTATTCCAAGTAGGTTGAGTATACTGAGGAGGGCTTTGGACATTCTGGTTTTTCCACTAACTATTATAAGGATTTGAAATTTGCAGTGGGTCTTGAGGCATACCTTGTCTCATGGCCCATGGTTGATGTTGAGCAACAAAGAACACTTTCTCATCCTCTCCTTCTATCTTTAAGTACTTAGTTGGAAGGTGTTGATTCTCCAAGTTCACAACTAGCTTGTAGTGATAATCCTTCTTTTTCTTGCGACAATGGGGACAGTATTCAATGAGTTGAGCCTCCACGTCTGCATGCTTCTTCTTGGTAGTCATTGTGTTTAGGTATGTAGCGACATCATTAATGATGTCTTTTCTTGAAGTCTGATAGCAGGTTTGAGATTTCTATCTTGGAAATGCCGGAGCTACTTCCTTTTGCAAGTGTTGGACGAAATCCTCTGCCCTTCTTTATTGCTGCTCTTGAATAATTCAAACAAATCTTCTTGAGATCATCACAAGAAGACTAAGATATATCTCCTCCAGCCATAAGGTCCAATGCTTCCAGGCAGTTATCATTCACTCCTCTCAGAAAAATTAGCTTTTGTGAATCCTCTTGCAGTGCATGTTGAGGATTCATCTGTAGATTGTATAAGAAACATGATATGTAGTCCTCTAGGATCTAATCTTCCTTCTGTGACATTTGAAAGATGTCATCTCCTTTTAAATCACCTCCTTTGTAGTATTCCTTATATTTCTATAGAAATATATCTCTCATTCTAGCCCAATCAGTTACTACATTCACTCCTAAGCCCATGAACCATCTGAGAGTTGACTCCTTCAATGTTGCTGGAAACAACTTAAGCTTATGACTATCAATGTTATAGTCAAAACTTTGACACAAAATGTCAAACTTGAACAAAAATGTGTCAGGGTCCTCTATAATAAGGCCATAGAACTTTGGAAGGGTTGAAGTAGGTATGTTCTTGAGATTAGGATTGTTGATAAGAATTGGGATAGGAAATGGAAAGGTAGGAGCTGCCATTATTGGAAGTGCTGGATAATAAAACTGCGGCTGGAAAGTATTATTAATCAAAAGGTTTTGGTTAGCAGGTGGTCCTAGATTGAAATTATTGAGAAAAATGGCTAATATCTTTGCAAAAGGGTGAAGGTAAAATGGATTAAGAGGATCTTCTTCTGTTGAAGATGATGCAACAAACTCAGGACTTATGTCAAGAAATGGTAACTCAAGTTCTTCAAATTCTTCTTTCAGTTTAACAGGTTATTTTGGGAGAAATCTGCCATGAACATCTCGCCTTCTTCGATGCATGTAAGTGAGTTGATGAACTTGTGAAGTGAGCTCACAACTACTCACTATTGACTAAGAACATAAAACTAATCTTAAAAATAAATGACTCATTAAGGTTCTCAGTTTGACACCATCCCTGGCAACGATGCTAAAAATGAACAGTCTCACAATAGGTAATGATAATCATTGCAGTCTCTCTTAGGAATAATGTATTCATACTAAGGATTAATTTTCCCATCATGAAATGCATTTAGATTATCAACCCAAGGATGTAGACTTGAAATGGGACAGCACAGTTTGTGCACTAAGTTCCTCAAAGAGTCATACTACCTATGCTGTAGGAAGATAAAATGCATAAAAGAAACCTATGCTATTGCTGCGGGAAGATAAAATGCATAAAAGAAACCTATGCTATTGCTGCAGGAAAGTAAGAAAACTTAACTACTTAATAAAATTACTGTTGAAAGCTTATAAACTTAATCTAAGCATGTTTAACAACTCAAAGCATTTACCATGTTTATCTCTGCAAGTGCTGCAAAAACATTCACAGTAGTAATGTTGCAGGAGTAAAACAGTAACTTCTACTTGAAAGCATGGAAAATGCAGAAAGTAATTCTACTCTATCCTAATCTACTCCACCTCCCAAGTGGGCCCCCTTGGTTGGCTTATGCTAACTATTAACACAAAAGATACTTCAAAATCACTCTTTCATTAGATTCTCATAAACTGATTACATAGTATTGAAACAATACATGAAGAACAGAAAAGAGTAACTCTGTTATGCTAAACACAACATTTGAATATATTTTCTCATTACACAACTAAACTAATCAAATCCCTTTATATAGAGGGTTGATGCTTATTGAAATCATGAAAGTAAAGTCTGACCAAGTCTTCGCCATGGAAGAAGGAAATATAACGACCACGACATATTACAATAAAGTGCAGATAACAAAATAATGAGCACTGAGGAAATATAGCAGAGTTTTTTCCTATATTCTCTAGAATAATGGCTCCTTTCCAATAGCAGCATGATCCTTAGAATTGTGTTGGCTTTCTCCATCATGGCTGGAACTCCAACGCCTCTTCTTCAATGTGGTCGATCCACTCTCTAGCTGCTCCTTATTTTCTTGGCAAGTTAGTAGCATTCGGTATGTATACAAGTCAACATTTCAATTCGTACCCAAATATTAGAACACAAATTAAAGTAGCTATATGAAGTACTGCAATTTATATATAATGTTCAGCAAAACATATCATTCTAACTACCCTTAATCTTTGTGGTTTTAACTGTACTTATCACAAGTTCACATAGGTATAGGTTCATAAATGTATTGGAAATGTTTCAACAGAGCATAAAGAGTTTCAACAGAGTATAAATATTATATCAAAATAGAGATAATAAATTGTCTCATCAGATATCTATAGGAGTGTTTTCCCAAGCTTCAAAACCTCTTCAACTTCTAGATCAGATTGCTTCATTGAGAATTTAACACTCCCCTCTTCCTCTTCATCTTCTTGTACTAGTTGTACCCTTCTCTCACCACTACTTGAAATAGCACCAATATTTTTAGGACACTTAAAAGATGTGTGTCCAACCTCACCATAAGTGAAACATTTTCCTGTGAAGACATCTAAACCTCTTCCTCCACCAAATATGCCTCTAGAATATCTAAACTCTCGTCTTGAATCGACACTTTGATCTTTGTTCTTGTTTGTGTCTTCTTGGCTCTCATTGACCTATTGGAACTATTGTTTTTTGAGGTGTTGACATTCATGTTTTGTCATTGATGTCAACATATGTTTCAGTTGGATGCATTAGATGTTTCATAAAGACTGGTTATCATACGTGCATGCAAGACTGAAAGTTGTGTATGGACAATGTACGATGTTTTAGTATATATAAGCACGAAGTTGTGTAAAGGGAAGTATGTACCCCTTATATCTAAGGTTGATGGATTTCATGTTGCTATTTGCAAGAGTTATAGCTTTTTATGGTGAAGAATAGTTATGGAACAATGAGAGACGATTATGATAGAGATGGTCTCCGAGTTTCTGAGATAAATTGGATGTGAGCATGAGTTATGGTATTTGAGATTAAGACATGAGAGAAGACACATGGGAGAAAATTCTATGATATTCTTGGGTTGCTAGGATCATGGTGACGTTAGATGTGGCGTGTGGACTTGTGAAGACCTATTTGGGGCTGACCAGAGGAGATAACATGTTTAGTGGATGGTGAACGTGGATTATGGATCTTGGTGCATAAATGATTATTTGTATTTGTTATTTACTTTTTAAGGTACCATATGTATCATAGAAAGGGTCTATGCAATTTTTTGTGCATTGGGGAAGTCTTAACAGGGTGACCTAATTGCTTATTGTAACTTGTATAAAGAAAATTCATTCCTTGTTGTAGTTGATGGATGTATGGGAGAATGCGAGCATGTGGATGCAATTTTTGTAGGATGTAAAGCAGTGATTGTGCTTGTAATGCACTTCATTGGAAATGTATAGGAAAAGAAAGTTGCTATCAGTCAGTTCATTGTTATAAGTATTCTTTCATACTTCTCTTTGGATAGTGGATCCAGAAGGTGGGTTTTGTGTGTGTGAATTTTGTACCTAGCTGTAGACACAACACTTCAATAAAACATTAGAGGTTAGCAGAAATCAAAATCTAACAAATAATTGAAACTATGCTAACCAGGTGATTTACTACCTTCTAGTACGTGCAAGTATGATGTTCTCAGATTGGAATCGAGATCAGTGACAATGCAACACCTAAACGAAGGATTTGGATGCATGAAAGACTATATGAATGCAGATTATTCTATATTTTTGTATTTTCTGTGCAATAATATGAGAAATTGTATGAATCTAAGCTATATGAATGAAATTGAATGCAAATTTAATCTAAGAATACTATGAATGAATATGAAAACTATGATATGAAACTATGATCAACTATGAAAGATCTCACAAATCACCTGTCGCAAATGCTTAATCCTTCAATCGCCAATTCACCAGAGTAATTGTGCAAATTCGAGTGTTGATAATTATGAAGAGTTGAGCCTTGATTTTATAGAAATCCAGGGCTTTGAGGATGCAAGAGAAAAGCCATAAATCACTCTTGATAAACTCAGGTTGATTTTTGAGTTATCAGGAAATCAGAGATAATTAACTCACAAAAATCATGCAAAAGCAGTTTTTAACTCAAAATAGAGTTTAGATAAAATTTCAACTCATCATGAGATGTTGAGTTTCAATTTTAAAATTGATTGTTAATTTCTAGTTGCTTGCTTTTCTGGTTGTGCATGATTTAATTATAAATTAATTTAAAAATAAAGTGATTTATTCTCAACTTAACTGATTTTTGAATTAAAACAATTGATTTATGGGTTAATCAATTATTAAATCAAACTTTTATTCAAAACTATAGCATTAAATATTGACAACTTGCTTTAATTAATTAAATAGGAATTTAATCAATTATTGATATAGATTTTGATTTTATTGTCAAAATTAAATAATATAATTTAAGAATAAATAGAATTAAATCTAATTAAATAATTAAGTGGCAGAATTAAATTAATTAATTAAATATTCATCATATTCAATTAATCAAACTTTAGGATAAATAAGATTTATCGCCAAATAATTATTAAATTAAGTTAATTAGGATAAAATAGGAATATTGCTAGGAATATTCCCCGATGTAGAATTTAGGATAAAATCAATTAGAATTCAATAATGTGCAGATATGCCTTAGGTTAGGACTTTGATGTCGATTTCATTCGAATTTGAAGATGTAAGAGGTTAATGAACCTATAGCCCATTTTTGGGGTATTACATTTTGCCCCTCTTTGAATCACTGTGCAAAGTGTAGTGGTTCAAATAATAGTCTGTGTCTAATATATGTATGAAACTGGTTTGAAAGATTAACCGATTCTGAGACAGAAACCGATTGAAATATTTGAAGATGCAAGATTTAAGATTTAGGTCATGACTGACCAAAGATAATGTTAACTATAGCAACAAGGAACCGGTGATTGCAAAAAAGTGTCAAAATGCTTGATTCTGAACCTTATGATTGTGAATAAGTGAGTGACCGATTCCAGACCTGAATGTCCTTGTATGAATCATATTGGTATCACATCCTGAATCCATCAGTTATGAAGAAACAAGGAAATGACGCTAATGAACCAATAGTTACAAAAAGATGATACAGTTTACAAGATAGATTTAGGATACCAGATTGATATGGATCTCGATGAATCTGATATGCCCCAAGAATCAATAGATTTTGCCCCAAGCGACGAGGACTTTAGATGAATCAACAACTAGATGTGGTTGTTGTCTTGATTACTGAGGAAAGATTTGATTTATAGATTGATTTACAGACTTGAATGATTTGCAATACCATGCCCCCTTCGGGATAAAAATTGAAATCTGACAAGAAAAGTCAGTGTTAAATAGTTTAGAAGCATGTTAATTGATTCGAGAAGTGGTTATACGCGTTTGAGAATGCATTCTGCATTGTTTAGAGGTCCTGGAGACCAGGTTTGACTAGGTTTGACCATGATTTGACCATGGTTGACCAAGTTGAAATTTTAATAGTTTAATGTAAGATAATTAGTTAAGTTGAATTATGGATTTCTGTGATGATTGAAGGTTGATTATGCAAGCAGTAAGACGTCCTGGGTCTAAAAATTTTAAATCACAATTTTGACATAGTAAATGATCTCAGATTTTGATTTTGATCCTGAAAATGGATTAAGAACATCAAAATTAGCCAGGAGTGCAATTTTTGTGAAAAATGGAGCACTTTTGAAAATTAGGTTAAAAGCTATATAAGGACCAAAAGGGTCATTTTCAATTCATTATTCTCTTTTGACTTTTGAAACTTTGTGGATCCCTCTGAGAGAGAAAATGGCTAAGCTGAGAGTACCTATGTCTTCCCATTGATTTGAGCGTAGCTGAATACATTAGCGGCCTCCGTAGTATGGACATTCAGTAAGTGGATCTCTGTACTTCTTAGTAAATTCCATTTTTTTCATGTTTGTAGCATTTTTAGGTTGTTTTTCGTACGTTTTAGCTTTTTAATTCTCTCATGTATGGAAACTCGTACAAATGTCCTCTGTGACTCGTATGACTTTTCATTGTCCTGTAGAGTGTCATGTTAGAACCCCCGTAAACTCATTTGAGAGGGACCCAAGAGTCATACGATGTTTCATCGGGTCCCTCATATGTCGTACAATGATCCCTAGATAGTCGTATATGCATGGTTTGTCGTATGGGACCCTGCTGAAACTCATACGCATTTTGGTGCCAGTCTGAATTATCGTATGGAAAATAGTGAGCTAAAAACTCATCTTTAGGTCAAAATTTTTGATTTCCTGATTCCTTAGGCTGATTGCTGAGCATTTAATGTACCTTCTGAGATAGTGAACTTTTGAATTACTATACTGTTAGCATATTTTTCAACCAAATTACTTATAGGATTCCCTGTTTCTAATCCATGTAGGTGATATACCCTGATGTTCATGTATACATTTCACATCCTATGACTCAGAGACTCTGTGTTTCGTTGCCTGACCCTATAAGGGTTCATCTTGCTTCCTATGGATTCAAGTATCTGATTCGGTTGCCCGAGATTAGGGTTAACCATGGACTGTTGACTGCATTGATAGAGCGGTTTCATTCAGAGACCCAGACTTTCCATCTACCCACTGGAGAGATTACCATCACACTTAAGGACGTGTATAGGATACTACATGTACCATTCCATGGTCCACGTCCAGATTATGTAAGCTCGGGACAGTCTGGATTACATGCATTTAGACTTATATTTGGAGAAGATACACAGTTGACTGGTTCTATCTCTTGGGAGCTATTAGTGCAGCGCTATGGATAGACCCATAGATCAGAGTGTATCATAGCAGGCATGATAGGAGGTATCATCATGTCCGACTGTCAGTAGAATAGTCTATTGATGGGCTGGGCCCCGATGGTGGCACGATTGATGGTGAATCCTTCTGAGTTAGCTTGGGGTCAGTGCATGCTTTCACACATGTTCTTTGAGATGCATGAGATCGTGTATCAAGAGGGAAAGTCTTTTTCTTCTGGTGCATTAGTACTTTAGATATGGGCTTAGGAGCACATCCCAGTTTGTAGACCAGTGTGTTAGCCACATCGCTAGCCACATGAGCCAGTCATATATATATATACTCTGGTTATCTTACACAGGTGCACATGGGTCACATAGAGTATTTTAGACAGTGCCTTGATGATATGACATTTGTAGTATGGAGACCGTATTTGTTGATAGAGGCCTAGCCCATTGTGAGGGAGTAGTTTAGTTATTTCTATCAGAGCCATGTACTGATTGGTAGATCTACTACTATTATTGAGCGCTTCCTGATTACAAGAGTATGGAGGCAGTATGGCATCATTTAGGATGCACCAGAGGAGCTTGCAGCTTATGCAGAGATTCATAAAGAGCTAGGCTTAGGATGGGGCCCTAGATTGTCATATGCTCTCTGTACATAGGAGTACAGTAGTATTGTTGGTAGGGACTGAGATTATAGAGTAGATATTCTTGATGCTAGTGTTACAAATGGATTCATTGGATGGCTTGCAGAGCATCTTGTACATAGGTTTTTCAGATCCCATAGAGTTGATACCTTCCATGGAGGAGGCCATGGATGTTACAAATGCACATGTTCCAGCTAGTCAAGGACAGAGATGCGCACCGGTACAGATGCCCCAGCCTACACCTCCGAGGCCTAGAGTGATATTCACTCCTCCATAAAGACCTTTTGGATAGATGAGACCACCTCGTCCCTCTAGTCCTTTAGTAGGAAGACTTGTAGTTTTACACAGGAGATCTACTAGAGGAGAGAGTGGTACTTTGGGTAGTATTAGCACAGTAGATGAGGTACTGGGTGCAGAGCAGGATGTAGGTGCCGGTCCTGATCCTTTACAAGATGATTCCAGTTTTGATCTTGGTGCTGAGGTTAGATGCCATAAGCTGTAGAGAGCAAAGACCACAAAGCAGCCAGCGGTAGATACTGAGATGCCAGCAACAGATGTAGATCCTAGTGTACCATTGAATCCACATGAGATTATTAGATGGCTCAAATTACAAGTCAGGGACCTGAAGGTATGGAGTGCTCGGTGGGAGGAGCAATTCACAGAGGCTGATAGATAGAGATCTGAGCTTCGAGAGGAGAACAAGTGACTATAGGCAAAGGTTACACATCTTACCTCGAGAGTGGCTTATTATGTTTCTACATATTATGCAGTTGTTCCTACTACTCAGAGAGTACCCACATACTCTCAGTATATGATAGCATCAGAGGGTGCTAGAGCACCTAGAGCTGAGGCAATACTTGATGTACCACCACCACCTCCACCAGATGCAGAGGGTCAGGAAGACAACTAATCTGTCTAGAGATATTCTGATATTTCTGCCATTTTGTTTCATGTATGTTGTTCTGACATCTGATAGCTCACATGAGCTCATTCCTTTGTACTTTGTGCCAGTAGTGCACCCTTGACTAGTTTGAGTTATATGATATGAGATCAAGATTTTGGTTGTGACTTCATTTGTACTTGTCATGTTTTGATTTATGATGATATCATGTGATGTAAATGCTATGAGTAGAGTAGAATGTATGGATTTATGCAATGCAATGGTTTCTTTCAAATGTATGAATGTTATGCAAATATGATTGATTATAGAAAATGTATGTATGGAAATGCATGTAATGCAATAGATGGAATGAATGATCATGAATATGTAATGTAAATGAAATGATACACATGATATGTTTTGCAAGTATTGATGAAGACAAGTACTCAGTCTTATGTCAAAAAGGATGTCTAACCCAGGATGGTGACTGCTTGTGGTTCTGTGAGGAAACCTTCATGTGAGATTCAACTCTTCATTTTTAGTTTAAGTATAGTTTAGAAGAATTGTTAAAATTTTCAAGCAATTTGTGAGATCATGCAATCATGCAAAGTGAAAAATGACATGCAAAATGAAATGCAAACTTAAGACCTAGGACCTAGTCACTGATCATGTGTCAATTTGTTATCACCATTGAACTTTTATTAGGTAACTGGATAAATCAATACAATGTCCACTAGTTAGGAAACTATTTACATATGAATATTTATTTGTATGCGCAAGAATCAATACAATGTCCACCGGTGAGACAACCATGGACATATGAATATTGATTTTATGTTCAGAATGTCAGATTAGATATAAGCACCAAGGTATAGACGCTAGGATGACCTGAATATCATGTCCATTTTGATATAGCAATTTGTATAAGCATCAAAACATAAATGTCGTGATGACCAGAATACACCTTGCATTACAAACACATCAAGCAGTCAAGAGATCATTCTAAATCCAATGTGAATTACCCATAGTGACCCTTTATTGTTCACATCCTTAGGTAAGATTGTGCTTCACAGTAGGAGAAAGAATTCAATCAAAAAGACAATAGTGAGATCAAACTTCCTTGAATTTTTTGGGTATCAATGGTCGAGGTACTCATGGCCATCCAATACAAGATAGAGGCTCTTACAAACGGACACCATTTCAATCCAAAATTTCCAAAGTTGTTAGATTTTCACATACAAGTAGAAAACAAAGAAAAGATTATGCCCCTAGTCATCACTCTCTAAATCATGTAAAGGACATCATTGAAGAGCTCGAAGGAACACAATATGCAAAAATCTCAATGTGAATCAATAAGCATACAAGGAGATAAAAGCATGTAAAAGCATAGATTGTTTTTAGTTTGTGTTATTGTTTGATTGCGTTGTTGTAGATGCAAAATCCTTTTTGGAGAGGAGACAGACATATTGACTTGGATGAAGCTTCAAAGGGACTCTGACTAGATATGACACGTCTAAGATACATTGGAGGCCATAGGATACGACTTTGATTGACCCCAAATTTGAAACATTAATAGGATACAAATGCTTTTGCCAATGGTGTACAGACCGACTTATTGAAAATAGGAAAACAAACCAGGAGATATGTACAAACTAAAGCAAGACTGAAAGCTGGGAAAGACCAAGATTGTGCTGATAGATGGAGCATTTTGAAACAAGTGGCACCCGTTTGCCAGGTTTTCACCATCTTGGTAGAGATTCTATTTTTGCTACCAAGGCGCCTATTTTCAGGTTTTCACCAAGGCACTTTTTCTTTTTCTCATTTTTTTGTATTTTTTATTTTTCAATTTTTTTGTACTTTTGATATTTTTTGATTTTTTTGTGAATCATCAAGGCACATATTGCTAGGTTTTCACCAATATGTTCATTTTTTCAGGACTTTTAAAGATTTTTAAGATTTTTTCAAGACATTTTACCATAGACTGAATGCCTTAGGCGTAGAATTTTTTCAAATGGAGAACATCGATTGGTTGTCGGAGCTGTTCTCCTTCAGTCATTGAGAGTTGATAGGCACCAAAGCCAAAAGTAGCAGTAATAAGAAAGGGACCCAGCCAGTTGGGTTCAAACTTCCCCTTGCGTTCTCTATGTGATTGATTTTTAGGATTCTCTCTCAAGACTAGATCACCAACTTGAAATTCTCTGTGTCTAACTTTCTTGTTGTAGCCTCTAAACATTCTCTTTTGATATAATCTGAGATGATCATACGCTGCTTGTCTGTGCTCATCTAGTAGTTTAAGTTCTTGCAACCTAGACACTCTGTAATCATCATCAGTTACTAGACCATGCATTCTGATTCTTAGTGATGAGATTTCAACCTCAATAGGCAACACCACTTCAGACCCATAAACTAAAGTGAAAGGTGTAGCCCCAGTGGGCGTTCTTATACTTGTTCTGTAGGCCCAAAGAGCTGGATTGATCATGAGATGCCAATCTCTTCCTATTTTATTAATTGTATAGTGCAAGATTTTCAATAGATTCTTGTTGGAAGCCTATGCTTGTCCATTCCCTTGAGGATAGTAGATAGATGACCAATGTTGTGTAATCTTGAATTTGGCATATAGATCATCTAAGTCTTTGTTCTTGAATTTTCCACCATTATCTATGACTATAGAATGTGGAATACCATACCGGCATATGATGTAGATCAAGATGAATATAGATATTTGTTTACCAATTGATTGTGTTAAAGGGACTGCTTCTACCCATTTTGTGAAATAATTTGTAGCTATGATAATGTGAGTATGCCCATTAGAAGAATGAGGATGTATGGATCCTATAAGATCAAATGCCCATTGGTGAAAAGGCCATTTTGTAGTGAAGGGAATTAGATCTCTCCTTGGAGCATGAATTAAGTTTCCATGTACTTGTCACTTTTGATAGTTCTTAGCAAACTTGATAGACTTTTTCTCCATTTCTGGCCAATAGTACCCAGCCCTAATAAGTTTTTGGGCTAGTGTTAAACCATTTGAGTGTGACCCACAAATACCATCATGGACCTCCTCTAAGGCACATCGAGACTCTTCACATTCTAAACATCTAAGTAGCGTACCATCTAGACCTTGTTTGTACAGATCATGACCAATGATGACATATCGGAATGCATTACGAATAAGGTATCTCTTTTCATGGTGGTTAAAGGTATCGGGAATGATTTCATCTTTGAGATAAGAGAATAGGTTTTTATAGCGGGAGGAATCATCACCTACAATAGTGCAGATCATATGGGTATCAGGGGATTCATATGCAAGATAAGATAGTGCTTCCACTAGGAACTCGTAGCGTAGCTCATGTTCAGGCTACTGTAATAAAGTAGATAGTGTTGCCATTGCATCGGCAACCTTATTCTCTATTCTAGGTATTTTCTCAAAGGTGATAGATATGAAGTATTTCTTTAGATCATCTACCATTATTTTGTATGGAATGAGATTTTCATCTTTCATTTGGTACACATCATTGACTTGGTGTATTATAAGTTGTGAGTCTCCATGAATGTGTAATTCTATTACTCTTAACTCAATTGATATTTTCATACCATTTAAAAGGGCCTCATATTCAACAATATTATTTGTGCAAGGGAACTTTAATCTGAATGCTTTGGGTATTGAGTACCCTTGAGGAGTGATAAATAATATGCCTACTCTGGATCCATTATGTGTATAGGAGCCATCAAAGAACAATTGCCATTCTCTAGAAGAAAGATTCATGATAGAGGAATTTGGAAATTCCATTTGCATTCATGTGTCATCAAACAAAGGTGCATCTACTAATTGATCAGCAATAACTTGGCCTTTAATAGCTTTTCTTTCAACATATTCAAAGTCAAATTCACTTAAGAGCATGACCCATTTGGCTAATCTACCTGTGAGGGCAGTTTTGTTTAGTAGGTACTTTAGTGGATCAATCTTAGCTACCAAATGCATGGTATGTGCCAACATATAATGTCTTAGTTTCTATGATGCAAATATCACAGCTAGACAAGCCTTTTCAATCATAGAATAATTCTTTTCATATGCCACCAATGTTCTACTGATATAGTATATAGCTCTTTCCTTCTTGTTCTCATCATGCTGTGCAAGCAATGCCCCCAGTGATGTGTCTGTAGCAGAGACATATAATAACAAAGGCTTCCCTTGAATGTGAGGCATCAAGATAGGAGGATTTGATAGATATTTCTTGATATGATTAAAATTCTTTTCACATTCCTCATTCCATGCAAAGGTCACACCTTTATGTAATGTCTTTGTAAAAGGTTGTGATATGTCTGCTAGCTGAGATATGAAGCATCTAATAGATTGAACTCTCCCTTGTAATGTTCTCATTTGACTGATATTCTTGGGAGGTCGCATCTCCATGATAGCTTTAACTTTTGTTAGATCTACTTCAATTCCTTTCTTTGAAACAATGTAGCCTAAAAGCTTTCCAGAAGTGACACCAAAAGCACACTTCTTAGGGTTCAGTCTAGGACTAAACTTCTCCAATCTATCTAGTATCTTGCTCAAGTCATTTAGATGTTTATATCTTATCATAGATTTCACTAAAGTATCATCAACATAATCCTCCATAGTTTGATGCATCATGTCATGAAAAATAGATGTCATAGCTCTCTGATATGTAGCACCAGCATTCTTAAGCCCAAATGGCATTGCATTCCAATAGAAGGTACCCCATGCACATGTGAAAGCAGTTTTCTCTTGATCTTCTAGGGCAATTTTGATTTGATTATATCCAGAAAAGCCATCCATTAAAGAATACATCTCAAATCCCGCAGTCATGTCCACTATCATATCAATGTTAGGTAATGGAAAATCATCCTTAGGGCATGATTTGTTTACATCTCTAAAAATTGTGCACACTCTTATAGATGCATCTCTAATTCAGCTTTTACCAAGAGTGCAACATGTGGATGCATCTTTCTCTATTTATGTTTAACAGGTTTGACGTTTGGAGCTATAGATAAATGGTGCATTATAAGATCATGATCGAACCCTAGCATATCTAAATATTTCCATGCAAAGTTGATCTTTTTCTCTATTAGGAATATTGTAAAAATTTTCTTTGCTTCTTCTGATAAGGATTGTGCTACATGGATCAACTGTGGTTCTTTTGTTGTTCCCAAATTGATAGATTGAGTGGGCTCAATTAGAACTAGAGATCTGTCTTGTAAATGACTCAGAAGGACATCGAATATCTCATCCTTAGGCACCTCAGAGAGGTTTTCACCTTTGGATATGTCTTTTATTTTTACTTTTGTAGGTTCTAAGACTGCCACAAAGTGGTTTTCACCCTTAGAACTCCTTTTCTTTTTATTTTTATTCCTATTTTTCTGACTAAGATACTTGATGTCTAAATCCTTCATGCTAACACTCAGTTCACTGATGGAAGTCCTCATAGGCTCAACTGCATTGAGATAGAAAGCAAGGGCATAGTCATTGGGAAAGGTATAAATACCTTGGCTCAGATTCGTAGAGGTTTGGTCAAGAAATTCAGGATGTTGGATAGTCAAAGTGGTGAAAGATTGGGAGATAGTGTTTACGGATATGGATCTGTCATCATTGGTCCTAATCTGATGCTCGAGTTTGAAGGTGATATTACGACTCAAAACTTTCAATTTGTGAATAGGCTCAATGTCATTGTGGGAGTCCACTTCAGCCACTGGTGGATCAGACTCGTTAGGTTCATCATTTCGCTCTAGACTTATGTTGGGTTTAGGTGCATATTGGTGAATAACATCAACATGTTTCTCTGTGAGAAGCTCATCTTCTTCTAGAATGGCTCCCCATTCATAGTCATTTGATTCATCATCTATACCTCTAGGAAATCTAAGAACATGAGTAAATTCGGGATGAATACCCCAAGAAGGGTTACCCTCAGATTCTGATTTGAATTCATACTCATGGGTATCTATCTCAGAATAGCTATCACCGTCCTCCTTATCTATGTGATTGCCTTCGAGATTAGCTGGTTCTTGTGGTGCAACTATCTCTTGCTCTATAGTAGGTTCTTGTGTTTCTACTACATTAATTCTTTTCATTGGACAATCTTTAGCTTCAAGGAGGTCTTTTATTTCTTTAGGCAAATGCTCATAAGGAATAAGATCTTCAATGGTGTCTGAATCATCACTATCATATTATTTTGTTGTTTCTCCCTTTAGTTGATTTGCTGTGGATGGCTCAATCTATTCTAAGACATGTGGTGAGTTCTTACTAAGACAAAAAGGCTTCTTCTTATATCCTAGACCTATTGTATTCTTGTTTTCTCATCCATGATGATCAAGAGGTGATAGAAGACCTTTACCCTGTAATCCTAGAGGTCCTTTTCCTTTATATCCCATTTTTGTGATCAATTTGTCCCCTGGGCCATATGACTTAGAAGATATCTTTGGTGTTTTAGATTCACATGTTTGAACAATTTGAGATTCAGGTTCATCTTTGTAGAGCCATGCAAGCACAACTTCATCCTCTTCAAACTCTTGTTTAGATACTTGTTCTGCAAAAAAATTTCCTTTATATGCCTCAAGAGGTTCTTTAGATTCTAGTTTGGACTGTTTCAGAGTTTGCCCATAGGACTTAGGCGAGATAGGGAGAGATGTCAAAGATAAGACTGGCTCTATAGTATATTCTCCCATACCATTTTCTTTTATCTCAACCTCTTTAGCAATGTCCTCCATTTTGGATGTTGAAGCAACGTCTAGCTGCTCAGTGGAAGATTCTTTGTTATTAGGAACAAGTTTATCAACACTTTCTTTCAATGCATTGCAAGTTGTGTATAAATCAGCTGGAATCGTCACTTCTACCCCTTCATAAGGACATTTCAAACACTGATGATATGTAGAAGGAATAGCTTTCATTTCATGTGTCCAGGGTCTCCCTAGAAGGATATTGTAAGCCAAAGGTAGAACAAGAACTTGACATATAGTATCTCTAATGACAGGACCTATTCTGATAGGCAAGACAATTGTTCCTTTGGAAGATCTTTCTTGCTCATCATATGCTTTGATAGTTATCTTCTTTCTAGGATCAATGGCCATTTCTGAAAATCCCAATTGTGTAATCAAGCTGAAAGAACAAATGTTTAGACCAACGCCCCCATCTATCAACACACGTTTGACACGATAGTTTTGGATCAAGATTTCAATATGCAAGGGCTGGTTATGCGGATGACTCAAGGAGTTCTCATCTTCCTCTAAAAAGGAGATATACTGGGGAGATGTAAGATGACCAACCATAGTCTGGAATCTATCTAAATCAAGGTTATTAGGAACATTGGATCCGATCAAAGCTTTGTCTAGAATGGCTCTATGAGCTAGAGATATCCAAAGCAACTCAAAGATGGAGATTTTTGCATTTTTATGCTAGAGTTGTTAGACAATACTGTATGATGTAGGCCTCATGTCTTTAGGATTTAAAGATTTTGATGTAGCCTTCTATTTAGAAGCAGATGAAAGATTGAAAGGCACCTTAGGGACATTTGATGAATCTGGTATTTGTCCTGGCAGATGTGCCTGAGCTTGTGATATAGTAACTACATTAGCTGATTGATTACCTCTATCATTTCTTACAATTGTGATGACATTGCAACGATCAGATAGACATGGTTCAACCATATTGATAAGAGCATTATTTCCAGAGTAGGCATAATTGACCTTAGCACCCATAGTAGGCTGAGAAGAAGAATCTTCTTTACCATGTTTAGGAAATGGTTCTATGAATGCTGTATGATCATTATTGCTCTTATGATTATCAATCATGATTTATCCATTATCAATTTTGTCTTGTATGATGCACTTCAAGCGAACACAGTTATTAGTCTTATGACCCTTATTGTGGTGGAATTCAAAGAAATCATTCTCTCTCCACCATTTTGGTTTAGGTTCAGGATCAAAGACTTTTATCTCAGACAAGTAAATGATTTTGTTTGCCAATAGAGTTTTCATGGCAGATTCCAAGGATTCTCCAAGAGGAGTGAATTTACGATTAGGATCTATAGCCCAAGGTTTGTAATCAAATGACTTTTTGTTGGGCTCTATTGCTTTAGCTTCGGAAGCTTTGATGGCTTGGGTGCCAACAATGAGATTGAAAGCGGGTGCCTTGGATGGGGCACACATAGTATCAACAATGCCATTTGTGACAACACCTTTATTCTTGTTCTAGTTTTTGTTTTTGTCCTTAGAACTAGATCCAGATTCATACTTGTCCTTTTGAAGTGTGATGTCTCCTTTTTTCACAAGTACTTTCTCAATTTTGATCGCATTATCTACCATCTTATCAAAAGATGTATGATTTTGCATTTGTAAAGCGTAGTTGATTTCTAGAACAAGATTGTTGATGAAGATTTCCAACTTCTTAGTTTCTAGAATGGGTCTAGCATATAGAGAAAATTTCTTCCTCCATCTCTTGAGAAATGTCAGGAATGGTTCACCTAGATATTGTTTTAGATTGCAGATGTCGATCATGGTGACCGAATGTTGAATGTTGTAGGAGTATTGTTGATAGAACAGTTTGATTAACTCCTCAAAAGTTTTGATAGTTGGAGGCATTCTAGAGAACCAATGAATAGTTGACCCCCCCAAAGATCGAGGGAAAAGACACATTAAGTAGGTTGGTTCATGCATAAACTCCATAGATTGAGTACATAATTCTTTGACATGATCTTGAGGATCAGAGTTTCCATGATACTTATCATATTTAGGCATCTCCACTATTTTAGGGAATGGTGACATGTACAAGTCTTTATCTAATGGAAAAGGGCATAGGGCCTCCATGGAGAACTCCTTAGGTTCCTTTTCTTTCTCAAGTTTGTTAAGTTTGACTTGCATGGCATGCATTTGTTTCATCATAGTTGTGATAGAAGTTTCTTCCTCATGCATAATGATATTTTCAATATTAAAGTTTTGAGGAAGTTTAGCTCCTTGATGAGCTAACTCTAGAAAGTATGCCTCTCTATCTTCTTTCAAGAAATGCCTCATCATTTTCTTGAATTCATTATCATTTTGATATTTAGCAATTTCAGAAGGTGTAGGTTCTTGATCCACAACATGTTGAGAATGGGGTCCTTGAGACCCGTGTTGTGTCCCTTTGTGAGACATGTTAGGAGTTTTAGGACTCCCTGGGATAGATTGAGGAGGAGTTTGTTGATTATCTCCATGAGTTGATGGAGGGGGTATGTAACCAGTTTTCAATTGAAAATTGTCAAGACCGTCATCTTTGTAAAGACCAGAATTGTAGAGTTTCTCAAGAGTAGGACCCTTGTGAATAGTCAAAGGTGCGGTGTTAAGTGCTTCTTCAGATTTCTTGTGTGAGGAAGCTCGAGTTTCCACCATTAACCTTGGGTGAAGCAAGAAAGAAAGATGAAGACAACTGAAGAAAGACCTGATTCAAGAAGATCGAATGACGCAACCTTGTCAAGATTGAATTGATTGAATATTTGATCAGATGTAAATGAAGGATACTGTGCCACAGTAGTGTGGGTAGACGCCCAACAGATGGCGGGCATGAGCTCACAACACTTAGCTATTTAGTAATAAGACTAAATTTTGACAAGGTTTTGACACAAGATGAAAAGGACTCAAATCGATAAATCAGAAGGCTAAATTAGACTAAAGAGACCACTTTAGGAAAATGAATGAATTTGCTTCTAGTTTCTGCTCTGTTCTTGACACAGTGACTATTTTGACAGAATTTGAAAATAGGCTGTAAAAAAACTGGATTTCTGATAAATTTGACCAATCTCTGACAACTTTTTGAAAATTCTCAAATGAGTTTCTAAAAGCTCGTACAACACTAGGTATGCTATCAAATGATAATTACAAGACTCGTACGACAATTGCTGCCAGGGATAATGTTTCTTTTGATTTCTGGTGACAACACTCATATGACAATATACTAGATACCATATGATAATATAGGGGTTGTGAAATGACTTTTGCTGAAGACTCATACGACAATCTGAGACTGTGGGATGAATTTTGACTCCAGAGAGGAATTTCGCTTTAGATTTTACAATTTTTGGGTTTTTAGTTTCAAAGTGTTTGCAATGTTTTCTGTCTAGTTTTGAAGATCTATGTAATAGTCCATTTCAAATAATCCAAGTAGATATCAAGAATGCAAAACAACAAGCAAGGGAAGCAGGCAATCATCTAAAAATAATGAACAAGGGTAAAAGCAACCTTGCACATGAACAAGCAATAGTGACTTATTGTGCTAATCCCTAGAAATGCTAACTGTGTATGTTCTCAAAAAGTTTTTCAATAACGTTCATATTCCTAGAAAATGAAAAATTTGGCCTCACTAGGGTTTGTAGTAATGGTCTGACTCTACAACTTTTGTGATCTCAAGAGGGTGAACTCCAATCCAGGCACACCGGGGTTTTGACACAGTCCAAGAATTTAATCAATCAGGACCTGCTAGGGAGATCTGACAGCCCAACAAGAGACCACATCTGTTAAGATTTCCTCCACAAGGACATTTATATAGCGGCTGTTGCTACCACGATGAAAATGGCTATTACTGCTTGAGGTTCCGTCCACGTGGTTGACCTAATTAAGTGAATGTCCACTACAGTTAACCCTCTCTAAAGGTGACTAACAAAAGATACCACATGGAGAATGGTTCCAAATTCAAGCATCTGAGTTTTTGATACTACCCAAAAAGGGAGTAGAGCATAGTCCTCTAGCCTTTTCACTTTTAACCAAAACAAAGCAGACAGATTAATCTGACATGCTAAGACCAAGATTATCTCACAAAGATCTATGATGTCAACCACTTATGATCTATTAGCCCCTCCGGAGAGAGAATGTATCAATCAAAAGTTGAAGATAGACAAATGTAGTAGAATGTGAGATGCTCTTAGTAACCTCCCTACCTACAAGGGGATCCTTCGTCAAGAAGAGCTTCGCATGCATGAACAAGAAAAAGAAGCCCACTCTCTCGAGATCATCCACCAATAGTGTTCATAGGGCCTATTTACTATGTGTAACAGATATGCAGAAATAAAATCTATGTTTGTTTTATAGCCCAAAATGAAGTCTGTGATACAAAAGCAAGAAAAGTCACACAAGCTTGACACGTGAGAGTTCATTTTATGCCCAAATCGAAGTGTTATCAGATTGTAGTAGAATACCTAAATTCATCGCAACACGCTTAGTAGATTTTTACCTATTTTAGCAATTTAGTTGCACTTTTCCCAATCAGATTCAATAAATATCAGTAAAAAATAGAAGATTTCAATTATTAGGGTTAGCTGTTAGGCCAAATATGAAAATCAAATCTGAAGAACTACCAAAAATTCTAAAATGACAATTGAATCCTAGAGTAAAAACTCGTACGATAGTGGGTTACCTTCCAGACGACAGTCGGGAAACTCGTACGATAGTAGGTATCTCACCAGATGACAATCAAGCCCCCAAATGACAATGTAAAGCTTCTGATATGAGCCTCGATAGAATCAACTATCGTATGACAATGGGGTATTCCTGGTATGACTTTCTGACAAAAGTCATATGAAAAATGTACGGACAGAGAATGAAATCCTAGAATGGACCAGAAAATGACAAAAAAATAGATAGAAGTGAATTAGAAGAAATGGAAACCCATTTCAGGGCCCCACGGTGGGCACCAGATATGTGTGTGTGAATTTTGTACCTAGCTGTAGACACAACACTTCTGTAAAACATTAGAGTTTAGCAGAAATCAAAATCTGACAAATAATTGAAACTATGCTAACCAGGTGATTTACTACCTTCTAGTAGGTGCAAGTATGATGTTCTCAGATTGTAATCGAGATCAGTGACAATGCAACACCTAAACGAAGGATTTGGATGCAAAAGAATGAAAGACTATATGAATGCAGATTATTCTATATTTTTGTATTTTCTGTATAATAATATGAGAAACTGTATGAATCTTAAGCTATATGAATAAAATTGAATGTAGATTAAATCTAATAATACTATGAATGAATATGAAAACTATGATATGAAACTATGATCAACTATGAAAGATCTCACAAATCACCTGTCGCAAGTTCTTAATCCTTCAATCGCCAATTCCCCAGAGTAATTGTGCAAATTCAAGTGTTGATAATTATGAAGAGCTGAGCCTTGATTTTATAGAAATCTAGGGCTTTGAGGATGCAAGAGAAAAGCCATACATCACTCTTGATAAACTCAGGTTGATTTTTGAGTTATCAGGAAATCAAAGATAATTAACTCACAAAAATCATGCAAAAGTAGTTTTTAACTCAAAATAGAGTTTAGATAAAATTTCAACTCATCATGAGATGTTGAGTTTCAATTTTAAAATTGATTGTTAATTTCTAGTTGCTTGCTTTTCTGGTTGTGCATGATTTAATTATAAATTAATTTAAAAATAAAGTGATTTATTCTCAACTTAATTGATTTTTGAATTAAAATAATTGATTTATGGGTTAATCAATTATTAAATCAAACTTTTATTCAAAACTATATCATTAAATATTGACAACTTGCTTTAATTAATTAAATAGGAATTTAATCAATTATTGATATAGATTTTGATTTTATTGTCAAAATTAAATAATATAATTTAAGAATAAATAGAATTAAATCTAATTAAATAATTAAGTGGTAGAATTAAATTAATTAATTAAATATTTATCATATTCAATTAATCAAACTTTAGGATAAATAAGATTTATCACCAAATAATTATTAAATTAAGATAATTAGGATAAAATAGGAATATTGCTAGGAATATTCCCCGATGTAGAATTTAGGATAAAATCAATTAGAATTCAATAATGTGCAGATATGCCTTAGGTTAGGACTTTGATGTCGATTTTGTTCGAATTTGAAGATGTAAGAGGTTAATGAACCTATAGCCCATTTTTGGGGTATTACAGGTTTAACCTTCAAATTCAGGCAATGTTCGGGGGCAGTGAGATCTTCATTTCATTCATATCCTAATAGGGTTGAATGGAATCCTAAAAGGGTATGTCCTTTAATAGGGACTTTGTACTGGATGTAATAATATGCTTCTAAAAGGGCTAAATATCCTAACATGGATACTATATTTCTAGTGCATTATTTGTGGGCATAATTCCCACCAAGGTTTTTCCATGAACAAGTTTTTCCTCAACAACAAATACTTGTGTTATGGTGTTGTTCTTGAAGTGTTCAGATTTGCATTAAGTAATTTTTTTATAAGTTTAAAGTTTAAATATTTGGCACACAACTAATTCACCCCTCCCTCTCAGTTATCTTATTCCTAACAATTGGTATCAGAGCTTGTGGTTCTCTGAGAGAAATCTTAAGAGCTTGAGGTGATCCTAAAGATAACTTACTATAGGAAGGAGAGTCCAAAGTTTGATGCTGAAAAATTTGATAGTTGGAAGAACAAGATGAAAACTCATTTTCTATGTTTGGGAATTGACTATTTGATGATTACAAAGAGGGATGAGAAGATCAAGACTGAAGATGAATTAGGAGGTACTTCTGAGGATGAAAATAATTTTTCTCTTGCAATATGGTTGCAAGATAAGCATTGATCAACATGATATTTGAGGCTGAATTCACAGAGGTCATGGACCTTGATTCTACACATAAGATTTGGACAAGGATAGATGTACTATTAGAAGAAGATCAATACACTAAGTAGGAAAAATTATAAAATTGGAAGACTAAAATGAAGATTCTAAGAATGCAAGATGATGAGAATGTAGAGATTATGTATGAAGGGTTATAGAGGTTGTCACAGGAATCATAAACTTAGGAGGAACATATACTAAACAAGAAGTGATTGCTAATATTCTTAGATCCTTGACACCTGCATATAAGAATAAAGTAAATGAAATTGAAGAAATCATTCCACTAACAAGTAACTTTAGTAGAGAGATGTTGATTGCTAAATTGACCACCTTTGAGGCTATAGAACTGGAAGATACATTACCTAAGGTAGAATCTACATTTAAGGCGTGTGCATAATGACAATAGGACTTTCTCAAGTCTTGCGAGCACCAACAGAAGTAATAGACATATAGAGCTTGGAGATTATGATTATGATTGGGTAGAAATGCATAAAGAAGAAAGGAAACTAGATGAACTTGTGGCCCTAATTACAAGAAGATAAAAGAGAGGAAAAGGTAAATTTGAAGGAAAGTTACCCCTAAAGTATTTTTCATGTAACAAGATTGGTCATTTTGCATCTAGATGTCCTACAAGGGTTCCTAAGAAAAAGCCTAAGTTTGTTAGGCCTGCTTATTCCAAGGATAAGGAATGTTACTATGCTAGTGAAGGTGTGTTTGATGATGATGAAATTGGATTTAATTCTATTAAAGATGATGATACTGTTCATGAAGAAAGAGCCTTAGTTTTTCATGTTGAAAATAAATCAAAATGGATCATTGATAGTGGTTGTTCACATCATATGACTAGTGATAAAGATAATTTTTTTTAGCTAACTAGATATGATGGTGGTGTAGTCAAATTTGGTGATAACACTCCTAAGTTGATAATTGAAGTAGGTTCAATTTATCTTGATGGTAAAACTAACACTGATGATGTCTTGCTTGTTGATGGAATTAAGCACACTTGTTGAGTGTTGAAATTTTTTTTGGCAAGGGATATCACTTGTAGTTCAAGTATGTAAAGTGCACTATCAAAGGTCAGTCTGGAAACTTGATCGCATTAGGTACAAAGTCAAGAGGTAATGTGTTTGAATTAAATACTATAGAGGCTACTTGTTTTGTGTCGAAGATAGATGAAATTTGGTTATGGAATAAGAGGTTCTATCATATAAATTTTGATAACATTGTGAAGGCTAGTAACATCAATGTACTAAGAGAACTTCCAAAAATTGTGAAGCCCTCTAACACCATGTGTTGAGAGTGTGTGATGGGAAAACAAACTAAGAGAATTTTTTAGAGAAAATATTATTCAGCAAGGGAGAAGTTGGATTTGGTACATACAGATATATGTGGTCCTACAAGAACAATATATTACTATGGTGAAAGGTATTTTATACTCTTTGTCGATGAATATTCTAGGATGATGTGAGTTTCATTTCTTAAATAGAAGTTTGACGCATTTGATAGGCTCAAGATTTAGAAAGAAAAAGTTGAGAATGAATCTGGTCCAAAGATAAAATGTTTGAGGTTAGATAGAGGAGGAGAATCTACATCAGATGTGTTTAATTATTATTAAAAAGAGCATGGGATATACAGAAAGACATCTGCTCTTAGGACACTAGAAAAAAATGAGATTGCAGAGAAAAGAAACAAAAATATATTAGATGCTTCTACGACTATGTTTCTCAAAGGGAATGCATCGTATATGCATTGGAGAGAAATTGTTAATACTATAGTCAACACTTTGAACAAAGTTCAAATCAAAGAAGGTAATAATAAGACACCCTATGAAATTTGGTTTGGTCATGATCCTATTGTAAAATACTTCAGAATATTTAGTAGAAAGTGTTATATCAAAAGAGATGATGAGATAGGAAAGTTTGATGCTAGAAGTTATGAAGGAATTTTCCTCGGTTATTCTACCAAAAGTAAGGCTTATAAGTGTTTCAATCTAAGATTGAGGAAGATGGTTGAAAATGCTAATGTAAAATTTGATGAGAGGTTTCAGATTTAGGAAAGAATGTATGACTGTGATAAGATTTCAGAAAATAGGGAGGTTACTATAGGTCAAGAGGAAAAGAAAACCCTTGAGACTAAAAATGGAATTTAAGTATGTTTGAATGATTCTAGTGAAAATCCAAAGACACTAAGGTATGTTCAGAGAATTCATCCTAAAAAAATAGATTATTTGTGATGCAAATAAGGGAATGATGACAAGACCAAGGATTAGGAATAAGCTTTGTTTGATTTAACAAGTAGAACCAAAGACTATTGATGAGGCATGTAGAGATGAATCATGGATTAAAGAAATTCATGAAGAATTGGTTCAGATAGAGAAAAAAAACACTTGGGAATTGGTTCTTAGGCATAAGGACAAGAATATTATAGGAACTAAATAGGTTTTCAGAAAAAAAATGAATGAAGAAGGCATTGTTGTAAGGAATAAGGATAGATTGGTTTGTAAAGGCTACTCACAATAGGAAGGTATAGAATTTGAAGAAACATTTGCCTCTATTGCTAGATTAGAAGAAGTGAGATTGTTCCTTACTTATGCTGCACACAGAGACTTTCAGGTATATCAGATGGACATGAAGTCTTCATTTCTGAATGATGATGTAGAAGAAGAAATCTACATTGAGAAACATGATGGTTTTCCTTTGACAAATTATAAAGACGTGGTTTGTAGGTTGAAAAAGGCATTGTATAGACTAAAACAAGCACCTAGAGCATGGTATGCTCAGTTAGACAGGTATTTATTACATCTGGGTTTCAGAAAAGGTAGTGCAAATAGTAATTTGCACTTGAGAGTTAGTAAAGATGGAATCTTGATTATTGAAGTTTTTGTGGATGACATTATTTTTGGAGGAAATAATTGTTCAATGGAAAAATGGAATCAATGAGTCCAACAATGCAAACTAGGTATATCAAGTTTAACACTTTCTCACTAAGCCATTCAATACAAGAGAAAGAGGGGCTTCCGAGAATAACTCTCAATATGACCTAGGTTAGATTAGCAAAACCCAAACATGATAAGGGATGAAAATATTAAACCCAAGTTATATTAAGGAAGTATACTAGAAATACATCTTTCATGCAATGCAATTTTATTATAGATATGTAATGAAGATGATAAAAATTGAAACAATTGTTTAAGAAAGAAGTGTAAGATGAGTCTAGGAACCAAGTAAATACAATGAAAAAATCTATCTTAATAGAAATAAATGATAGGGTAATTACCCCAAAATAAGCAATGGAATACAAATTTTTTCTCTAAAAATCATAGATCTAAGACTGTAACAAAACTTCCAGCCACGGATCCATGATCACAACAGAAAACCCAAAAAATGTTGTTTTTCTCAGACCTCCAGGAAGAAGTCGACCATGTCACCATGTTCTAGAATAGGTCGACCAGGTCACTATGTTCCTAGGATGTCGTATCCAAGTCGACCCAAATTCTTTGAAAATATCTTAGAGAGTGGATTCTTGATTTGTGATCGCCAAACTAGTAACCTACAAGTCTGTTACAAAATTGGTGCATATGGGTGGCTATGAAGGGGTTTTCCTTAGTCAAACCCCCATTTTGGTGATTTCCACCTCCATGAATAGCCGTTAGGAAAGCTTTTATGTGTGTATGTAGTGCTCGTGAACCCTAGATTGTAGATCTAGAATGTAAAAGAGCTAGTAAATGCTAAGAATCTACTCTATGGAAGAAAACCTAGCATGTAAGTGTGATTTTAAATGTAAATGCATGCCAAAATATGAAGAGAAAAAGATAAAAATTGAACATAACATAGAAAGAATACCAATCCCCCAAGGCTGAAGTACCCTAACCATCTTCATGATCCCCTTGCATCTCCATGATGTCATGAAATGATTAAACACTTGTGTTAGTGAACAAATTTTTCCCTCTATGACAATAAATTAATAAATGACTCCTATAGCCCAAAATAGAAAGAAACATCACACTAACATATAAGTTAGTCTTTCAAGACTAAACTCTCTGCTTTAAAAGGAGCAACTACCTTCTACAAAGATCTACCTTTAATAACTTTTACTGTGAAAGAATAAAATTTAGGAAACACTTTTGACCAGAAAGCATGAAAGGCTTTACCAACATTCTATCATGAATCAATAACGAAATGCTTTAAATTTTTAGAAAAAGTTTCAGATACTCTGAGCCAACTGACTTAGATTATGAAAGAAAAATTGTTTAAGAATGATCGATTCAAAAGGTACTGAATTCTTGAAAAAGATAACTGATTAAACATCCAGATATACACATAGATTAAAGCAGTATAATCATTCAACTCCAACTGAAATTAAAATCATACATTCACTAGACCAACTGATCAATGAAAATGCTAGAATCTGCTATAAAACCAATTGATCATATATATACATATCCAAAGTTCAACAATATAACCACAGTTAAATATAACTAAAACAAATAGATAATATAAAGTTTTTCTACCAGAGAAATGGCCCTCACTTGGTCGTTCCATATCAAATATATAGCCATGCAGGGCTTATTCAATTTTAAAAACTATTTGTCCATGGAAATAGCATAAAATTTAGGAAAAGACTTGCAGAAATAGAAACCATCTTCTAGAAGAACTAACTGACCGATTGGTTATTTCCAGTCCCATCATCTTTAGTAGCTTTTGTGGCCTCTCGTTCCTATGTTCCACTCCTCAAAAGCCACCGAAAAGATCGTGAGTAACTCCTGGTTTGATGTGGCAATGACCTCAAATCTTTGTACCCAGATGCTTCTGAAATTTTGTGCTTGTTGGAGTTTTTCTCTCTACATCTTTATCTATTCACACCCATAGACTGCCAGGGAATCCACTCAAGCAAAGACTAAAAATTCATCAATTTCTATACTCTTGGAATCTTTCAAGTTGTTTACCTTTTCTTCAAAATAGGTGAGTTTCTTAGAAATATCAATTCCAGCTCGTCCCTCAGGCTCGATCAACTTTCCCAAGCATTCGTTATGGGTATTCATGAATTTCTTAATGCTATTTAGCATTTCCATAATTTGAGAGGACTCATCGACATCTTGTTCATAGAGTGAACTTTTCCATTCCAGATTCACCTTGGCTACAAAAAGAGAGTTCTCCTCCACCCTAGGTGCTTCCTTTTCTGCAAGGAACTTCTTAATACCATAGACATAGGCATCCTCCATGTTTAGTATCTTTGTCTCTAGTCGATCCTTTTCCTTTCTCCAGGCTTCAACATTTGCTTCTACTATTTTAACCATCTCATCAGCTTTCTTAATTAGATCTTCAAAATCATTAGACAATTTCTTTGGTAACTTTATCTATCCAGTTGAAGAAATTCTTCAACATGGACCTATCTTTTTGCACCTAATCTAAGAACTTTTGATTTTTAGGAGACTTAACATCCAAATCAATTGGCACCATTAACATGGGTTGAGGAACATGGCCTTGAAGTTGTTGAATGCACTTCGCCATTTCACAGAGAGCCTGCTTCAGTTTCATTTTATCTTCAACATCTTTCCACACTCGGTGGTTGATTTTCTTATTTGTCAAGTTTAGGATCTTCAAGTCAGCAACTCTAGTAGCCATACCTAAATCCACTTTTTCCACATTGAAATCCTCCTCTATTACTTCATCACTGGTTTTATCAGAATTTGGCTTGAAAATCTCTGTGATCTAGTGGCCGGTTTTGGAATCCACATCCAACATAGCCTCTACTTTCAGAGTTTTTGTTCTAGGTGTTTTTCCAGATATTTATTGACTAAATCTTCAACAAGGGTTGAGACAAGTAAAATAATCCTTTTCTTACTTTTTGATAACTCCAGCCAGTTCGGGGTCTTTGGTGTGGAAACACCTACAAGAGTTTGTGTTATAAAACTATTTAATATTGCTAGGTCTTCCTGACCTACCCCTGCTAGCTTAGCTCCTGATGAGTTAACTGGTGTGTTATCCATATTGAGTTTCCCTTAAGGTTGTGAGTCACCTTCGTCTATATCTGGATCTAGCACAATGCAAGGAACCTTATCTATCTTTCCTTCCTCCTACTCCTGGTTCTTGTGACTCTCACACGTTGTTCAATAACTGGCTTTTTCTCCTCTAGATGTGTTTCAGCTCCAAATTTTAGTTCACCTACAGGAAGAATTTTTTCAATTTTGTTAGTATGTACATGAGACGCTGTGAGTTTTGAAATCCTTGAACTCTTTCTGGTCATTGGGCCAGAGGTCTCTTGCTTCTTCTTTTTACTCATTCCTTTTAACCATTTATCTATTCTTTTGAACACATCCTGAGATAAAACGTTCACATCTTCTTCTTCTTTTCTCTTCTAGTTTTTTTTAGACCATTGCATTATCATCCAGTTCTACATATCCAGACTCTAGCACATTTTCACCATCTTCAACTTTGAACCATTTAATTTTAAAAGGTAGACAAAGTAACACAATTTGTCTCAAGATAAACCTAGAATGAAGTCTTCTTTCAACTTCAATCTCATCAATACAGTCAGCCCAATAATCTTAGCTTTGGTTGGTGAAGGAAAGTAGCATCAATGTTGAAATTATTTGCTATGAACTGCTTACTATCAAAGTAACTCCTTTTTTGGAAACAGGGGAGGTTCATTGTTTTTAATTCTGCATCTAGGGATGATATAACATGCATTAAACTAAAATGGTAATGACCTAAGTCAATAGGGAAAATAGATCCCACACCTCTCTTGATCTTAAATTTCACCTCTACTTGGAGCAGTTGTCTATAGACTTCTAATAAGACAAACTTATCCAGACTGTACCTCGAAAGCTTCAAGGGTTCACTGCTGAAACCTCCCACTCTTAAATTGCTGAAAGTTGGGAATTGAAAATAAAAGTTTCCATAAATTTTGATTAACTCCATAGCTTCTTCGGACACTCTGCAGTTAATTTTTCCTCTTAGCTTGAAAATGAGCTTAGCCAAGAATGTATCCTGAACTCTCAGAAAATATTTTGAATTCTTCTTTTTCTGAAGCAAAAGGTGGTATTCATAAATTTTCAGATCTTCTTTCCATGGCTCATGTGGCAAACCATCCCAAATTCTACAAATGGAAAGGTCATAAAACAAGTATGAAGAAAAATAGAAACTTGAAGCTTCTGCGGACTGAGATATTTCTTCATGAAGCTTTTCTACTATTATCTCTACCCAATCGACATATTGTCCTTCACCTAGAACAACTTGGATGAAAATGTACATCCAATCCTCCTAGAGGATATCATTAGGTTTACCTTTTAGTCTGCTTAGCATGACAACTATTTCACAGACTTCTCTAATCAAGTGATCCTTTTTCAATGGTTTAGGTAACCTAGAACCACCCTTTTTAGGCTTTAACAACTAGTCCCTAGCAATGTTATTGCTATAATATTTCCTATTCTGGGTAAATTCCTATTGGGCCTTTTCAAAACTCTAATCACCATAGGTTTCCACTGGAGGAATCCTTAGAGCCACCATGATTATTTTTTTGTTAATAGAAATTAGTATTCCTCCAGAAGGAACATGAATGCACCTATTACTCCTATCATATCTATTTATGCACTCCATCACCAATTCAGGACACAGAGTCACTTAAGGAAAATTGACAGCTTCCAATAACCCACTCTCTGTAATTTCGGCGGCAAAGGTTCCATTTTATGCACTTTTCAACCTATGAATAATTTTGTCTATATATTCATCCACAAGGGTCATGTCTCTCATTTTAGGGAGACAACTACTTATAGGAGAAAACTTGTTTTCTCTCACAAAATTGACCTTTGAGGCCGACACACTAGGACTGGACACTGCAATACTTAACAAATAATCTCAAGAAAATGCAACAGGAAAGGTCTAGATTTCCTTTCTTACAATAGATAAATATGAAACCAGAAACAAAAATGGAGGAGATTTCTTAAAACTCACCGATGCTCCGCTCTTGTCCCTTGTGTGATTACCTTCTCTATGCTTCGCTATGCTTCACTACGCTTCGCTTCTGATTATGCTACCAACAATTGCTTGCAAATAGAAATGGCAAGAAAGGAAAGAATTTAACACATACGTTTGCATTGCCTTTTTGGTAATCATGATAGCCTGCCACAACTTAATTATTCCCGCCGTTATTCACTGAGCATGTCCAATCATATTTATTTCATCTCCACATAACCTGTACCTTTTGCTAAGATGGACTTCACTTCAACATCATTTCAATTTCATCTTGTAATGAAAGCAAGATATGGCACGAGTCTCAAATATTTGGTCATTATTGCATTTCAAATTCTGAACCTTGAACTGTTTGGAGTGAAGTTCAAAATTTATAACTCACAATGCTTTCATTATTTGACAAACACACAGTTGGGACAGGACTAATACACAACGTGTGAGGACTATTGAATTATGAACCGAAAACTAGGAGTTCAATATTCAAGATGATAAAAGCCAATGACGTCAGAGAAAATGAAAACACAGGAGCATGAGGAATCAAGTGCATTCTTAAAATTGAAATTTGAACCACCGAAACACAATTCAAGGTTCAAGATTCAATATTGAGAAGACAAAAACACACATTACTTATTAAAACCTTTTGCTTCCTGAAAGAAAACACATGCATAACAACATTGGGGAATTGCAATTTGAATTTTGAACTTTGAACTACGAAGTTCAAGATTCAAATTTTGATATGAACTTGAAAAAATGCATGCTAATTAGAAATTTTTTACAAGGGATACTTTTGACTAGCAATAACTTGAATTAAATATATGTAGATTCAAAGACCTCACTTTGCAATGAAAGAACTAGATCCAACCCTTAGCTTCCACCTTGCAATTGCTCTATGTCAGATTAGGGTGTCTAAACGTGCTTGTACCTTTCTTCCATCATCATCCATCATGAGGAAAATGAGGCATTGAAAGTCTTTTTATAGTGAATTTATGAAAATACCCCCACAAGAGCCAACTGCAATGAGCGGGAAGTAATGAAACTTTGAAATAGGACTGGGATCAACACCTTTCAAACCACCAGGGCATAGGTCAACTTGGTAGAACTATTATGAAATAGGTTGACCTAGTATTCCAGAGCAGGCTAGAGTCTTGGGTTTGTAACCTAGGCTTCTAGAACTGTAGAGGATCTGAGTGTAATGTGTATCAAAGATTGATAAATCAAGGCTAGATTTGGGAAAATAGAGTCTAGAAAGAGGAGGATGCATAGAAATTAGATCCTACATTAGCCTATGAGTGAGAGAAAGGGAAATCAAGGAGGAATTTTTATCCTACCCTCAATTTCTCCTAGGAGAGAGAGAAAGAAAAAGGAAAGTGTGTGCTCCAAGTGAAAATGAGCAATCCAAACACACTAAATAGGAGCTAAAAGGTCATAAATTGAAGTGTGTCCAATTTAAGATGGTACATTTATCCCCAACTTTAGTGGTATATGATACTATGTGCATATGCAAGATAAAGTATGAAAAGCATATATATAAATAAAAAAGGATATGACTAAGTCCAAACAAGAAATTCCTACAAGAAAACATCAGTAATTGCATCCTAAAAAACCACAAGTTAGTGAGAATAAAAATCACCTAGGAATTACTAGATATAGATGATGAAGTTCATAGGTAGCTATATGCCCCCCTTGTTTTGGCTTGCTTATTCAGGAAAGGTGAAACATGGTATCATGCTTACCACAACGGACTGAATAAGAAAAATGATGACAAGTAGCCTTCAAAACCATTCAAGATGAATCCTAAATGTTTTTCAAAGGTAATTGGATAGAAAGGTAACTAAATCATGTTTCTGATGCTCGTGATGACACCCAAATCAGAGCTATCAAACTCAAGATATGAAAAGAGTGAAAGAGGGAAATAACATCTAGCAATGATAAGCTAACTTTTTAGAAAAAGTAACCTAATTAATGACACACATAAAGAAAATTTACCTTTGTGAAAGGTCATTTGGAACATTTTCTTGAAGATTAAGAAGGAGAAGGAGAAGGATGTCGAGGAACCATCATTGATGCAGATGGAGGTGCTCCGATAGGCAGTATTAGATGGAACAGAGCTAGAGGAGGTATGTCTTGATGCCTGTGTCTATTTAATTAAATTTTCCTTCCATTCTCATGATTTCTATAGTTTTATGAAGTTTTTATGCATGCCATAAGAAGATGTTTATTGATAGCTAGGCCAGAATTAAACCTATTCCCAAAAAGCCAACCTATTCTTGGGAGGTTAACCTCTTCCTTAGGGAGAAAGTTGACCTCTTCCCAAGACATTAACCTCTTCTTGAGAAGTTGACTTGTTCCCTAGATAGGTCATAATTTAGAATTATATATGTTAAGAACTACTATTTGATGCTAATAATTGATTGGGATTTTCTATTTTTCTATTGAAGGAGCTTCTAGTGATGAGAGAGAACTATGTGTCAAATGTTATGATATACATTTGAGAAAATTTAGGAGAGCTCAATGTAGTAGAGACACAAATTATGAGAGACACTAGACTCTTCTGGGTAGCTCGACTACCGCACATTTGATTTAACAGAGCCATGCTATTAGCAATGATGGAGGGATGAGATGGGGATACATGCTCATTCCATCTATATGTGGGGGAGATGACAGTTACTCTAGAGGATGTTTATCAAATCTTACATCTTCTAGTCTAAGTACTGACAGTTAGACCATGAGTCAACCATTCTATAGAGGACATCACCAAAGATTTTGAGTATCGTATGGGGCTTCCATATATATATATAGAGAGAGAGAGACCCAATAAGGTGATCCCGAAAGGTATCTTGCTTGGATGGACTCCTTTGCTGATGAGGCTCATTCTTTGTACTATTTCCAAAATAGTACTTCTTGATACGAAGGGCACCATCTTTTGTACTCTTATTACACATGTGGTTTGACACATGGAGAGAGAGTCTATAGTGTATTCGTGGGGTCAGAGCATGCTTGCACACCTTTACTATGAGCTCGGGAAGTTCATCAGATATCAAAGGCACAACGTGATGATGTATACCCTCTTGCAGGTGTGGGATTTTGAGAATTTTACATGTGCGAGGCCTGTGTGATGTCCTATGGACATACCAACTGAGTCACTAAAAGTATTTGCATATACATTGGGCTATTTATGACAACTTGGTGATTTTTTATATTGGATGGTCAAACTAGACTAACTACGAAGCACAAAGGTTATGTGGAGGCCTTACCATCACATGATAGCATGACCAAACTCAACAATGCAACTGATATGGATGTAGAGACACAGGCTACTAGAGGGAAGATATGACTATATAGTGGTGCCCTATTATTATGAGAGAATGATGTGATAGTTTGGTCTTCAGCAGGGCCCCCCAACACAAGTACCCTGATACTCACATAGGAGGAGATACATGAAGAGGTCTAGGGATACACCTCAGTTGACTATTGATGATATAGAGATGATAGATACTGAGAGTCCAGATGATGTCAAGGTCCCTCTTACAATCAAGGATGCAGGAATGTCAAGGGAATACTCATGATATGAGACCTGTGTTCCCATATGACTATCCTACTCGAGATCCAAGTCCATATTTCAAGGCTCAGTGTAGAGATGAGGATGAGGAAGAGGAGGAGGGGGAGGAGGTGGAGCTACCACTAGGCATAGAGAACATGGAGATAGAGGGTAGGGAGGATGTTCCAGTAGTAGGTGGTGTCTTATAGCAGCCAAACCCCTATGATCTGGATCAACACATACTCAAGCAAAAATTCCCCCACCTCAGACAAGAGAGATAGAGTGAGGAGAGTCTATCTGACCACCACCCACAACACCCCACTGAGACATAGATTCCATATTTTGTGAGGGAGATCCAAATATGAACAAATTTAGAATAAGCAAAAAATTTATGAATATGCGATAAATGATAATTAATTAAAGAAAAATGTGATCTACAACTAGCACAGAGGAGTGAAGATCCTTCATGAGAGATTTCCTGACAGGCATGGTTGTGTCATTGAGGATTCCTTCCACATCACGAGTTCTCTATGAGGGGGCACGAGATCTCAATAGGCATAGGGATATCTTTGCGCCCATAGGAGTGGAGCTACAATTGATGGTAGAGAGGGTGGAGTAGTTAGAGTGCGAGCTGCAGGAGAAGCATTACATATATCATAGTCAGTCAGAGAAGATCTCATCCTAGATCCATACCTTTACCTCGACCACACACAAAGAAACATC